>OZ012674.1:35815507-35821405 GCA_963942505.1 Lordithon lunulatus | reverse complement strand
GAGGTTCAGCGGGTTACCCGGGCCGTTCGGCCAGGGAGGACACGCTGATTCCTTCAGTGTAGCGCGCGTGCGGCCCAGAACATCTAAGGGCATCACAGACCTGTTATTGCTCAATCTCGTGCGGCTAGACGCCGCCTGTCCCTCTAAGAAGAATTTGATGTACGCCGACAGTAAAAATCGCGCGCGACGACGACCCGAGGGCCGAGGCCGGCGGACCTTTGAGATGTCGAAAATACGCCTAGTTAGCAGGCTAGAGTCTCGTTCGTTATCGGAATTAACCTGACAAATCGCTCCACCAACTAAGAACGGCCATGCACCACCACCCACCGAATCAAGAAAGAGCTCTCAATCTGTCAATCCTTCCGGTGTCCGGGCCTGGTGAGGTTTCCCGTGTTGAGTCAAATTAAGCCGCAGGCTCCACTCCTGGTGGTGCCCTTCCGTCAATTCCTTTAAGTTTCAGCTTTGCAACCATACTTCCCCCGGAACCCAAAAGCTTTGGTTTCCCGGAAGCTGCCCGCCGAGTCATCGGAGGAACGTCGGCGGATCGCTAGCTGGCATCGTTTATGGTTAGAACTAGGGCGGTATCTGATCGCCTTCGAACCTCTAACTTTCGTTCTTGATCAATGAAAGCGTTTTTGGCAAATGCTTTCGCTTCTGTCCGTCTTGCGACGATCCAAGAATTTCACCTCTAACGTCGCAATACGAATGCCCCCATCCGTTCCTATTAATCATTACCTCGGGGTTCCGAAAACCAACAAAATAGAACCGAGGTCCTATTCCATTATTCCATGCACACAGTATTCAGGCGAAATTTTAGCCTGCTTTAAGCACTCTAATTTGTTCAAAGTAAACGTGCCGGCCCGCCTCGACACTCAATTAAGAGCACCGCGACGGGATTTGTAGTTGAGCCGCCCTCGCGGGCTAAGCTCACCGGCAGGACGGCCCGCGGACACGCCAGTTGGACACCGCGAGCGATGAACCGGCGGCGCGGGACACAGATTCGACTACGAGCTTTTTAACCGCAACAACTTTAATATACGCTATTGGAGCTGGAATTACCGCGGCTGCTGGCACCAGACTTGCCCTCCAATGGATCCTCGTTAAAGGCTTTAGAGTGTACTCATTCCGATTACGGGGCCTCGGATGAGTCCCGTATCGTTATTTTTCGTCACTACCTCCCCGTGCCGGGAGTGGGTAATTTGCGCGCCTGCTGCCTTCCTTGGATGTGGTAGCCGTTTCTCAGGCTCCCTCTCCGGAATCGAACCCTGATTCCCCGTTACCCGTTACAACCATGGTAGGCGCAGAACCTACCATCGACAGTTGATAAGGCAGACATTTGAAAGATGCGTCGCCGGTGCGAGACCGTGCGATCAGCATAAAGTTATTCAGAGTCACCAAAGTGAACGATGACGGGCAAGCCCGCCACCGATTGGTTTTGATCTAATAAAAGCACTCCTTCCGTCTCCGGTCAGAGTTCTGTTTGCATGTATTAGCTCTAGAATTACCACAGTTATCCAAGTAAATGTGGGTACGATCTAAGGAACCATAACTGATTTAATGAGCCTTTCGCGGTTTCACCTTAATTTGGCGTGTACTGAGACATGCATGGCTTAATCTTTGAGACAAGCATATGACTACTGGCAGGATCAACCAGGGAGCTGCTTGTCGCCGCGCACTTCGCGAACGCGCTGGAGGGCGCGCAACGCAGTGCGACTAGCTAGGAGCGTCGCTCACAGCACGCGGCTGCTGCAGCACACCACGAGAGATATGCCGCCGCCGCCGCGTGCATGCGAGGATGGATACGCGGGGCCGAAGCCGAACGCGCGCCAAACTCTATATTAATATTGTGTTTCTGAGAATTGTTCACTCTTTCCCGAGCGAGCGCGCCGTCGACGACGACAGCCACGCCTTGGCCTGCCTTGGGCAGCCAAGACGCGCGCATCGTCGTGCTCGCGGCGCTCGCACATATAGATCGAGTTTCATTCTCAGAGCAGCAGAGTGCCGGTTAAGGCACTCCTTCGGTCGAACTTCGACATTCTCTTTCACCTTTCGGTAGATTGTATTCGTCTTGGGCGAACTTGGGAAGTTCGGTCGTGCGAGTTTTCTTTTACTCGGCGTTACATTTTATTCTCGCTCGGTGAGCAGAGAGATATCACACAATGTATGTCGGCCGCAGCACTCGGCCACTACACGGGGGCCGCTGCTGCTGCGTCCGTAAAATGGTGCTCGCATACGGGCTTGTTTCTTCTTGAACGGAGTGCCGTTAAACAAGTCCCACGAACTCGCGGAGGAAGGCAAACATGTGTGTGTATGTTTGCAGAGGGATCAGCCGCCTCGCGCCTCACTGTTCTGTCCCGTATCTAGAGGAACGGTGCTGAACAGACGTTGCTAGCGTGGCGCGCGCCCGCCCAGACGGCCGCAGCTCCGAGGGCCTGGCCGGCTGGTTGTACCGAGCGCCCTGAACGCGTTTCGGGCGGGCGATTTGTCGTTGGCTGTTGGTCGTCGCCGGGCAGGTCGACCGGCCCGGTATTCCACCAAACTGCATGCAGATTCATCGCGAAGTGATACATTTCGCGCCGCCTGATGCCAAAAATGCTCGCCAAAAGGCATGCAGCAGCAGCAGCAGCAGCAGCAGATATTCACCTGTGACCAACTGATACTAAATGTTTCGTGCCGCGCCCGACTCTTTCTCCGCGCGTAATGTTCATATGCGATGCACGTCCGCTACATATTAGATGCACATCCACCAACAGGTGCATCGAATGGCATGCACAACAACACATCCACCACAAAAAAAAAAAAAAAACAGGAGACAGATTGACGGCGGTTTGTCATCGTCCCCGGACCGGGCGCTAGCCGGCCCGAAGTGATACATTTCGCGCCGCCTGATGCCATCGGCCCGGCGGCTGGCTCTTCGCGTATAATTTTCGCCCACTTTCAATCATCAATCTCATCTCGCTCCCGCGTCCGATGCACATCCACCAACAGGTGCATCGAATGGCATGCACAACAACACATCCACCACAAAAAAAAAAAAAAAACAGGAGACAGATTGACGGCGGTTTGTCATCGTCCCCGGACCGGGGGCTAGCCGGCCCGAAGTGATACATTTCGCGCCGCCTGATGCCATCGGCCCGGCGGCTGGCTCTTCGCGTATAATTTTCGCCGACTTTCAATCATCAATCTCATCTTCTCGCTCCCGCGTCCGATGCACATCCACCAACAGGTGCATCGAATGGCATGCACAACAACAACACATCCACCACAAAACAGGAGACAGATTGTCGGCGGTTTGTCATCGGCCGATGCACAATAGTAGTAAAACTACTGGAGACAAACCAAAATATAACTAACACTTTCATTCAGCCGTTCGACTCACATTGTCGTCGTCCGGACTTCGTCGAACGCCCCTTTTTTTCCTGTACACATCTAGACACATATCACACACAGATATCATACAGAGGAAATAATCAGAACACAGGACTCTAGCGCGCCGCGCGCTCTCGCTCCAAGTGCCGTGCCGGCGTGCGTCCGATGCACCTAGCGGCTGGCTTAGAGCGCGCGCGGGCCACGACTACTCGTCGTTCGTCGAAGCCAACTCCCGTGCCGTCGCCTCCGAACAAAAGTTTGGCAACGGCACGCGGTGTTCCCAGGCGGTCACCCATCCAAGTACTGACCGCGCCCGACGCATTTTGGCTTCGGTGATCGGACGAGAACCGGCATGTTACGCGTGGTATGGTCGTTGCCTGTATATTAGACGACCGTTCTAAGCCTATAAATTAGTAAAACACTGCGATCAAGCGGTTCAAAAACAAACAAACAAAAAAACATCGGTCGCGATCTGTCGTGCCGTTGTCCCACCGTGAGCGTTAAATGGCGCGGCACAGCGCCTAATTATGCTCCGAGTGTCGTGTTGATTGTGATTCCTTCGCTGTTCGTGAACCGATTGTGCTCAAATTTTCGCTGGATCGTCCTGAATAGTGGCCGCAGATATTTGCCAAATTTGGTCGCAATCTGTTGTGTCGTTTTCCCGGCATTTTGTTCACTGACAGACAGACAGACAGACAGACGTCGCTAATTCCGCGCTAGAGTTACGACGCCACGCCCGCTGACGTCACGCCGAGGTCACGCATGTTATTAATTATTTGTGATATGAGCAATAGGAAATCGCTATTATTGATAAATCTTCTGTTTTAGTGAACCGATCTTGCTCAAATTTTCACAGGGTCGCCGAAGCGCGGACTCTCACCCGATTTCCAAATTTGGTCGCGATCTGTCGTGCCGTTTTCCCACCGTGCCCGTTAAATGGTGCGGCACAGCGCCTAATTATGCTCCGAGTGTCGTGTTGATTGTGATTCCTTCGCTGTTCGTGAACCGATTGTGCTCAAATTTTCGCTGGATCGTCCTGAATAGTGGCCGCAGATATTTGCCAAATTTGGTCGCAATCTGTTGTGTCGTTTTCCCGGCATTTTGTTCACTGACAGACAGACAGACAGACAGACGTCGCTAATTCCGCGCTAGAGTTACGACGCCACGCCCGCTGACGTCACGCCGAGGTCACGCATGTTATTAATTATTTGTGATATGAGCAATAGGAAATCGCTATTATTGATAAATCTTCTGTTTTAGTGAACCGATCTTGCTCAAATTTTCACAGGGTCGCCGAAGCGCGGACTCTCACCCGATTTCCAAATTTGGTCGCGATCTGTCGTGCCGTTTTCCCACCGTGCCCGTTAAATGGTGCGGCACAGCGCCTAATTATGCTCCGAGTGTCGTGTTGATTGTGATTCCTTCGCTGTTCGTGAACCGATTGTGCTCAAATTTTCGCTGGATCGTCCTGAATAGTGGCCGCAGATATTTGCCAAATTTGGTCGCAATCTGTTGTGTCGTTTTCCCGGCATTTTGTTCACTGACAGACAGACAGACAGACAGACGTCGCTAATTCCGCGCTAGAGTTACGACGCCACGCCCGCTGACGTCACGCCGAGGTCACGCATGTTATTAATTATTTGTGATATGAGCAATAGGAAATCGCTATTATTGATAAATCTTCTGTTTTAGTGAACCGATCTTGCTCAAATTTTCACAGGGTCGCCGAAGCGCGGACTCTCACCCGATTTCCAAATTTGGTCGCGATCTGTCGTGCCGTTTTCCCACCGTGCCCGTTAAATGGTGCGGCACAGCGCCTAATTATGCTCCGAGTGTCGTGTTGATTGTGATTCCTTCGCTGTTCGTGAACCGATTGTGCTCAAATTTTCGCTGGATCGTCCTGAATAGTGGCCGCAGATATTTGCCAAATTTGGTCGCAATCTGTTGTGTCGTTTTCCCGGCATTTTGTTCACTGACAGACAGACAGACAGACAGACGTCGCTAATTCCGCGCTAGAGTTACGACGCCACGCCCGCTGACGTCACGCCGAGGTCACGCATGTTATTAATTATTTGTGATATGAGCAATAGGAAATCGCTATTATTGATAAATCTTCTGTTTTAGTGAACCGATCTTGCTCAAATTTTCACAGGGTCGCCGAAGCGCGGACTCTCACCCGATTTCCAAATTTGGTCGCGATCTGTCGTGCCGTTTTCCCACCGTGCCCGTTAAATGGTGCGGCACAGCGCCTAATTATGCTCCGAGTGTCGTGTTGATTGTGATTCCTTCGCTGTTCGTGAACCGATTGTGCTCAAATTTTCGCTGGATCGTCCTGAATAGTGGCCGCAGATATTTGCCAAATTTGGTCGCAATCTGTTGTGTCGTTTTCCCGGCATTTTGTTCACAGGCAGACAGACAGACAGACAGACAGACAGACAGACATACATACCACACACAGACATCGCAAAAATCGGGTTTATTTCGACTATTATGGGCATAAAACGTAACGAAAATTGAAATTGTACACGG
>OZ012674.1:35803007-35805507 GCA_963942505.1 Lordithon lunulatus | reverse complement strand
TACTGACCGCGCCCGACGCATTTTGGCTTCGGTGATCGGACGAGAACCGGCATGTTACGCGTGGTATGGTCGTTGCCTGTATATTAGACGACCGTTCTAAGCCTATAAATTAGTAAAACACTGCGATCAAGCGGTTCAAAAACAAACAAACAAAAAAACATCGGTCGCGATCTGTCGTGCCGTTGTCCCACCGTGAGCGTTAAATGGCGCGGCACAGCGCCTAATTATGCTCCGAGTGTCGTGTTGATTGTGATTCCTTCGCTGTTCGTGAACCGATTGTGCTCAAATTTTCGCTGGATCGTCCTGAATAGTGGCCGCAGATATTTGCCAAATTTGGTCGCAATCTGTTGTGTCGTTTTCCCGGCATTTTGTTCACTGACAGACAGACAGACAGACAGACGTCGCTAATTCCGCGCTAGAGTTACGACGCCACGCCCGCTGACGTCACGCCGAGGTCACGCATGTTATTAATTATTTGTGATATGAGCAATAGGAAATCGCTATTATTGATAAATCTTCTGTTTTAGTGAACCGATCTTGCTCAAATTTTCACAGGGTCGCCGAAGCGCGGACTCTCACCCGATTTCCAAATTTGGTCGCGATCTGTCGTGCCGTTTTCCCACCGTGCCCGTTAAATGGTGCGGCACAGCGCCTAATTATGCTCCGAGTGTCGTGTTGATTGTGATTCCTTCGCTGTTCGTGAACCGATTGTGCTCAAATTTTCGCTGGATCGTCCTGAATAGTGGCCGCAGATATTTGCCAAATTTGGTCGCAATCTGTTGTGTCGTTTTCCCGGCATTTTGTTCACTGACAGACAGACAGACAGACAGACGTCGCTAATTCCGCGCTAGAGTTACGACGCCACGCCCGCTGACGTCACGCCGAGGTCACGCATGTTATTAATTATTTGTGATATGAGCAATAGGAAATCGCTATTATTGATAAATCTTCTGTTTTAGTGAACCGATCTTGCTCAAATTTTCACAGGGTCGCCGAAGCGCGGACTCTCACCCGATTTCCAAATTTGGTCGCGATCTGTCGTGCCGTTTTCCCACCGTGCCCGTTAAATGGTGCGGCACAGCGCCTAATTATGCTCCGAGTGTCGTGTTGATTGTGATTCCTTCGCTGTTCGTGAACCGATTGTGCTCAAATTTTCGCTGGATCGTCCTGAATAGTGGCCGCAGATATTTGCCAAATTTGGTCGCAATCTGTTGTGTCGTTTTCCCGGCATTTTGTTCACTGACAGACAGACAGACAGACAGACGTCGCTAATTCCGCGCTAGAGTTACGACGCCACGCCCGCTGACGTCACGCCGAGGTCACGCATGTTATTAATTATTTGTGATATGAGCAATAGGAAATCGCTATTATTGATAAATCTTCTGTTTTAGTGAACCGATCTTGCTCAAATTTTCACAGGGTCGCCGAAGCGCGGACTCTCACCCGATTTCCAAATTTGGTCGCGATCTGTCGTGCCGTTTTCCCACCGTGCCCGTTAAATGGTGCGGCACAGCGCCTAATTATGCTCCGAGTGTCGTGTTGATTGTGATTCCTTCGCTGTTCGTGAACCGATTGTGCTCAAATTTTCGCTGGATCGTCCTGAATAGTGGCCGCAGATATTTGCCAAATTTGGTCGCAATCTGTTGTGTCGTTTTCCCGGCATTTTGTTCACTGACAGACAGACAGACAGACAGACGTCGCTAATTCCGCGCTAGAGTTACGACGCCACGCCCGCTGACGTCACGCCGAGGTCACGCATGTTATTAATTATTTGTGATATGAGCAATAGGAAATCGCTATTATTGATAAATCTTCTGTTTTAGTGAACCGATCTTGCTCAAATTTTCACAGGGTCGCCGAAGCGCGGACTCTCACCCGATTTCCAAATTTGGTCGCGATCTGTCGTGCCGTTTTCCCACCGTGCCCGTTAAATGGTGCGGCACAGCGCCTAATTATGCTCCGAGTGTCGTGTTGATTGTGATTCCTTCGCTGTTCGTGAACCGATTGTGCTCAAATTTTCGCTGGATCGTCCTGAATAGTGGCCGCAGATATTTGCCAAATTTGGTCGCAATCTGTTGTGTCGTTTTCCCGGCATTTTGTTCACTGACAGACAGACAGACAGACAGACGTCGCTAATTCCGCGCTAGAGTTACGACGCCACGCCCGCTGACGTCACGCCGAGGTCACGCATGTTATTAATTATTTGTGATATGAGCAATAGGAAATCGCTATTATTGATAAATCTTCTGTTTTAGTGAACCGATCTTGCTCAAATTTTCACAGGGTCGCCGAAGCGCGGACTCTCACCCGATTTCCAAATTTGGTCGCGATCTGTCGTGCCGTTTTCCCACCGTGCCCGTTAAATGGTGCGGCACAGCGCCTAATTATGCTCCGAGTGTCGTGTTGATTGTGATTCCTTCGCTGTTCGTGAACCGATTGTGCTCAAATTTTCGCTGGATCGTCCTGAATAGTGGCCGCAGATATTTGCCAAATTTGGTCG
>OZ012674.1:35785507-35788007 GCA_963942505.1 Lordithon lunulatus | reverse complement strand
CCTCTAATCATTCGCTTTACCGGATGAGACTCGCACACGGCGAGCGCCAGCTATCCTGAGGGAAACTTCGGAGGGAACCAGCTACTAGATGGTTCGATTAGTCTTTCGCCCCTATACCCAGTTCCGACGATCGATTTGCACGTCAGAATCGCTACGGACCTCCATCAGGGTTTCCCCTGACTTCGTCCTGACCAGGCATAGTTCACCATCTTTCGGGTCCCAGCGTGTACGCTCTGGGTGCGCCTCTTCTCGCAATGAGAACGAGACGCCCCGGGAGTGCGTGGCCGGGCGCGAGCGCCCGACCCCTGCTCCCACGGCACGCGAACGAGCGCGTGCCTTCACTTTCATTTCGCCTTTAGGTTTCGCATAAGTCCCAATGACTCGCGCACATGCTAGACTCCTTGGTCCGTGTTTCAAGACGGGTCCTGAAAGTACCCAAAGCTATAGCGTCGCCGACCGGCGTGTAATCGGAGTCTGTCCGAGGTCACCGCCGCCAGCGGGCGGGCGGGCCCGGAGTCGGCACTAGGTCCGACCGCCAGGTTACCGTCCGCGCCAGCGACGGGCCGGACGCGAACTAGGTCGCGGCCCCGCGCCATCGTGTTATACCGTCGAGCGTGCCGGCTGGGAACACCCCGGGTCCGGAGGGGGGCGGCGCAAACCGCACCCCACACGGGCTCCACCGGGGGCCTCAGGCCGGCGCCCAACGGGTCGCGACGTCCTACTAGGGGAGAAGTGCACGCGTTCGCGACGAGGCGGCCGCCGTGGGAGGCGAGGCACGCCGAAACGTGCCCCGTCGCAGCCCAAGCGGCTCGCTCGCACTGCGAGACACGCTGAATCTCCCCATTCGACCTTTCGGGTTTCTCAGGTTTACCCCTGAACGGTTTCACGTACTATTGAACTCTCTCTTCAAAGTTCTTTTCAACTTTCCCTCACGGTACTTGTTCGCTATCGGTCTCGTGGTCATATTTAGCCTTAGATGGAGTTTACCACCCACTTAGAGCTGCACTCTCAAGCAACCCGACTCTAAGGAGAGATCCTCCCGCTACCGGCGATGGTCGCTACGGGCCTGGCACCCTCTATGGGTAAGTGGCCCCGTTCAAGAAGGACTTGGACGCATCGCACGGTCTCGGGCTGGCGGACCCTCCCAAACACCACATTTCCCGGCGGCCTGCAAGCGGCCGCGGGATTCGGTGCTGGGCTCTTCCCTGTTCGCTCGCCGCTACTAAGGGAATCCTAGTTAGTTTCTTTTCCTCCGCTTAGTAATATGCTTAAATTCAGCGGGTAGTCTCACCTGCTCTGAGGTCTTAAAAAAAGTGTTTCTCTCTCGCTCACGCATGTGTATACGTGAGCGCGAGGAGTGTGGTACCCTGCAGGCGGTCGCATTTTGCACACCGACGACGTCCTTGCCGCACAGTAAAGTGTTGTCTAGGACACGTCATGCCGGGTGTGACACGACCAAGCCTAACGTCACAGCGAGAGACGCGGGCAGCCGGGGACGGGGTTGCGCGCGTGGCGGCCGGGCAGGCGGCTGCGGGTGTGCAGAGAGCACACGCCGCGACCGACCACCCACCCACACGCGCGCGCGCGCGCCCGAGCCGACGTCATTTAAGGGAACGTTCACTGCCAGCAGCGGGCCGCCCGGAGGCGGCCGCGCGCGCCGGAGATCCGAATCCCCAAGTGTGCCCCGACGCTCGCCGGCAGCAGCAAGCCGCCGCCGACAAACCGGGCAGTCGTAAAGTAAGAAACGACCCTCAGCCAGGAGTGGTCCAGGAACAGTATCCGGGGACCGCAATGTGCGTTCGAAATGTCGATGTTCATGTGTCCTGCAGTTCACAAGTTGACGCGCAATTAGCTGCGTTCTTCATCGACCCACGAGCCAAGTGATCCACCGTTCAGGGTAGTATTTTCAGCTATTATGCGCATTCCGTCGCGGAGACGGCACACGCAGCCGATGTGGTGGCAAGCGTTACACAAAAAAGCGGCGACGAGTGTAAAAGCCAAGCGAGTTCGCCCGCACACGCGGGCCTCGCAATAGGTTTTCACAATCATCGCTTCCTCTTTTTTTCTGTCCAGACGTTATCGTTTGTCAGTGCGTGCGTGCGTGCGCGTCCGCCGCGTGCCCACGCGCAAACCGCCCAGAAGATGACACTTCGGGCGGTGGGCGCGGCACAGCGGCAGCAGCAGCAGCAGCAACAGCAGACTGCGGGTATCAAGCCGGCGAGTGTTTGCGTGCGGCGAGAACATTTACTGTTCTTGGGTGTGGTGTCACACCCAAGAACGCCGCACCACCATGGCGTTGATATACACCTCGCACCAAACACCAGACTTGGGGTGTTTGGCGACAAACGCAACTATAGTTGTGTTGTGTGTGAGTTGTGTGTGTTTGTTGGGTGCACGGGGCGGCGAGCGTGTGGTCGGCGGGGCCAATGCACAGATTGGAGACCTGGCGCGCCGACCGGCTCAAGCTACTATCTCCCCCGCATTCTCTTCTAAATTTTGC
>OZ012674.1:35780507-35783007 GCA_963942505.1 Lordithon lunulatus | reverse complement strand
AGCAGAGAGATATCACACAATGTATGTCGGCCGCAGCACTCGGCCACTACACGGGGGCCGCTGCTGCTGCGTCCGTAAAATGGTGCTCGCATACGGGCTTGTTTCTTCTTGAACGGAGTGCCGTTAAACAAGTCCCACGAACTCGCGGAGGAAGGCAAACATGTGTGTGTATGTTTGCAGAGGGATCAGCCGCCTCGCGCCTCACTGTTCTGTCCCGTATCTAGAGGAACGGTGCTGAACAGACGTTGCTAGCGTGGCGCGCGCCCGCCCAGACGGCCGCAGCTCCGAGGGCCTGGCCGGCTGGTTGTACCGAGCGCCCTGAACGCGTTTCGGGCGGGCGATTTGTCGTTGGCTGTTGGTCGTCGCCGGGCAGGTCGACCGGCCCGGTATTCCACCAAACTGCATGCAGATTCATCGCGAAGTGATACATTTCGCGCCGCCTGATGCCAAAAATGCTCGCCAAAAGGCATGCAGCAGCAGCAGCAGCAGCAGCAGATATTCACCTGTGACCAACTGATACTAAATGTTTCGTGCCGCGCCCGACTCTTTCTCCGCGCGTAATGTTCATATGCGATGCACGTCCGCTACATATTAGATGCACATCCACCAACAGGTGCATCGAATGGCATGCACAACAACACATCCACCACAAAAAAAAAAAAAAAACAGGAGACAGATTGACGGCGGTTTGTCATCGTCCCCGGACCGGGGGCTAGCCGGCCCGAAGTGATACATTTCGCGCCGCCTGATGCCATCGGCCCGGCGGCTGGCTCTTCGCGTATAATTTTCGCCGACTTTCAATCATCAATCTCATCTTCTCGCTCCCGCGTCCGATGCACATCCACCAACAGGTGCATCGAATGGCATGCACAACAACAACACATCCACCACAAAACAGGAGACAGATTGTCGGCGGTTTGTCATCGGCCGATGCACAATAGTAGTAAAACTACTGGAGACAAACCAAAATATAACTAACACTTTCATTCAGCCGTTCGACTCACATTGTCGTCGTCCGGACTTCGTCGAACGCCCCTTTTTTTCCTGTACACATCTAGACACATATCACACACAGATATCATACAGAGGAAATAATCAGAACACAGGACTCTAGCGCGCCGCGCGCTCTCGCTCCAAGTGCCGTGCCGGCGTGCGTCCGATGCACCTAGCGGCTGGCTTAGAGCGCGCGCGGGCCACGACTACTCGTCGTTCGTCGAAGCCAACTCCCGTGCCGTCGCCTCCGAACAAAAGTTTGGCAACGGCACGCGGTGTTCCCAGGCGGTCACCCATCCAAGTACTGACCGCGCCCGACGCATTTTGGCTTCGGTGATCGGACGAGAACCGGCATGTTACGCGTGGTATGGTCGTTGCCTGTATATTAGACGACCGTTCTAAGCCTATAAATTAGTAAAACACTGCGATCAAGCGGTTCAAAAACAAACAAACAAAAAAACATCGGTCGCGATCTGTCGTGCCGTTGTCCCACCGTGAGCGTTAAATGGCGCGGCACAGCGCCTAATTATGCTCCGAGTGTCGTGTTGATTGTGATTCCTTCGCTGTTCGTGAACCGATTGTGCTCAAATTTTCGCTGGATCGTCCTGAATAGTGGCCGCAGATATTTGCCAAATTTGGTCGCAATCTGTTGTGTCGTTTTCCCGGCATTTTGTTCACTGACAGACAGACAGACAGACAGACGTCGCTAATTCCGCGCTAGAGTTACGACGCCACGCCCGCTGACGTCACGCCGAGGTCACGCATGTTATTAATTATTTGTGATATGAGCAATAGGAAATCGCTATTATTGATAAATCTTCTGTTTTAGTGAACCGATCTTGCTCAAATTTTCACAGGGTCGCCGAAGCGCGGACTCTCACCCGATTTCCAAATTTGGTCGCGATCTGTCGTGCCGTTTTCCCACCGTGCCCGTTAAATGGTGCGGCACAGCGCCTAATTATGCTCCGAGTGTCGTGTTGATTGTGATTCCTTCGCTGTTCGTGAACCGATTGTGCTCAAATTTTCGCTGGATCGTCCTGAATAGTGGCCGCAGATATTTGCCAAATTTGGTCGCAATCTGTTGTGTCGTTTTCCCGGCATTTTGTTCACTGACAGACAGACAGACAGACAGACGTCGCTAATTCCGCGCTAGAGTTACGACGCCACGCCCGCTGACGTCACGCCGAGGTCACGCATGTTATTAATTATTTGTGATATGAGCAATAGGAAATCGCTATTATTGATAAATCTTCTGTTTTAGTGAACCGATCTTGCTCAAATTTTCACAGGGTCGCCGAAGCGCGGACTCTCACCCGATTTCCAAATTTGGTCGCGATCTGTCGTGCCGTTTTCCCACCGTGCCCGTTAAATGGTGCGGCACAGCGCCTAATTATGCTCCGAGTGTCGTGTTGATTGTGATTCCTTCGCTGTTCGTGAACCGATTGTGCTCAAATTTTCGCTGGATCGTCCTGAATAGTGGCCGCAGATATTTGCCAAATTTGGTCGC
>OZ012674.1:35758007-35770507 GCA_963942505.1 Lordithon lunulatus | reverse complement strand
TGAGAATTGTTCACTCTTTCCCGAGCGAGCGCGCCGTCGACGACGACAGCCACGCCTTGGCCTGCCTTGGGCAGCCAAGACGCGCGCATCGTCGTGCTCGCGGCGCTCGCACATATAGATCGAGTTTCATTCTCAGAGCAGCAGAGTGCCGGTTAAGGCACTCCTTCGGTCGAACTTCGACATTCTCTTTCACCTTTCGGTAGATTGTATTCGTCTTGGGCGAACTTGGGAAGTTCGGTCGTGCGAGTTTTCTTTTACTCGGCGTTACATTTTATTCTCGCTCGGTGAGCAGAGAGATATCACACAATGTATGTCGGCCGCAGCACTCGGCCACTACACGGGGGCCGCTGCTGCTGCGTCCGTAAAATGGTGCTCGCATACGGGCTTGTTTCTTCTTGAACGGAGTGCCGTTAAACAAGTCCCACGAACTCGCGGAGGAAGGCAAACATGTGTGTGTATGTTTGCAGAGGGATCAGCCGCCTCGCGCCTCACTGTTCTGTCCCGTATCTAGAGGAACGGTGCTGAACAGACGTTGCTAGCGTGGCGCGCGCCCGCCCAGACGGCCGCAGCTCCGAGGGCCTGGCCGGCTGGTTGTACCGAGCGCCCTGAACGCGTTTCGGGCGGGCGATTTGTCGTTGGCTGTTGGTCGTCGCCGGGCAGGTCGACCGGCCCGGTATTCCACCAAACTGCATGCAGATTCATCGCGAAGTGATACATTTCGCGCCGCCTGATGCCAAAAATGCTCGCCAAAAGGCATGCAGCAGCAGCAGCAGCAGCAGCAGATATTCACCTGTGACCAACTGATACTAAATGTTTCGTGCCGCGCCCGACTCTTTCTCCGCGCGTAATGTTCATATGCGATGCACGTCCGCTACATATTAGATGCACATCCACCAACAGGTGCATCGAATGGCATGCACAACAACACATCCACCACAAAAAAAAAAAAAAAAACAGGAGACAGATTGACGGCGGTTTGTCATCGTCCCCGGACCGGGGGCTAGCCGGCCCGAAGTGATACATTTCGCGCCGCCTGATGCCATCGGCCCGGCGGCTGGCTCTTCGCGTATAATTTTCGCCGACTTTCAATCATCAATCTCATCTTCTCGCTCCCGCGTCCGATGCACATCCACCAACAGGTGCATCGAATGGCATGCACAACAACAACACATCCACCACAAAACAGGAGACAGATTGTCGGCGGTTTGTCATCGGCCGATGCACAATAGTAGTAAAACTACTGGAGACAAACCAAAATATAACTAACACTTTCATTCAGCCGTTCGACTCACATTGTCGTCGTCCGGACTTCGTCGAACGCCCCTTTTTTTCCTGTACACATCTAGACACATATCACACACAGATATCATACAGAGGAAATAATCAGAACACAGGACTCTAGCGCGCCGCGCGCTCTCGCTCCAAGTGCCGTGCCGGCGTGCGTCCGATGCACCTAGCGGCTGGCTTAGAGCGCGCGCGGGCCACGACTACTCGTCGTTCGTCGAAGCCAACTCCCGTGCCGTCGCCTCCGAACAAAAGTTTGGCAACGGCACGCGGTGTTCCCAGGCGGTCACCCATCCAAGTACTGACCGCGCCCGACGCATTTTGGCTTCGGTGATCGGACGAGAACCATTACATTACATTCAAAACCGTTATGACATTTAACATACGGGAGGTTCTCTTTTTCATCATTTCACCGAAGTTGTCCTGTTCCTGCCTTGCGGCTTACCAGGACTCCAAAGCATGCGTCGGGCTGTCGGTAATTTAGAATAGAATTCTGAATTATGATTGCTAGCGGATTTTACAAGTGTCACATTCCTTCGATATGCTTAGCTCTCTCAGGACATGTGACGGCAAAACAATATTAAAGTTAAAGCAAAGACTAAGGGCCAATGGCCAATTTAGGACCATTGGCTAACTTGCAAGATTGAGTTCATCGGTATGAGCATATGTTATTACCGCACATTTATTTTTAATTATAAAGAATATGTTTTTAATAAAAGTACTTGTTCCAAAACGTGGGGCCGCCTGTGTACCGCGCGCGTAGCTAAACTATACGCTACTCCTTCATTCGCTCTCTATCACACACGCAATCTTTCGTCCATCACGCATTCATGCAACATTTTCTCGGGATTTTCTCACACTCTCATTCAGGTGTGGAGATATGGCTGGATTGGTAAGGGGGGTTGGGGAGTTTGGGTCAGCTATGACCTGTTATCCTGCACAACGGTACAGGATTTCTACCGCGGACACTACTACCATCACCGTTTATACTCTTGCGAGTAGATTGAAAGTTTTTGATAGGGAAGCGGGTGCTTCTCACTATCTGTTCTATTGTTTTCGCGAAGCCTGGTGCTGGCCCAGAGGAGTTCGTTACCCAACTGGGTTGAGTAAAAACTCTCGGCTTGTTCCAGCACGTAGTCCCGAAACATTAAGATGCCGGTGTCGTCATGAAGCGTTTTGATGCGCTCATAACGATCCCGGTTTAATATAAGCCGCAGGCATTTGTTTTGAAATACCTGCAACTCTCTATATAGATTCGCGGATACGCCACACCAAACTGGGGCGGCATAAGTTAGAATGGGCCTGAGTGCTGCTGTGAAAAGCAGTCTCTTGTTATTGACGGACATCGAGTTGCTCTTCAACAAGGAATAGATGGCGCGCATTGAGGCGAATGCTTTAATTTTGGTATTTTTAAAGTGAGCATAGAAATTAAGTCTCGAGTCCAGCTCTACCCCAAGATATTTAACGGATTTTTTAATTTCAACCGGTTGTCCTTTGACCTTGATCGGTGTGAAAACTTTGTTGTTGGTAAATTTTCTGGAGAACATTACTGCCTCTGTTTTTGTAGCGTTAAGCTTGATTTTCCAAGTGTTGTAATATTTCTCCAGAGAATTCATATGAATTTGAATTAGAGTAGCAGCAACCTGCGCATGGAATGAATGCGCATAGATGGCTGTATCATCTGCATAAAGAGCTAATTTACTGTTCGCGAATTGGGGTATGTCATTAACGTATACGTTAAACAGCTTCGGTCCTAGAATTGACCCTTGCGGTACGCCGCAGTGGATGCTCTTGATGGTCGAGTCCGATGCGTCAACCGACACAAAGAATTTGCGATCGGAGAGATATGAATGTATCAAATGTATCAAGACATCCGGATACCGTTGTTTGAACAGTTTGTACACCAAACCCTCGATCCAAACCTTATCAAACGCTTTCTCTATATCAAGAAGCATCATAACCGTGTCTTTCCCGGAATTAAATTGGGTCACAATATCATTCGTGATACGTGCCATTTGCTGAGTCGTGTTGTGATGTTTACGAAATCCGAACTGCACAGAATTAATGATTTTATGAGACTGTTCAAAGGTGTCCAGTCTGTTATGGATGATTTTCTCAAAAAGTTTAGGAATGGTGTTAAGGAGACTAATTGGCCTGTAGCTGGAGGCCACTTGTGGGTCTTTGCCAGCTTTGTGGATAGGAATTACTTTAGCTACTTTAAGGCATGCAGGAAAGTGTTGAAATTTGAAAATCGCGTTGGCTATGTATGTTAGTTGTACAATCGCCTTTTTCGGTAGATTTTTTAATATTAAGTTTTGAATTTTATCCGGTCCTGGCGCTTTAAGAGCGGGCAGGTGTCGGATAATTTTACTGATTTCAGCTGGGGACGTAATGTACGCCTCCCATCCGGTACGCTCCGATTTTGCTAGGTAATTAGCCAGTGCTGATCGGATATCTGCATGCTTGGGAAGTGTGTCTACTTCTGGCATGTGGACGCTTGCATAGTGGCAGGCCAAGGCCTCCGCTTTTTCAGCGTCCGTGGTTATTAACTGATTGCCATTTGTTAGTGTAGGGATCGGCTCTCGTTTACGTTTAAGGGATTTGGATAATTTCCAAAGTGAATTATCCGAGGGTTTCAAATTCTCGAGAGTGGCTGTCCACTTCTCGTTTCTATGCGCGACTATATCGGAGCGTATCTCTCTGTTCAGTTCGGACATCCGTAATTTATCAGAAACATTACCGCGTCGCTGCCACAGCTTACGGATTCTGTTTCTGTCCCGCATTTTAACTAAAATCGCATCCGGTAACGGCATCTTGTTATGCCGGATGGTTTTCTCTTGAATTGTTAGTTCGATTGTTGCCGAAATGTTGTCGGTAAGCTTAATAATTTCATGCTCGATCCATGCCCGGTTACATATGGATGAGTTTACGTGAATTTTGTTACTTAGCGCGAGTCGAAACTGATGCCAATCCGCGGTACTATAATCGAGGATCTTACGGGTTCGATCCTCGAGCGTCTGATTACCAAGCCGCACCACTATTGGATAATGGTCTGAGTTCAATTCCTCAATCACATCAATTGTGTCGCAATTGATTGATTTAGCAATTGCTAGGTCAATAGTAGACGGCCTCTGCCCATTATGTGGATAGTGGGTCGGCTTGTCAGGCGTTAATAAATTAAAATTATTGCGAAGGATGAAGCTGTTTAACACTACTCCCGCTCTATTATTCCGGTGGCAAGCCCAGTTTTGGTGGGACGCATTTAGGTCTCCCATAACGAGCGCACGAACCCCGGGGTTCGTTAGCGCCTCGAGTTCCACACGTGTGAACCTCGCTATTGGCCGTCTGTAGACGGCCCTAATGACCGTACCGTCTTTCAGTTTTATCGCGATATTTTCCACTTCAATCCGTGGAATTTGCGGCTCGAGTGTGTGAGGCACCAAGTTATTTACGAGGATCGCCACTCCTCCTCCTCGCGTGTCTCTGTCTGCTCTATAAATTTTGAAGTTCTTAATTTTGAACGGCTTATCCGGACTTAGTCTAGTTTCGCTTAATAGCATGACATGGACGTTATGCGTATCTATGAAATTAATTAGTTCTCCGGTCTTCCCGAGAATCCCATCTGCATTCCATGCAGCAATAACGAGCAAATCCATTACGGATTTACCTCGTTTTGCAGGCCGTAGCGTTCAACTACGGCCTGCATCTCACTTGGATTACAGGTGGTAATCTCGCGATTACAGAGAATGAGTCTGCACAGACGGTCGCGATAGGTAGCTACGAGTAGCTCTTTTTGTTTCTGAATTTCCAATTGCATCTCCTCGATGCTCATGGAGTTTACGAATAGCTGTACTTCCTGGTCCGAGGACCAGGTAGTCGTTAATTGTCTGGCTGGCACTAATGGGGTCTTTAGCGCAGCCGGGGGTTGGCTTTTATTGGCCATTACCGGGGCCGTTAGTGGCGCTTTCGCCGAATTTCTAAGTGGCAATGGTGTCGTTGCCGTTCTCGAAACTGTTTGATACCCTGTTTGTAGGGACGACGACTCTGCTCTCAGCGGGGGGAATTGTTCCCGATTCGCAGTAATTGGCGCGGTTTTGACTGCCCACGCGTTAAAGACCGGCACCGGTGCCGGCTTGTATTGAATCGGTTTGGTTTGGGTTTTACCACCGCCCGACTGCTCTTTTTGAAATTGCTTCCGATTAATTGCGTCGGAATACGCGGGACATGTCCGCGAGATCGCAGGGTGATCGCCCCCACAGTTGCAGCACTTTGCTGGGGTATCGCGAGGTTTCTCGCAATCGCGCGTGCTGTGGTTTGCTCCACACTTCATGCACCGGGGTGCGGCAAAACAGCCTCGGACGCTATGCCCCCATTTCTGGCAATTTCGACATTGTATCACTTCCCGAGTGGAAGTGTACTTTTCCCACCATACGATGGTGTTGCAAATTGTACGCGCCTGTCTTACCTGCGTGAATTGCACGCTCGCGGGCGTGTTGATTAGAAAAATGGGGTACCGGGCCCCTTTCATTAAAATAACAGAATTCACGAGGATGTCGTGTCTTTGAATTTCAGATTTGATGAACTCGGGTTCATCACTTGCATGCAACCCCTTAAGGGTGAAAATGTGCGTCCTTTCCTCCTTCGTAGGGAAGGTATGGAAGTCGCAGTTCTCGGTCTGATCTTTGTCCGTCAGATACGTAACCACGCGCGGGTGGTCTTCCGCGGCTTTAATATACACGGTCGCACCGTTGCGGCCGTGTTTGATGGTGAAACCGCCTGGTGCGAGTTCCATCATCTTTTTCCGAAACATCGGCACATTGGCGATGGGCCGATGAAACATAATGGGCGGGGGCATGCGCTTTTTAGTCGCGGAGGGCGCGGGCGCGGACGCGGTTGTCGCGGGGTTTTCCGGTGCTTTTTCGAGCACCGAAAATTTATTGGCCGTGGGTACGGAAGTGACCACTTTTTGGGCCGGGGGAGGAATTAAATTTGAGGCAGATGCCTCCGCGGGGGGGTCGTTGACTTCCATGTCGCTGACATAGTCGTCTGTCGTCTCGTGGTCGGTCTTTGGCCTTTTGGCCTTCTCGCGCGCGTTCTTCGGCATTTTGCCGGATTTTAGTTCCTTCTTGAGCGATTCAAGAAGAACCTCTAAATGCGCCGGCAAATTTTGCGCGACGTTAGTAGGCACGAAGGCGCCCGCTGGCGCCTTATGCTTCGCCTTGCGGCGAAATTGCTTGTCGGTCTTAATGACCGACAGTGATGGTAGCACTGTACCGCAATAAAAACTGCACCTACCTGGTATTTGTCCAGGGTACTTGATGACGATCCACCGGCTGTTCCGGGAATAGCGGGTTTATGGCTGGGAAGACCTTAATGTTCGCTTGGCTGGTAGGCGGAGCTCGCACAAAGGCACGTCTTACTCGTCCGAAGGTTCGGACGAGACTGGGGGACGAGAACCATTACATTACATTCAAAACCGTTATGACATTTAACATACGGGAGGTTCTCTTTTTCATCATTTCACCGAAGTTGTCCTGTTCCTGCCTTGCGGCTTACCAGGACTCCAAAGCATGCGTCGGGCTGTCGGTAATTTAGAATAGAATTCTGAATTATGATTGCTAGCGGATTTTACAAGTGTCACATTCCTTCGATATGCTTAGCTCTCTCAGGACATGTGACGGCAAAACAATATTAAAGTTAAAGCAAAGACTAAGGGCCAATGGCCAATTTAGGACCATTGGCTAACTTGCAAGATTGAGTTCATCGGTATGAACATATGTTATTACCGCACATTGATTTTTAATTATAAAGAATATGTTTTTAATAAAAGTACTTGTTCCAAAACGTGGGGCCGCCTGTGTACCGCGCGCGTAGCTAAACTATACGCTACTCCTTCATTCGCTCTCTATCAGACACGCAATCTTTCGTCCATCACGCATTCATGCAACATTTTCTCGGGATTTTCTCACACTCTCATTCAGGTGTGGAGATATGACTGGATTGGTAAGGGGGGTTGGGGAGTTTGGGTCAGCTATGACCTGTTATCCTGCACAACGGTGCAGGATTTCTACCGCGGACACTACTACCATCACCGTGTATACTCTTGCGAGTAGATTGAAAGTTTTTGATAGGGAAGCGGGTGCTTCTCACTATCTGTTCTATTGTTTTCGCGAAGCCTGGTGCTGGCCCAGAGGAGTTCATTACCCAACTGGGTTGAGTAAAAACTCTCGGCTTGTTCCAGCACGTAGTCCCGAAACATTAAGATGCCGGTGTCGTCATGAAGCGTTTTGATGCGCTCATAACGATCCCGGTTTAATATAAGCCGCAGGCATTTGTTTTGAAATACCTGCAACTCTCTATATAGATTCGCGGATACGCCACACCAAACTGGGGCGGCATAAGTTAGAATGGGCCTGAGTGCTGCTGTGAAAAGCAGTCTCTTGTTATTGACGGACATCGAGTTGCTCTTCAACAAGGAATAGATGGCGCGCATTGAGGCGAATGCTTTAATTTTGGTATTTTTAAAGTGAGCATAGAAATTAAGTCTCGAGTCCAGCTCTACCCCAAGATATTTAACGGATTTTTTAATTTCAACCGGTTGTCCTTTGACCTTGATCGGTGTGAAAACTTTGTTGTTGGTAAATTTTCTGGAGAATATTACTGCCTCTGTTTTTGTAGCGTTAAGCTTGATTTTCCAAGTGTTGTAATATTTCTCCAGAGAATTCATATGAATTTGAATTAGAGTAGCAGCAACCTGCGCATGGAATGAATGCGCATAGATGGCTGTATCATCTGCATAAAGAGCTAATTTAGAGTTCGCGAATTGGGGTATGTCATTAACGTATACGTTAAACAGCTTCGGTCCTAGAATTGACCCTTGCGGTACGCCGCAGTGGATGCTCTTGATGGTCGAGTCCGATGCGTCAACCGACACAAAGAATTTGCGATCGGAGAGATATGAATGTATCAAATGTATCAAGACATCCGGATACCGTTGTTTGAACAGTTTGTACACCAAACCCTCGATCCAAACCTTATCAAACGCTTTCTCTATATCAAGAAGCATCATAACCGTGTCTTTCCCGGAATTAAATTGGGTCACAATATCATTCGTGATACGTGCCATTTGCTGAGTCGTGTTGTGATGTTTACGAAATCCGAACTGCACAGAATTAATGATTTTATGAGACTGTTCAAAGGTGTCCAGTCTGTTATGGATGATTTTCTCAAAAAGTTTAGGAATGGTGTTAAGGAGACTAATTGGCCTGTAGCTGGAGGCCAGTTGTGGGTCTTTGCCAGCTTTGTGGATAGGAATTACTTTAGCTACTTTAAGGCATGCAGGAAAGTGTTGAAATTTGAAAATCGCGTTGGCTATGTATGTTAGTTGTACAATCGCCTTTTTCGGTAGATTTTTTAATATTAAGTTTTGAATTTTATCCGGTCCTGGCGCTTTAAGAGCGGGCAGGTGTCGGATAATTTTAATGATTTCAGCTGGGGACGTAATGTACGCCTCCCATCCGGTACGCTCCGATTTTGCTAGGTAATTAGCCAGTGCTGATCGGATATCTGCATGCTTGGGAAGTGTGTCTACTTCTGGCATGTGGACGCTTGCATAGTGGCAGGCCAAGGCCTCCGCTTTTTCAGCGTCCGTGGTTATTAACTGATTGCCATTTGTTAGTGTAGGGATCGGCTCTCGTTTACGTTTAAGGGATTTGGATAATTTCCAAAGTGAATTATCCGAGGGTTTCAAATTCTCGAGAGTGGCTGTCCACTTCTCGTTTCTATGCGCGACTATATCGGAGCGTATCTCTCTGTTCAGTTCGGACATCCGTAATTTATCAGAAACATTACCGCGTCGCTGCCACAGCTTACGGATTCTGTTTCTGTCCCGCATTTTAACTAAAATCGCATCCGGTAACGGCATCTTGTTATGCCGGATGGTTTTCTCTTGAATTGTTAGTTCGATTGTTGCCGAAATGTTGTCGGTAAGCTTAATAATTTCATGCTCGATCCATGCCCGGTTACATATGGATGAGTTTACGTGAATTTTGTTACTTAGCGCGAGTCGAAACTGATGCCAATCCGCGGTACTATAATCGAGGATCTTACGGGTTCGATCCTCGAGCGTCTGATTACCAAGCCGCACCACTATTGGATAATGGTCTGAGTTCAATTCCTCAATCACATCAATTGTGTCGCAATTGATTGATTTAGCAATTGCTAGGTCAATAGTAGACGGCCTCTGCCCATTATGTGGATAGTGGGTCGGCTTGTCAGGCGTTAATAAATTAAAATTATTGCGAAGGATGAAGCTGTTTAACACTACTCCCGCTCTGTTATTCCGGTGGCAAGCCCAGTTTTGGTGGGACGCATTTAGGTCTCCCATAACGAGCGCACGAACCCCGGGGTTCGTTAGCGCCTCGAGTTCCACACGTGTGAACCTCGCTATTGGCCGTCTGTAGACGGCCCTAATGACCGTACCGTCTTTCAGTTTTATCGCGATATTTTCCACTTCAATCCGTGGAATTTGCGGCTCGAGTGTGTGAGGCACCAAGTTATTTACGAGGATCGCCACTCCTCCTCCTCGCGTGTCTCTGTCTGCTCTATAAATTTTGAAGTTCTTAATTTTGAACGGCTTATCCGGACTTAGTCTAGTTTCGCTTAATAGCATGACATGGACGTTATGCGTATCTATGAAATTAATTAGTTCTCCGGTCTTCCCGAGAATCCCATCTGCATTCCATGCAGCAATAACGAGCAAATCCATTACGGATTTACCTCGTTTTGCAGGCCGTAGCGTTCAACTACGGCCTGCATCTCACTTGGATTACAGGTGGTAATCTCGCGATTACAGAGAATGAGTCTGCACAGACGGTCGCGATAGGTAGCTACGAGTAGCTCTTTTTGTTTCTGAATTTCCAATTGCATCTCCTCGATGCTCATGGAGTTTACGAATAGCTGTACTTCCTGGTCCGAGGACCAGGTAGTCGTTAATTGTCTGGCTGGCACTAATGGGGTGTTTAGCGCAGCCGGGGGTTGGCTTTTATTGGCCATTACCGGGGCCGTTAGTGGCGCTTTCGCCGAATTTCTAAGTGGCAATGGTGTCGTTGCCGTTCTCGAAACTGTTTGATACCCTGTTTGTAGGGACGACGACTCTGCTCTCAGCGGGGGGAATTGTTCCCGATTCGCAGTAATTGGCGCGGTTTTGACTGCCCACGCGTTAAAGACCGGCACCGGTGCCGGCTTGTATTGAATCGGTTTGGTTTGGGTTTTACCACCGCCCGACTGCTCTTTTTGAAATTGCTTCCGATTAATTGCGTCGGAATACGCGGGACATGTCCGCGAGATCGCAGGGTGATCGCCCCCACAGTTGCAGCACTTTGCTGGGGTATCGCGAGGTTTCTCGCAATCGCGCGTGCTGTGGTTTGCTCCACACTTCATGCACCGGGGTGCGGCAAAACAGCCTCGGACGCTATGCCCCCATTTCTGGCAATTTCGGCATTGTATCACTTCCCGAGTGGAAGTGTACTTTTCCCACCATACGATGGTGTTGCATATTGTACGCGCCTGTCTTACCTGCGTGAATTGCACGCTCGCGGGCGTGTTGATTAGAAAAATGGGGTACCGGGCCCCTTTCATTAAGATAACTGAATTCACGAGGATGTCGTGTCTTTGAATTTCGGATTTGATGAACTCGGGTTCATCACTTGCATGCAACCCCTTAAGGGTGAAAATGTGCGTCCTTTCCTCCTTCGTAGGGAAGGTATGGAAGTCGCAGTTCTCGGTCTGATCTTTGTCCGTCAGATACGTAACCACGCGCGGGTGGTCTTCCGCGGCTTTAATATACACGGTCGCACCGTTGCGGCCGTGTTTGATGGTGAAACCGCCTGGTGCGAGTTCCATCATCTTTTTCCGAAACATCGGCACATTGGCGATGGGCCGATGAAACATAATGGGCGGGGGCATGCGCTTTTTAGTCGCGGAGGGCGCGGGCGCGGACGCGGTTGTCGCGGGGTTTTCCGGTGCTTTTTCGAGCACCGAAAATTTATTGGCCGTGGGTACGGAAGTGACCACTTTTTGGGCCGGGGGAGGAATTAAATTTGAGGCAGATGCCTCCGCGGGGGGGTCGTTGACTTCCATGTCGCTGACATAGTCGTCTGTCGTCTCGTGGTCGGTCTTTGGCCTTTTGGCCTTCTCGCGCGCGTTCTTCGGCATTTTGCCGGATTTTAGTTCCTTCTTGAGCGATTCAAGAAGAACCTCTAAATGCGCCGGCAAATTTTGCGCGACGTTAGTAGGCACGAAGGCGCCCGCTGGCGCCTTATGCTTCGCCTTGCGGCGAAATTGCTTGTCGGTCTTAATGACCGACAGTGATGGTAGCACTGTACCGCAATAAAAACTGCACCTACCTGGTATTTGTCCAGGGTACTTGATGACGATCCACCGGCTGTTCCGGGAATAGCGGGTTTATGGCTGGGAAGACCTTAATGTTCGCTTGGCTGGTAGGCGGAGCTCGCACAAAGGCACGTCTTACTCGTCCGAAGGTTCGGACGAGACTGGGGACGAGAACCGGCATGTTACGCGTGGTATGGTCGTTGCCTGTATATTAGACGACCGTTCTAAGCCTATAAATTAGTAAAACACTGCGATCAAGCGGTTCAAAAACAAACAAACAAAAAAACATCGGTCGCGATCTGTCGTGCCGTTGTCCCACCGTGAGCGTTAAATGGCGCGGCACAGCGCCTAATTATGCTCCGAGTGTCGTGTTGATTGTGATTCCTTCGCTGTTCGTGAACCGATTGTGCTCAAATTTTCGCTGGATCGTCCTGAATAGTGGCCGCAGATATTTGCCAAATTTGGTCGCAATCTGTTGTGTCGTTTTCCCGGCATTTTGTTCACTGACAGACAGACAGACAGACAGACGTCGCTAATTCCGCGCTAGAGTTACGACGCCACGCCCGCTGACGTCACGCCGAGGTCACGCATGTTATTAATTATTTGTGATATGAGCAATAGGAAATCGCTATTATTGATAAATCTTCTGTTTTAGTGAACCGATCTTGCTCAAATTTTCACAGGGTCGCCGAAGCGCGGACTCTCACCCGATTTCCAAATTTGGTCGCGATCTGTCGTGCCGTTTTCCCACCGTGCCCGTTAAATGGTGCGGCACAGCGCCTAATTATGCTCCGAGTGTCGTGTTGATTGTGATTCCTTCGCTG
>OZ012674.1:35750507-35753007 GCA_963942505.1 Lordithon lunulatus | reverse complement strand
AGAGCGACAATATTCAGCGACTGACCCTTGCGCGTACGCGACCGGATGTAGTGGTCAAGGATCAGTGCATTGCAGAGGGTACCATCGGTACCCTTCACAAAGCCGCGTTGGTTCGCGTTCATGGCGACCGCCTCGGAAATGCGGCACGCCAAAACGCGGTGCATGATGCGCTGAAGGGCCGACCCGATGGTAATTGGCCTCCAGTTTGTCGCTCTCTTTCTGTCGCCATCCTTCGGAACCAAAGTGGTCCGAAGGGACTTCCAGCTAGTCGGAAGTATACGCCGGTAGAGTACGGCGTTTAGGAGGACTTCCAACACCACCACACTCATTCTCTTCACGTCCGCTACTTTGACCCCGTCACACCCGGGGGCCGAGACTTTCCAGACGGTTCTGGCGCGAACGATTTCTTCCGCAGAGATGGGGTAGTACGTACGCGACGAGACTTTTCGACGCGGCACGGGATGTGGATCGGCAGGAGAGTGGTTCTCAAGGATCCCGCGGTAGAGCTCGTCAACCTCACCAACGTCCGGAATCACTTCCTCCTCTAGGAGGGGCTTCCCCGATAAGATCCTTTCAGCAAGGGCGCTGCGGTTCTTGGTGTACAGATCTTGCGCCTTCTTAAAGGCAGCTGCCTTGCGCGCCTTGCTGGATCGGGGGCCGTTTACCCCAGCTACATGCACCGGCACATTAGTGCGTTCACTGGGGGCGCGCTTCGGTTTCCCGAAGCGCTCAGTGACCCAGACGTCAATGAAATCGGCGAACCCAATGAACCAGCGGCCGGGCTCATGTGCCGGTACCGGCTGCTGGGAATAAAGGCCCCCGCTCCAGCAGGGCGCAAAAGGCATCTGCCTTCAAGAAGGCCCAAGATCTATACGGCAAGAACCGTAGCGCCCTTGCTGATAAGATCTTAGCGGGGAAGCCACTCCTCGAAGAGGAAGTGTTACCGCCCATCGGGGAAGTTGACGAGCTCTACCGTGGGATACTTGAAGCTCCGTCTCCCCTTGATTCCCATCCCATACCGCACCGCAAGGTCTCGTCCCCGACATTCCACCCGATCTCTGCTGGGGAAATCGCTCACTCAAGGAGCGCCTGGAATATCTCGGCCCCCGGCTGCGACGGTGTTCGGGTGGCGGACGTGAAGAAGGTGGGTGTGGAGGTGTTGGAGGTCCTATTCAACGCCATACTATTCCGGCGCATCCTCCCTAGGTCCTGGAGAAATCTTCGGACGACTCTGGTTCCGAAGGAGGGTGACCGTACGAGGGCGACCAATTGGCGACCGATCACCATCGGCTCGGCGATTCAACGTCTCATGCACCGCGTCATCGCGAGCCGTCTCTCAGACGCGGTAAGCATGAACGTTAACCAGCGAGGATTTGTAAAGGGGACAGACGGGACCCTTTGCAACTCGCTGGTCTTGGACCATTACATCAGGTCACGCACGAGTCGGGGCCAGTCGCTGAATGTAATCGCCCTCGACGTGAAGAAGGCTTTCGACACCGTGTCGCACAACTCGGTTAGGCGGGCACTTGAACGTCATTCCATTGATGCGGGCATGAGGGACTTCCTTATGAAGTCACTGGTTAGTTCCACCACTACCATCAAGGTGGGACATGTGTGCACGGATCCCATCAGGATCTGTAGGGGGGTTAAGCAAGGCGATCCGTTGAGTCCCTTTATTTTTAACTTGATCATCGACGAGCTTTTGGATGGTCTTGAGGGTCTCGGATGCGGGGGTAGTGTAACAAACAACACTAAGTGTGCGGCAATGGCCTTCGCGGATGACATCGTCATCCTGCAGGACAGGGAGGTCGATGTTCCAGTGGTGTTGAGGTATACCGAGAGATTCTTCCTGGCGAGAGGAATGCTCCTGAACCCGGCGAAGTCAGTCTGTCTCAGCGCCGCCACGCTGAGACACAAGACTGTCTTCAGAACCGCGACCGGGTTCAGGATTGGCGGAGCCAAGTTGGAAACGGTTGGTGCCATAAACAGCTTCCGTTACCTCGGGCATCATTTCAATGCTACTGGAATAATGCGCCCCTCCCTTGTCAATCTGCCCGCGTGGCTAAATAACATCCGTCGCGCACCCCTCAAACCAGACCAGAAGTTCGCCTTAATAAGGGACTACGCCTTGCCGAAGCTCTCCTACTGCCTGCAGACTACCCGGGTCACCGGGAAGACTCTACGGGAAGCTGACCGCCTCATTAAGAGAGCGGTCAAATTAATCTTCCATCTCAACGTGCACACCTCTGACCAGTACCTCTATGCTCGTGTTAGGGATGGCGGGCTTGGGCTCGTGGAGCTGAGGGGTGTGATACCACATCTGCTTTATAAGCGTCTGCTCCGGGCAACGTTGCTCGATGACCTGGTCCTGAACGCGGTGTTCGAGAGTCGTGACTTTAGAACGCTGTGTGCCAGGATTCAGGGCATGGCCGGGGACATACCACCACATGAGAAGTGGAGGCGGCAGGTCATCAGCCGCCATTCCAGTAGCGGCCTGGAA
>OZ012674.1:35303007-35745507 GCA_963942505.1 Lordithon lunulatus | reverse complement strand
TATTATAAAACAAACACCTTCTTCAGCACATAGTAATAGTAATTATTGTAATTTGAACATACTACGTACAAATTGGTTGTAAATTCATTCTTGTATTCATTCAAATTCTACAATATTCATTGTTACCAAGTATTCAATATAAATATTTCAATATTTGAACTGTCAGAAAGCCGGGTTGCAAACCTAAAATACGATGCCAGCGCCAAAAGCCTGAACTACAAGCTTCACGATATTGCAGTCAGATGTCGCTGGTGAGGTTATTCAGGGTCATCGATCCGCAATTTCGTGAACCATGTAGTCAAAGTTGATGCGGATAGATGACGCTGGCGTCGCTGAATGCACCGTAGCGCCATCTGTCCGCAATATCATGAAGCAATATTACGATAGTATTATAATAAATATGTAAGAATACCGACACTTATGAATAATTCAGCACAAACAACAACCGTTTACTAAAGTGAACTATAATAACAATACAAGTAGCTTAACAATACACAGTGGCTAAAGTAGCTTATGCGTGAACACCAGGCGAAGGTTCGTGGGTAAGTGGTGTGTCCTCTGGAAAAGGGGTGTCACACCAGCCGTACAGAGTCCGCTTGTGGGTCGTACTACCGCCATCTATAGGCGACTTCCAAGAGGTCGTCAGGAACTGCTATTTGGGTAGCTGGATCTTACAAGCCACTGTGTATTGTTAAGCTACTTGTATTTTTATTATAGTTCTCTTTAGTAAACGGTTGTTGTTTGTGCTAGAAAACCCCATTGAATTTTTCATTGCTCTGTAACTTTTCTATTTATTACCTTAGAGAAATGGACCAATGTGTAAAGTTGTAGTGCTATTAAAGCTCCACAACAATCCCATTAGGGTTTTTGACCTTAGTGTCATAGTTACCCTAGAAAACCCCATTGAATTTTTCATTGCTCTGTAACTGTTCTATTTATTACCTTAGAGAAATGGACCAATTGGTAAAGTTGTAGTGCTATTAAAGCTCTACAACTATCCCATGAGGGTTTTTGAACTTCGGGTCATAGTTACCCTAGAAAATTTCCAAAAAAAATTGCAACCTCCAACCCCCGCGTCACAACCAATCGATTGGATTTTTTCCTTTCTTTCTAATGGTGGTCTTGGTTTTTCTTAATTCCCAGCCATAAGGGCGCTACACCTATTTAAAGTTGGGGGTAAACAGCGAAATTATGGTGAAAGCGCGTTTCTGGGCGATCCGAATCTGTCGGACCAGGAGAGCAGAGTATGAATCGGTCGACTGAAAAGCCAACTTCAAACACATGAGTGTGAGTGAGAGCGTTACGGCAGAGATATAAATCTAATGTTGGAAATACTGCTCGGTGCTTCTTTTGAACTATTTGCAATACGGTAGCAATTAAACTACTGCCGTTCTTTTATTAAGTGAACATAACCTCAAATTACAAAGACTTTTCAAACTTATAATAAAATTGCTAATAGATGAACTTTCAGTTAATTTGGGGGGGAGAACGAACATGAGGATGAGGATGGTGATGATCAGTTTATGCAGACGAGAAAGTTGAGGAGCTGGATGGGAAACTGTACATAAAGCTTTTTATGGTGGTGCCCTCAGAACACATGAATTCTATATGTTGTTTTGTACTTGGCTTGTACCTGCTGTAGCCTAAGCTAAGGTAGCAAACTCTTTAATGTTCTTTAATCTTATAACATAATTATAATTAAATTTGTTTGTATTCAATTTTGTCACTTTTTGATTATATTTTACCTTGATAATGCCCTCACGTTGTTTGCCTCCAGCCTTGCAATGGCAGCCAGGCATATCTTGAGAAAGGAAGTGGGAGGACTGGGACACACTGGCCCAATTCTACATCCAGACAGCAAGGGTTGATCACCATTGACTTTTGATAAGGAGATTGGTTAGCGACACCATATCAACCTAAGCAGCCCACACAGGTAAACAATTGATTTTACTAGAGAAAAGTTGTTATAGTTTTAGCAACTAAGTAGTTTTATATGAGTAACATGCACAAATATTTTATAAGAGTTGTATCAGAAGGGATCAAATAGAATTTTTTGACTAAAAATTGTATATCAAATCAGAAATAAACCTTTTTCAGTCATAAATAAATATCATAAGACAAAAACTATATGTGATAAATTTTTGGATAGCCTAATTAATCTACTATAAGACAATAATGCAAATAAAAAGCCACTGGTATATTTTTTCGAGATATTTACTAAACACAAAGCCAAGGGCGTCTTTTTGGAAGTTTTTCAGACATTACCAAAGAACCAGCTGTAATTTTTTTCTGAAACTTTCTAAATATGTTCATCTGAATGTATATAATGTAAATATAAAATTTGAAGTGGATTGAAATTTCATGAAAATTTTATATTTTCACCACTTTTCAACAAGCTGTAACTTTTTTTCCATACCAGACCAAAACAAATACTAAACGGTTTTGGGTAGCCTGATTCAACTATTTTCAAATAATAAAAAATAGTGGTCTAAGATGTATATTTCTTTGAGATATTGTGTGAAAACCAAGAGGTTGATTTCTGAAGTTTTTCAGTTTTGACTGAATTTTATCTTCAGTCCTATCGATTTCAAATTTTGCACAACTATTTTATATGTTATGTTGAATAACTGATGAAATTTTTAGCCATTTTCATTCACAGGTTTTTCAGTTATAGCCAAAATTCATTCACCTGAAAGTAAATTCTTACTGTTTTTCAGTGGACCTGTAAGATTTGTTTCTTAGCAGATAACATTAAGTGCTATGCATTTCTGAATAGCCTGATTAATCTAGTTTAAGACAATACCGAAAATAATATATGTTCATAGTGCTTTTTTTGAGATATCGACTGAAAACGACCACCATGTTTTTCGAGGTTTTTCAGGCATTACAAATTAACTAACCGATTTTTTTCCCTGAAACTCTCAAATTACATTCATTGAGATGGACAAAATCCAAATCTAAAATTTGAAGTCGATTGAAAAAACTTTTGAAATAAATCAGGATTTTCAGGATTTTTCAGTGAGCTGTAACTTTCGTTTCAAACCAGATGGAAACAAATTCTAAACGGATTTGGCATCCCTAATTAATCTATTTTCAAATAATAATAGAAAATATGTATGTCTTTTATATATTTTTTGAGATATTAACTGAAAACTAACACCATGTTTTCACTAGTTTTTCAGTCATACCTGAAAAACTTGCGGTCTGAAAAGACTGCAGCTCACAAAATATTGTTTCTTATGTCCGTTATAATATATATGCAAATTTTAAAGCAAATCGAAAATATGCCCAAAATCGCCAAAAAGGGGTTCGGAATTTTTCTGCAAAAATTTTGTTTTGTTGCAATCGATCTAAATTTATCTATCTATTTTGAACATCGGAGGTGATTTTTAGCCATTTTCATCAGAAACTTTTTGAATTATTGGCCTTTAAAGTCAGCTGAAAATAAAATCTCATCTTTTTTTCAGGAAGGTATATAAGTAATACCTGATGTGATAAAAACATATACTATGCATTTTTTGATAACTTTGTTTATCTATTTTGAGATACTATTAAAAAATCATTGTGATAGATGTATATTTTTTGAGATATCGACTGATAACCAAGAGGTTGATTTTTTAAGTTTTTCAGGAATTAAAAATAAACTACCTGGAGAATTTGACTGAAACTTTCATATTTCATTCATTCTGATATATAAAATAATAATATATAGTTTTAAATGTGTTGAAAAAAATTGTAACAAAAATTTCAGCCAAATATAATTTTCTGTTTTGGCTGAAATTTCTTTTCAGTCGGATCGAATTCAAATTTTGCACAACTATTTTACATGTTATGATGAATAACTGATGCAATTTCTAGCCATTTTCATTCACCGGTTTTAGAGTTATAGCCAAAATTCCTCCACCTGAAAGCAATTTCTCACTGTTTTTCAGTGACCTGTAAGATTTGTTTTTCAGCAGATAAAATCAAGTGATATGCATTTCTGAATAGCCTGATTAATCTAGTTTAAGATAATACCAAAAATAATATATGTTGTGAATTTTTTTGTGATATCGACTGAAAACGACCATCAAGTTTTTCAGACATTATAAAAAAAACTAGCCATTTTTTTTCTGAAATTCTCAAATTACATTCATTTGGTATATAGAACATAAATGTAAAATTTGAAGTTGATTGAGAAAAGTTGAAATTTCATGAAAATGTCATATTTTCAGTAGTTTTCAACAAGCCATAACTTTTTTTTCATACCAGTTAGAAACAAATTCTAAACGGTTTTGGGTAACCTGATTCATCTATTTTCAGATAATTATAAAAAATAACTAACATAGTTGTTTATTTTTCGAGAAATTTAAAAGCGCGTGATTTGCTCATTTTTTTAAATTGTTTACATTGTTGCAATTGTTATACCATTTAAAGGTTGAAATTTCAAATGAACATTATAAAATTTCTTACATTTATATGTGTGTGTGTGTGTATTGATTTCAGTCTTTCAATACACCTGAATCATTGCTCGCCCAGTTTAAAACACAAGAAAGACAACATTCAAGTGAGTTGATACGACATGAGGTAATGTGAGAGAACATGCACAAGCCCTATGGTAAAATTAGATGTTACAATGGTGAAAAGAGTAGTTGCAGTCTGGAATTGATGATACCATCTACACTACAAGTTTTCCAAAATCTGCTGTTGTGATGGAGCAACCAAGACAGATCACAGTGTTCACACACATAACATCCACAACTTTAAATAACACCTAACAGTATTAGTTTTAGTCCTTAGTTCTTGAGGTGGTGGCAGTGATGCTTCCATTTCCTCCTGATGATGTTCCAAGAGGAGCAGTTGGTATCCAGCAATGGTTATCCTCAACATTGGTGTCATTGGCAGGGAGTATCCACATCAATTTGGTGCCAGTGGTGATTTTTCCATCATAACTTATAACTGCATAGGAATTGTGATGGCACTAAAAAGAAGATAACATCACACAAAAGCACTCTCTATTGATTATAATAGTTTAATGAATAAAATAGTAATTAATGTAATGTAATGAAGTAATTGTCTCCCTTCTCTGTCTTGCAGGACTATTTATTCATCAATAAATTAGTATCATATGCCTTAAATGTAATTAACTAAACACTTATTGATGGTATAAACTGTTTACGAGTTTCAAATATGGTTGACTTTGAAGCAAATTTTTAATATAACACTACCTAAATGCAACCAGTATTTCCATCACACATTTTGTTAGGATATCACACTATTAAATGACACTAAAGCTATACAATACAAGCTCACCTGTATTAATTATCACTTGCAGAATGAGTTAAATTTATATACAATTAGTATTAGAAAACACTTGACTAACCGATATAAGTTGAACGTACTACGGAAAAATTGTTTGTAAATTCATTCATGTATTCATTCCTATGCTTTATTCATAACCGAGCATTATAAGGAACACATGAGTGCGAGTGAGAGCGTTACAACAGAGATAAATCTAATGTTGGCAACACTGATCGGTGCTTCGTTTGCACTATTTCTAATACGTAGCAATTGAACTACTTCCATTAGTTCTTTTATTACATAACCTCAAATTATAAAGACGTTTTCAAACATTTAATTAAATTGCTAATAGATGAACTTTTAGTTGATTTGGAAAAGAATGAACATGGGAAGGATTTTGAGTTTAAGAAGAGAGTCGACAAAGTTGAGGAGCAGGATGGGAAACCGGGCGTAAAGCAAAGCTTTTTATGGAGGTGCACGGGCAGCACATCAATTCTATATGGTGTTTGGTACTTGGCTTGTACCTACTGTAGCTTAAGCTAAGGTAGCAAACTCTTTAATGTTCTTTAATCTTATAACATAATTATAATTAAATTTGTTTGTATTCAATTTTGTCACTTTTTGATTATATTTTACCTTGATAATGCCCTCACGTTGTTTGCCTCCAGCCTTGCAATGGCAGCCAGGCATATCTTGAGAAAGGAAGTGGGAGGACTGGGACACACTGGCCCAATTCTACATCCAGACAGCAAGGGTTGATCACCATTGACTTTTGATAAGGAGATTGGGTAGCGACACCATATCAACCTAAGCAGCCCACACAGGTAAACAATTGATTTTACTAGAGAAAAGTTGTTATAGTTTTAGCAACTAAGTAGTTTTATATGAGTAACATGCACAAATATTTTATAAGAGTTGTATCAGAAGGGATCAAATAGAATTTTTTGACTAAAAATTGTATATCAAATCAGAAATAAACCTTTTTCAGTCATAAATAAATATCATAAGACAAAAACTATATGTGATAAATTTTTGGATAGCCTAATTAATCTACTATAAGACAATAATGCAAATAAAAAGCCACTGGTATATTTTTTCGAGATATTTACTAAACACAAAGCCAAGGGCGTCTTTTTGGAAGTTTTTCAGCCATTACCAAAGAACCAGCTGTAATTTTTTTCTGAAACTTTCTAAATATGTTCATCTGAATGTATATAATGTAAATATAAAATTTGAAGTGGATTGAAATTTCATGAAAATTTTATATTTTCACCACTTTTCAACAAGCTGTAACTTTTTTTCCATACCAGACCAAAACAAATACTAAACGGTTTTGGGTAGCCTGATTCAACTATTTTCAAATAATAAAAAATAGTGGTCTAAGATGTATATTTCTTTGAGATATTGTGTGAAAACCAAGAGGTTGATTTCTGAAGTTTTTCAGTTTTGACTGAATTTTATCTTCAGTCCTATCGATTTCAAATTGTGCACAACTATTTTATATGTTATGTTGAATAACTGATGAAATTTTTAGCCATTTTCATTCACAGGTTTTTCAGTTATAGCCAAAATTCATTCACCTGAAAGTAAATTCTTACTGTTTTTCAGTGGACCTGTAATATTTGTTTCTTAGCAGATAACATTAAGTGCTATGCATTTCTGAATAGCCTGATTAATCTAGTTTAAGACAATACCGAAAATAATATATGTTCATAGTGCTTTTTTTGAGATATCGACTGAAAACGACCACCATGTTTTTCGAGGTTTTTCAGGCATTACAAATTAACTAACCGATTTTTTTCCCTGAAACTCTCAAATTACATTCATTGAGATGGACAAAATCCAAATCTAAAATTTGAAGTCGATTGAAAAAACTTTTGAAATAAATCAGGATTTTCAGGATTTTTCAGTGAGCTGTAACTTTCGTTTCAAACCAGATGGAAACAAATTCTAAACGGATTTGGCATCCCTAATTAATCTATTTTCAAATAATAATAGAAAATATGTATGTCTTTTATATATTTTTTGAGATATTAACTGAAAACTAACACCATGTTTTCACTAGTTTTTCAGTCATACCTGAAAAACTTGCGGTCTGAAAAGACTGCAGCTCACAAAATATTGTTTCTTATGTCCGTTATAATATATATGCAAATTTTAAAGCAAATCGAAAATATGCCCAAAATCGCCAAAAAGGGGTTCGGAATTTTTCTGCAAAAATTTTGTTTTGTTGCAATCGATCTAAATTTATCTATCTATTTTGAACATCGGAGGTGATTTTTAGCCATTTTCATCAGAAACTTTTTGAATTATTGGCCTTTAAAGTCAGCTGAAAATAAAATCTCATCTTTTTTTCAGGAAGGTATATAAGTAATACCTGATGTGATAAAAACATATACTATGCATTTTTTGATAACTTTGTTTATCTATTTTGAGATACTATTAAAAAATCATTGTGATAGATGTATATTTTTTGAGATATCGACTGATAACCAAGAGGTTGATTTTTTAAGTTTTTCAGGAATTAAAAATAAACTACCTGGAGAATTTGACTGAAACTTTCATATTTCATTCATTCTGATATATAAAATAATAATATATAGTTTTAAATGTGTTGAAAAAAATTGTAACAAAAATTTCAGCCAAATATAATTTTCAGTTTTGGCTGAAATTTCTTTTCAGTCGGATCGAATTCAAATTTTGCACAACTATTTTACATGTTATGATGAATAACTGATGCAATTTCTAGCCATTTTCATTCACCGGTTTTAGAGTTATAGCCAAAATTCCTCCACCTGAAAGCAATTTCTCACTGTTTTTCAGTGACCTGTAAGATTTGTTTTTCAGCAGATAAAATCAAGTGATATGCATTTCTGAATAGCCTGATTAATCTAGTTTAAGATAATACCAAAAATAATATATGTTGTGAATTTTTTTGTGATATCGACTGAAAACGACCATCAAGTTTTTCAGACATTATAAAAAAAACTAGCCATTTTTTTTCTGAAATTCTCAAATTACATTCATTTGGTATATAGAACATAAATGTAAAATTTGAAGTTGATTGAGAAAAGTTGAAATTTCATGAAAATGTCATATTTTCAGTAGTTTTCAACAAGCCATAACTTTTTTTTCATACCAGTTAGAAACAAATTCTAAACGGTTTTGGGTAACCTGATTCATCTATTTTCAGATAATTATAAAAAATAACTAACATAGTTGTTTATTTTTCGAGAAATTTAAAAGCGCGTGATTTGCTCATTTTTTTAAATTGTTTACATTGTTGCAATTGTTATACCATTTAAAGGTTGAAATTTCAAATGAACATTATAAAATTTCTTACATTTATATGTGTGTGTGTGTGTATTGATTTCAGTCTTTCAATACACCTGAATCATTGCTCGCCCAGTTTAAAACACAAGAAAGACAACATTCAAGTGAGTTGATACGACATGAGGTAATGTGAGAGAACATGCACAAGCCCTATGGTAAAATTAGATGTTACAATGGTGAAAAGAGTAGTTGCAGTCTGGAATTGATGATACCATCTACACTACAAGTTTTCCAAAATCTGCTGTTGTGATGGAGCAACCAAGACAGATCACAGTGTTCACACACATAACATCCACAACTTTAAATAACACCTAACAGTATTAGTTTTAGTCCTTAGTTCTTGAGGTGGTGGCAGTGATGCTTCCATTTCCTCCTGATGATGTTCCAAGAGGAGCAGTTGGTATCCAGCAATGGTTATCCTCAACATTGGTGTCATTGGCAGGGAGTATCCACATCAATTTGGTGCCAGTGGTGATTTTTCCATCATAACTTATAACTGCATAGGAATTGTGATGGCACTAAAAAGAAGATAACATCACACAAAAGCACTCTCTATTGATTATAATAGTTTAATGAATAAAATAGTAATTAATGTAATGTAATGTAATGTAATGAAGTAATTGTCTCCCTTCTCTGTCTTGCAGGACTATTTATTCATCAATAAATTAGTATCATATGCCTTAAATGTAATTAACTAAACACTTATTGATGGTATAAACTGTTTACGAGTTTCAAATATGGTTGACTTTGAAGCAAATTTTTAATATAACACTACCTAAATGCAACCAGTATTTCCATCACACATTTTGTTAGGATATCACACTATTAAATGACACTAAAGCTATACAATACAAGCTCACCTGTATTAATTATCACTTGCAGAATGAGTTAAATTTATATACAATTAGTATTAGAAAACACTTGACTAACCGATATAAGTTGAACGTACTACGGAAAAATTGTTTGTAAATTCATTCATGTATTCATTCCTATGCTTTATTCATAACCGAGCATTATAAGGAACACATGAGTGCGAGTGAGAGCGTTACAACAGAGATAAATCTAATGTTGGCAACACTGATCGGTGCTTCGTTTGCACTATTTCTAATACGTAGCAATTGAACTACTTCCATTAGTTCTTTTATTACATAACCTCAAATTATAAAGACGTTTTCAAACATTTAATTAAATTGCTAATAGATGAACTTTTAGTTGATTTGGAAAAGAATGAACATGGGAAGGATTTTGAGTTTAAGAAGAGAGTCGACAAAGTTGAGGAGCAGGATGAGAAACCGGGCGTAAAGCAAAGCTTTTTATGGAGGTGCACGGGCAGCACATCAATTCTATATGGTGTTTGGTACTTGGCTTGTACCTACTGTAGCTTAAGCTAAGGTAGCAAACTCTTTAATGTTCTTTAATCTTATAACATAATTATAATTAAATTTGTTTGTATTCAATTTTGTCACTTTTTGATTATATTTTACCTTGATAATGCCCTCACGTTGTTTGCCTCCAGCCTTGCAATGGCAGCCAGGCATATCTTGAGAAAGGAAGTGGGAGGACTGGGACACACTGGCCCAATTCTACATCCAGACAGCAAGGGTTGATCACCATTGACTTTTGATAAGGAGATTGGTTAGCGACACCATATCAACCTAAGCAGCCCACACAGGTAAACAATTGATTTTACTAGAGAAAAGTTGTTATAGTTTTAGCAACTAAGTAGTTTTATATGAGTAACATGCACAAATATTTTATAAGAGTTGTATCAGAAGGGATCAAATAGAATTTTTTGACTAAAAATTGTATATCAAATCAGAAATAAATCTTTTTCAGTCATAAATAAATATCATAAGACAAAAACTATATGTGATAAATTTTTGGATAGCCTAATTAATCTACTATAAGACAATAATGCAAATAAAAAGCCACTGGTATATTTTTTCGAGATATTTACTAAACACAAAGCCAAGGGCGTCTTTTTGGAAGTTTTTCAGCCATTACCAAAGAACCAGCTGTAATTTTTTTCTGAAACTTTCTAAATATGTTCATCTGAATGTATATAATGTAAATATAAAGTTTGAAGTGGATTGAAAAAGGTTGAAATTTCATGAAAATTTTATAATATATAACAAGCTCTAACTTTTTTTCCATACCAGACCAAAACAAATACTAAACGGTTTTGGGTAGCCTGATTTATCTATTTTCAAATAATAAAAAATAGTGGTCTAAGATGTATATTTCTTTGAGATATTGTGTGAAAACCAAGAGGTTGATTTCTGAAGTTTTTCAGTTTTGACTGAATTTTATTTTCAGTCCTATCGATTTCAAATTTTGCACAACTATTTTATATGTTATGTTGAATAACTGATGCAATTTTTAGCCATTTTCATTCACAGGTTTTTCAGTTATAGCCAAAATTCATTCACCTGAAAGTAAATTCTTACTGTTTTTCAGTGGACCTGTAAGATTTGTTTCTCAGAAGATAAAATTAAGTGCTATGCATTTCTGAAACTTTTAAATTACATTCATTGAGATGGACAAAATCCAAATCTAAAATTTGAAGTCGATTGAAAAAACTTGAAATTTCGGATTTTCAGGATTTTTCAGTGAGCTGTAACTTTCGTTTCAAACCAGATAGAAACAAATTCTAAACGGATTTGGCTTCCCTAATTAATCTATTTTCAAATAATAACAGAAAATATGTATGTCATTTATATATTTTTTGAGATATCAACTAAAAACTAACACCATGTTTTCACTAGTTTTTCAGTCATAACTGAAAAACTAGCAGTCTCAAAAAAGACTGCAGCTCACAAAATATTGTTTCTTATGTCCGTTATAATATATATGCAAATTTTAAAGCAAATCGAAAAAATCGAAAGGAATTGGGAATTTTTCTGCAAAAATTTTGTTTTGTTGCAATCGATCTGAATTTTTGCATAATCAATTTTGACATTATTTTGAACATCGGAGGTGATTTTTCGCCATTTTCATCAGAAACTTTTTGAATTATTGGCCTTTAAAGTCAGCTGAAAATAAAATTTCATCTTTTTTCAGGAAGGTATATAATTAATACCTGATGTGATAAAAACATGTACTATGCACTTTTTGATAGCTTTGTTTATCTATTTTGAGATACTATTAAAAAATCATTGTGATAGATGTATATTTTTTTGAGATATCGACTGATAAACAAGAGGTTGATTTTTTAAGTTTTTCAGGAATTAAAAATAAACTACCTGGAGAATTTGACTGAAACTTTCATATTTCATTCATTTTGATATATAAAATAATAATATATAGTTTTAAATGTGTTGAAAAAAATTGTAACAAAAATTTCAGCCAAATATAATTTTCAGTTTTGGCTGAAATTTTTGTTCAGTCAAATCGAATTCAAATTTTGCACAACTATTTTATATGTTATGATGAATAACTGAATTTTTAGCCATTTTCATTCACCGGTTTTAGAGTTATAGCCAAAATTCCTTCACCTGAAAGCAATTTCTCACTGTTTTTCAGTGACCTGTAAAATTTGTTTTTCAGCAGATAAAATCAAGTGATATGCATTGCTGCATAGCCTGATTAATCTAGTTTAAGATAATACCAAAAATAATATATGTTGATTCTGAATTTTTTTGTGATATCGACTGAAAACGACCATCATCAATTTTTTTTTTCTGAAATTCTCAAATTACATTCATTTGGATATATAGTAGATAAATGTAAAATTTGAAGTTGATTGAAAAAAGTTGAAATTTCATGAAAATGTCATATTTTTAGTAGTTTTCAACAAGCCATAACTTTTTTTTCATACCAGCTAGAAACAAATTCTAAACAGTTTTGGGTCGCCTGATTCCTCTATTTTCAGATCATTATAAAAAATAACTACCTTAGTTGTTTATTTTTCAAGAAATTTAAAAGCGCGTGATTTGCTAATTTTTTTAGATTGTTTGCATTCTTGCAATTAAAAACTAGCCAATTTTTTTTTCTGAAATTCTCAAATTACATTCATTTGGATATATAGTAGATAAATGTAAAATTTGAAGTTGATTGAAAAAAGTTGAAATTTCATGAAAATGTCATATTTTCAGTAGTTTTCAACAAGCCATAACTTCTTTTTCATACCAGTTAGAAACAAATTCTAAACGGTTTTGGGTAGCCTGATTCATCTATTTTCAGATAATTATAAAAGATAACTAACATAGTTGTTTATTTTTCGAGAAATTTAAAAGCGCGTGATTTGCTCATTTTTTTAAATTGTTTACATTGTTGCAATTGTTATACCATTTAAAGGTTGAAATTTCAAATGAACATTATAAAATTTCTTACATTTATATGTGTGTGTGTGTGTGTATTGATTTCAGTCTTTCAATACACCTGAATCATTGCTCGCCCAGTTTAAAACACAAGAAAGACAACATTCAAGTGAGTTGATACGACATGAGGTAATGTGAGAGAACATGCACAAGCCCTATGGTAAAATTAGATGTTACAATGGTGAAAAGAGTAGTTGCAGTCTGGAATTGATGATACCATCTACACTACAAGTTTTCCAAAATCTGCTGTTGTGATGGAGCAACCAAGACAGATCACAGTGTTCACACACATAACATCCACAACTTTAAATAACACCTAACAGTATTAGTTTTAGTCCTTAGTTCTTGAGGTGGTGGCAGTGATGCTTCCATTTCCTCCTGATGATGTTCCAAGAGGAGCAGTTGGTATCCAGCAATGGTTATCCTCAACATTGGTGTCATTGGCAGGGAGTATCCACATCAATTTGGTGCCAGTGGTGATTTTTCCATCATAACTTATAACTGCATAGGAATTGTGATGGCACTAAAAAGAAGATAACATCACACAAAAGCACTCTCTATTGATTATAATAGTTTAATGAATAAAATAGTAATTAATGTAATGTAATGTAATGTAATGAAGTAATTGTCTCCCTTCTCTGTCTTGCAGGACTATTTATTCATCAATAAATTAGTATCATATGCCTTAAATGTAATTAACTAAACACTTATTGATGGTATAAACTGTTTACGAGTTTCAAATATGGTTGACTTTGAAGCAAATTTTTAATATAACACTACCTAAATGCAACCAGTATTTCCATCACACATTTTGTTAGGATATCACACTATTAAATGACACTAAAGCTATACAATACAAGCTCACCTGTATTAATTATCACTTGCAGAATGAGTTAAATTTATATACAATTAGTATTAGAAAACACTTGACTAACCGATATAAGTTGAACGTACTACGGAAAAATTGTTTGTAAATTCATTCATGTATTCATTCCTATGCTTTATTCATAACCGAGCATTATAAGGAACACATGAGTGCGAGTGAGAGCGTTACAACAGAGATAAATCTAATGTTGGCAACACTGATCGGTGCTTCGTTTGCACTATTTCTAATACGTAGCAATTGAACTACTTCCATTAGTTCTTTTATTACATAACCTCAAATTATAAAGACGTTTTCAAACATTTAATTAAATTGCTAATAGATGAACTTTTAGTTGATTTGGAAAAGAATGAACATGGGAAGGATTTTGAGTTTAAGAAGAGAGTCGACAAAGTTGAGGAGCAGGATGGGAAACCGGGCGTAAAGCAAAGCTTTTTATGGAGGTGCACGGGCAGCACATCAATTCTATATGGTGTTTGGTACTTGGCTTGTACCTACTGTAGCTTAAGCTAAGGTAGCAAACTCTTTAATGTTCTTTAATCTTATAACATAATTATAATTAAATTTGTTTGTATTCAATTTTGTCACTTTTTGATTATATTTTACCTTGATAATGCCCTCACGTTGTTTGCCTCCAGCCTTGCAATGGCAGCCAGGCATATCTTGAGAAAGGAAGTGGGAGGACTGGGACACACTGGCCCAATTCTACATCCAGACAGCAAGGGTTGATCACCATTGACTTTTGATAAGGAGATTGGGTAGCGACACCATATCAACCTAAGCAGCCCACACAGGTAAACAATTGATTTTACTAGAGAAAAGTTGTTATAGTTTTAGCAACTAAGTAGTTTTATATGAGTAACATGCACAAATATTTTATAAGAGTTGTATCAGAAGGGATCAAATAGAATTTTTTGACTAAAAATTGTATATCAAATCAGAAATAAATCTTTTTCAGTCATAAATAAATATCATAAGACAAAAACTATATGTGATAAATTTTTGGATAGCCTAATTAATCTACTATAAGACAATAATGCAAATAAAAAGCCACTGGTATATTTTTTCGAGATATTTACTAAACACAAAGCCAAGGGCGTCTTTTTGGAAGTTTTTCAGCCATTACCAAAGAACCAGCTGTAATTTTTTTCTGAAACTTTCTAAATATGTTCATCTGAATGTATATAATGTAAATATAAAATTTGAAGTGGATTGAAAAAGGTTGAAATTTCATGAAAATTTTATAATATATAACAAGCTCTAACTTTTTTTCCATACCAGACCAAAACAAATACTAAACGGTTTTGGGTAGCCTGATTTATCTATTTTCAAATAATAAAAAATAGTGGTCTAAGATGTATATTTCTTTGAGATATTGTGTGAAAACCAAGAGGTTGATTTCTGAAGTTTTTCAGTTTTGACTGAATTTTATTTTCAGTCCTATCGATTTCAAATTTTGCACAACTATTTTATATGTTATGTTGAATAACTGATGCAATTTTTAGCCATTTTCATTCACAGGTTTTTCAGTTATAGCCAAAATTCATTCACCTGAAAGTAAATTCTTACTGTTTTTCAGTGGACCTGTAAGATTTGTTTCTCAGCAGATAAAATTAAGTGCTATGCATTTCTGAAACTTTTAAATTACATTCATTGAGATGGACAAAATCCAAATCTAAAATTTGAAGTCGATTGAAAAAACTTGAAATTTCGGATTTTCAGGATTTTTCAGTGAGCTGTAACTTTCGTTTCAAACCAGATAGAAACAAATTCTAAACGGATTTGGCTTCCCTAATTAATCTATTTTCAAATAATAACAGAAAATATGTATGTCATTTATATATTTTTTGAGATATCAACTAAAAACTAACACCATGTTTTCACTAGTTTTTCAGTCATAACTGAAAAACTAGCAGTCTCAAAAAAGACTGCAGCTCACAAAATATTGTTTCTTATGTCCGTTATAATATATATGCAAATTTTAAAGCAAATCGAAAAAATGGCCAAAATCGCCAAAAATCGAAAGGAATTGGGAATTTTTCTGCAAAAATTTTGTTTTGTTGCAATCGATCTGAATTTTTGCATAATCAATTTTGACATTATTTTGAACATCGGAGGTGATTTTTCGCCATTTTCATCAGAAACTTTTTGAATTATTGGCCTTTAAAGTCAGCTGAAAATAAAATTTCATCTTTTTTCAGGAAGGTATATAATTAATACCTGATGTGATAAAAACATGTACTATGCACTTTTTGATAGCTTTGTTTATCTATTTTGAGATACTATTAAAAAATCATTGTGATAGATATATATATATATATATATTTTTTTTTGAGATATCGACTGATAAACAAGAGGTTGATTTTTTAAGTTTTTCAGGAATTAAAAATAAACTACCTGGAGAATTTGACTGAAACTTTCATATTTCATTCATTTTGATATATAAAATAATAATATATAGTTTTAAATGTGTTGAAAAAAATTGTAACAAAAATTTCAGCCAAATATAATTTTCAGTTTTGGCTGAAATTTTTGTTCAGTCGAATCGAATTCAAATTTTGCACAACTATTTTATATGTTATGATGAATAACTGAATTTTTAGCCATTTTCATTCACCGGTTTTAGAGTTATAGCCAAAATTCCTTCACCTGAAAGCAATTTCTCACTGTTTTTCAGTGACCTGTAAAATTTGTTTTTCAGCAGATAAAATCAAGTGATATGCATTGCTGCATAGCCTGATTAATCTAGTTTAAGATAATACCAAAAATAATATATGTTGATTCTGAATTTTTTTGTGATATCGACTGAAAACGACCATCATCAATTTTTTTTTTCTGAAATTCTCAAATTACATTCATTTGGATATATAGTAGATAAATGTAAAATTTGAAGTTGATTGAAAAAAGTTGAAATTTCATGAAAATGTCATATTTTTAGTAGTTTTCAACAAGCCATAACTTTTTTTTCATACCAGCTAGAAACAAATTCTAAACAGTTTTGGGTCGCCTGATTCCTCTATTTTCAGATCATTATAAAAAATAACTACCTTAGTTGTTTATTTTTCAAGAAATTTAAAAGCGCGTGATTTGCTAATTTTTTTAGATTGTTTGCATTCTTGCAATTAAAAACTAGCCAATTTTTTTTTCTGAAATTCTCAAATTACATTCATTTGGATATATAGTAGATAAATGTAAAATTTGAAGTTGATTGAAAAAAGTTGAAATTTCATGAAAATGTCATATTTTCAGTAGTTTTCAACAAGCCATAACTTCTTTTTCATACCAGTTAGAAACAAATTCTAAACGGTTTTGGGTAGCCTGATTCATCTATTTTCAGATAATTATAAAAGATAACTAACATAGTTGTTTATTTTTCGAGAAATTTAAAAGCGCGTGATTTGCTCATTTTTTTAAATTGTTTACATTGTTGCAATTGTTATACCATTTAAAGGTTGAAATTTCAAATGAACATTATAAAATTTCTTACATTTATATGTGTGTGTGTGTGTGTATTGATTTCAGTCTTTCAATACACCTGAATCATTGCTCGCCCAGTTTAAAACACAAGAAAGACAACATTCAAGTGAGTTGATACGACATGAGGTAATGTGAGAGAACATGCACAAGCCCTATGGTAAAATTAGATGTTACAATGGTGAAAAGAGTAGTTGCAGTCTGGAATTGATGATACCATCTACACTACAAGTTTTCCAAAATCTGCTGTTGTGATGGAGCAACCAATACAGATCACAGTGTTCACACACATAACATCCACAACTTTAAATAACACCTAACAGTATTAGTTTTAGTCCTTAGTTCTTGAGGTGGTGGCAGTGATGCTTCCATTTCCTCCTGATGATGTTCCAAGAGGAGCAGTTGGTATCCAGCAATGGTTATCCTCAACATTGGTGTCATTGGCAGGGAGTATCCACATCAATTTGGTGCCAGTGGTGATTTTTCCATCATAACTTATAACTGCATAGGAATTGTGATGGCACTAAAAAGAAGATAACATCACACAAAAGCACTCTCTATTGATTATAATAGTTTAATGAATAAAATAGTAATTAATGTAATGTAATGTAATGTAATGAAGTAATTGTCTCCCTTCTCTGTCTTGCAGGACTATTTATTCATCAATAAATTAGTATCATATGCCTTAAATGTAATTAACTAAACACTTATTGATGGTATAAACTGTTTACGAGTTTCAAATATGGTTGACTTTGAAGCAAATTTTTAATATAACACTACCTAAATGCAACCAGTATTTCCATCACACATTTTGTTAGGATATCACACTATTAAATGACACTAAAGCTATACAATACAAGCTCACCTGTATTAATTATCACTTGCAGAATGAGTTAAATTTATATACAATTAGTATTAGAAAACACTTGACTAACCGATATAAGTTGAACGTACTACGGAAAAATTGTTTGTAAATTCATTCATGTATTCATTCCTATGCTTTATTCATAACCGAGCATTATAAGGAACACATGAGTGCGAGTGAGAGCGTTACAACAGAGATAAATCTAATGTTGGCAACACTGATCGGTGCTTCGTTTGCACTATTTCTAATACGTAGCAATTGAACTACTTCCATTAGTTCTTTTATTACATAACCTCAAATTATAAAGACGTTTTCAAACATTTAATTAAATTGCTAATAGATGAACTTTTAGTTGATTTGGAAAAGAATGAACATGGGAAGGATTTTGAGTTTAAGAAGAGAGTCGACAAAGTTGAGGAGCAGGATGGGAAACCGGGCGTAAAGCAAAGCTTTTTATGGAGGTGCACGGGCAGCACATCAATTCTATATGGTGTTTGGTACTTGGCTTGTACCTACTGTAGCTTAAGCTAAGGTAGCAAACTCTTTAATGTTCTTTAATCTTATAACATAATTATAATTAAATTTGTTTGTATTCAATTTTGTCACTTTTTGATTATATTTTACCTTGATAATGCCCTCACGTTGTTTGCCTCCAGCCTTGCAATGGCAGCCAGGCATATCTTGAGAAAGGAAGTGGGAGGACTGGGACACACTGGCCCAATTCTACATCCAGACAGCAAGGGTTGATCACCATTGACTTTTGATAAGGAGATTGGGTAGCGACACCATATCAACCTAAGCAGCCCACACAGGTAAACAATTGATTTTACTAGAGAAAAGTTGTTATAGTTTTAGCAACTAAGTAGTTTTATATGAGTAACATGCACAAATATTTTATAAGAGTTGTATCAGAAGGGATCAAATAGAATTTTTTGACTAAAAATTGTATATCAAATCAGAAATAAACCTTTTTCAGTCATAAATAAATATCATAAGACAAAAACTATATGTGATAAATTTTTGGATAGCCTAATTAATCTACTATAAGACAATAATGCAAATAAAAAGCCACTGGTATATTTTTTCGAGATATTTACTAAACACAAAGCCAAGGGCGTCTTTTTGGAAGTTTTTCAGCCATTACCAAAGAACCAGCTGTAATTTTTTTCTGAAACTTTCTAAATATGTTCATCTGAATGTATATAATGTAAATATAAAATTTGAAGTGGATTGAAATTTCATGAAAATTTTATATTTTCACCACTTTTCAACAAGCTGTAACTTTTTTTCCATACCAGACCAAAACAAATACTAAACGGTTTTGGGTAGCCTGATTCAACTATTTTCAAATAATAAAAAATAGTGGTCTAAGATGTATATTTCTTTGAGATATTGTGTGAAAACCAAGAGGTTGATTTCTGAAGTTTTTCAGTTTTGACTGAATTTTATCTTCAGTCCTATCGATTTCAAATTGTGCACAACTATTTTATATGTTATGTTGAATAACTGATGAAATTTTTAGCCATTTTCATTCACAGGTTTTTCAGTTATAGCCAAAATTCATTCACCTGAAAGTAAATTCTTACTGTTTTTCAGTGGACCTGTAATATTTGTTTCTTAGCAGATAACATTAAGTGCTATGCATTTCTGAATAGCCTGATTAATCTAGTTTAAGACAATACCGAAAATAATATATGTTCATAGTGCTTTTTTTGAGATATCGACTGAAAACGACCACCATGTTTTTCGAGGTTTTTCAGGCATTACAAATTAACTAACCGATTTTTTTCCCTGAAACTCTCAAATTACATTCATTGAGATGGACAAAATCCAAATCTAAAATTTGAAGTCGATTGAAAAAACTTTTGAAATAAATCAGGATTTTCAGGATTTTTCAGTGAGCTGTAACTTTCGTTTCAAACCAGATGGAAACAAATTCTAAACGGATTTGGCATCCCTAATTAATCTATTTTCAAATAATAATAGAAAATATGTATGTCTTTTATATATTTTTTGAGATATTAACTGAAAACTAACACCATGTTTTCACTAGTTTTTCAGTCATACCTGAAAAACTTGCGGTCTGAAAAGACTGCAGCTCACAAAATATTGTTTCTTATGTCCGTTATAATATATATGCAAATTTTAAAGCAAATCGAAAATATGCCCAAAATCGCCAAAAAGGGGTTCGGAATTTTTCTGCAAAAATTTTGTTTTGTTGCAATCGATCTAAATTTATCTATCTATTTTGAACATCGGAGGTGATTTTTAGCCATTTTCATCAGAAACTTTTTGAATTATTGGCCTTTAAAGTCAGCTGAAAATAAAATCTCATCTTTTTTTCAGGAAGGTATATAAGTAATACCTGATGTGATAAAAACATATACTATGCATTTTTTGATAACTTTGTTTATCTATTTTGAGATACTATTAAAAAATCATTGTGATAGATGTATATTTTTTGAGATATCGACTGATAACCAAGAGGTTGATTTTTTAAGTTTTTCAGGAATTAAAAATAAACTACCTGGAGAATTTGACTGAAACTTTCATATTTCATTCATTCTGATATATAAAATAATAATATATAGTTTTAAATGTGTTGAAAAAAATTGTAACAAAAATTTCAGCCAAATATAATTTTCAGTTTTGGCTGAAATTTCTTTTCAGTCGGATCGAATTCAAATTTTGCACAACTATTTTACATGTTATGATGAATAACTGATGCAATTTCTAGCCATTTTCATTCACCGGTTTTAGAGTTATAGCCAAAATTCCTCCACCTGAAAGCAATTTCTCACTGTTTTTCAGTGACCTGTAAGATTTGTTTTTCAGCAGATAAAATCAAGTGATATGCATTTCTGAATAGCCTGATTAATCTAGTTTAAGATAATACCAAAAATAATATATGTTGTGAATTTTTTTGTGATATCGACTGAAAACGACCATCAAGTTTTTCAGACATTATAAAAAAAACTAGCCATTTTTTTTCTGAAATTCTCAAATTACATTCATTTGGTATATAGAACATAAATGTAAAATTTGAAGTTGATTGAGAAAAGTTGAAATTTCATGAAAATGTCATATTTTCAGTAGTTTTCAACAAGCCATAACTTTTTTTTCATACCAGTTAGAAACAAATTCTAAACGGTTTTGGGTAACCTGATTCATCTATTTTCAGATAATTATAAAAAATAACTAACATAGTTGTTTATTTTTCGAGAAATTTAAAAGCGCGTGATTTGCTCATTTTTTTAAATTGTTTACATTGTTGCAATTGTTATACCATTTAAAGGTTGAAATTTCAAATGAACATTATAAAATTTCTTACATTTATATGTGTGTGTGTGTGTATTGATTTCAGTCTTTCAATACACCTGAATCATTGCTCGCCCAGTTTAAAACACAAGAAAGACAACATTCAAGTGAGTTGATACGACATGAGGTAATGTGAGAGAACATGCACAAGCCCTATGGTAAAATTAGATGTTACAATGGTGAAAAGAGTAGTTGCAGTCTGGAATTGATGATACCATCTACACTACAAGTTTTCCAAAATCTGCTGTTGTGATGGAGCAACCAAGACAGATCACAGTGTTCACACACATAACATCCACAACTTTAAATAACACCTAACAGTATTAGTTTTAGTCCTTAGTTCTTGAGGTGGTGGCAGTGATGCTTCCATTTCCTCCTGATGATGTTCCAAGAGGAGCAGTTGGTATCCAGCAATGGTTATCCTCAACATTGGTGTCATTGGCAGGGAGTATCCACATCAATTTGGTGCCAGTGGTGATTTTTCCATCATAACTTATAACTGCATAGGAATTGTGATGGCACTAAAAAGAAGATAACATCACACAAAAGCACTCTCTATTGATTATAATAGTTTAATGAATAAAATAGTAATTAATGTAATGTAATGAAGTAATTGTCTCCCTTCTCTGTCTTGCAGGACTATTTATTCATCAATAAATTAGTATCATATGCCTTAAATGTAATTAACTAAACACTTATTGATGGTATAAACTGTTTACGAGTTTCAAATATGGTTGACTTTGAAGCAAATTTTTAATATAACACTACCTAAATGCAACCAGTATTTCCATCACACATTTTGTTAGGATATCACACTATTAAATGACACTAAAGCTATACAATACAAGCTCACCTGTATTAATTATCACTTGCAGAATGAGTTAAATTTATATACAATTAGTATTAGAAAACACTTGACTAACCGATATAAGTTGAACGTACTACGGAAAAATTGTTTGTAAATTCATTCATGTATTCATTCCTATGCTTTATTCATAACCGAGCATTATAAGGAACACATGAGTGCGAGTGAGAGCGTTACAACAGAGATAAATCTAATGTTGGCAACACTGATCGGTGCTTCGTTTGCACTATTTCTAATACGTAGCAATTGAACTACTTCCATTAGTTCTTTTATTACATAACCTCAAATTATAAAGACGTTTTCAAACATTTAATTAAATTGCTAATAGATGAACTTTTAGTTGATTTGGAAAAGAATGAACATGGGAAGGATTTTGAGTTTAAGAAGAGAGTCGACAAAGTTGAGGAGCAGGATGAGAAACCGGGCGTAAAGCAAAGCTTTTTATGGAGGTGCACGGGCAGCACATCAATTCTATATGGTGTTTGGTACTTGGCTTGTACCTACTGTAGCTTAAGCTAAGGTAGCAAACTCTTTAATGTTCTTTAATCTTATAACATAATTATAATTAAATTTGTTTGTATTCAATTTTGTCACTTTTTGATTATATTTTACCTTGATAATGCCCTCACGTTGTTTGCCTCCAGCCTTGCAATGGCAGCCAGGCATATCTTGAGAAAGGAAGTGGGAGGACTGGGACACACTGGCCCAATTCTACATCCAGACAGCAAGGGTTGATCACCATTGACTTTTGATAAGGAGATTGGTTAGCGACACCATATCAACCTAAGCAGCCCACACAGGTAAACAATTGATTTTACTAGAGAAAAGTTGTTATAGTTTTAGCAACTAAGTAGTTTTATATGAGTAACATGCACAAATATTTTATAAGAGTTGTATCAGAAGGGATCAAATAGAATTTTTTGACTAAAAATTGTATATCAAATCAGAAATAAATCTTTTTCAGTCATAAATAAATATCATAAGACAAAAACTATATGTGATAAATTTTTGGATAGCCTAATTAATCTACTATAAGACAATAATGCAAATAAAAAGCCACTGGTATATTTTTTCGAGATATTTACTAAACACAAAGCCAAGGGCGTCTTTTTGGAAGTTTTTCAGCCATTACCAAAGAACCAGCTGTAATTTTTTTCTGAAACTTTCTAAATATGTTCATCTGAATGTATATAATGTAAATATAAAGTTTGAAGTGGATTGAAAAAGGTTGAAATTTCATGAAAATTTTATAATATATAACAAGCTCTAACTTTTTTTCCATACCAGACCAAAACAAATACTAAACGGTTTTGGGTAGCCTGATTTATCTATTTTCAAATAATAAAAAATAGTGGTCTAAGATGTATATTTCTTTGAGATATTGTGTGAAAACCAAGAGGTTGATTTCTGAAGTTTTTCAGTTTTGACTGAATTTTATTTTCAGTCCTATCGATTTCAAATTTTGCACAACTATTTTATATGTTATGTTGAATAACTGATGCAATTTTTAGCCATTTTCATTCACAGGTTTTTCAGTTATAGCCAAAATTCATTCACCTGAAAGTAAATTCTTACTGTTTTTCAGTGGACCTGTAAGATTTGTTTCTCAGAAGATAAAATTAAGTGCTATGCATTTCTGAAACTTTTAAATTACATTCATTGAGATGGACAAAATCCAAATCTAAAATTTGAAGTCGATTGAAAAAACTTGAAATTTCGGATTTTCAGGATTTTTCAGTGAGCTGTAACTTTCGTTTCAAACCAGATAGAAACAAATTCTAAACGGATTTGGCTTCCCTAATTAATCTATTTTCAAATAATAACAGAAAATATGTATGTCATTTATATATTTTTTGAGATATCAACTAAAAACTAACACCATGTTTTCACTAGTTTTTCAGTCATAACTGAAAAACTAGCAGTCTCAAAAAAGACTGCAGCTCACAAAATATTGTTTCTTATGTCCGTTATAATATATATGCAAATTTTAAAGCAAATCGAAAAAATCGAAAGGAATTGGGAATTTTTCTGCAAAAATTTTGTTTTGTTGCAATCGATCTGAATTTTTGCATAATCAATTTTGACATTATTTTGAACATCGGAGGTGATTTTTCGCCATTTTCATCAGAAACTTTTTGAATTATTGGCCTTTAAAGTCAGCTGAAAATAAAATTTCATCTTTTTTCAGGAAGGTATATAATTAATACCTGATGTGATAAAAACATGTACTATGCACTTTTTGATAGCTTTGTTTATCTATTTTGAGATACTATTAAAAAATCATTGTGATAGATGTATATTTTTTTGAGATATCGACTGATAAACAAGAGGTTGATTTTTTAAGTTTTTCAGGAATTAAAAATAAACTACCTGGAGAATTTGACTGAAACTTTCATATTTCATTCATTTTGATATATAAAATAATAATATATAGTTTTAAATGTGTTGAAAAAAATTGTAACAAAAATTTCAGCCAAATATAATTTTCAGTTTTGGCTGAAATTTTTGTTCAGTCAAATCGAATTCAAATTTTGCACAACTATTTTATATGTTATGATGAATAACTGAATTTTTAGCCATTTTCATTCACCGGTTTTAGAGTTATAGCCAAAATTCCTTCACCTGAAAGCAATTTCTCACTGTTTTTCAGTGACCTGTAAAATTTGTTTTTCAGCAGATAAAATCAAGTGATATGCATTGCTGCATAGCCTGATTAATCTAGTTTAAGATAATACCAAAAATAATATATGTTGATTCTGAATTTTTTTGTGATATCGACTGAAAACGACCATCATCAATTTTTTTTTTCTGAAATTCTCAAATTACATTCATTTGGATATATAGTAGATAAATGTAAAATTTGAAGTTGATTGAAAAAAGTTGAAATTTCATGAAAATGTCATATTTTTAGTAGTTTTCAACAAGCCATAACTTTTTTTTCATACCAGCTAGAAACAAATTCTAAACAGTTTTGGGTCGCCTGATTCCTCTATTTTCAGATCATTATAAAAAATAACTACCTTAGTTGTTTATTTTTCAAGAAATTTAAAAGCGCGTGATTTGCTAATTTTTTTAGATTGTTTGCATTCTTGCAATTAAAAACTAGCCAATTTTTTTTTCTGAAATTCTCAAATTACATTCATTTGGATATATAGTAGATAAATGTAAAATTTGAAGTTGATTGAAAAAAGTTGAAATTTCATGAAAATGTCATATTTTCAGTAGTTTTCAACAAGCCATAACTTCTTTTTCATACCAGTTAGAAACAAATTCTAAACGGTTTTGGGTAGCCTGATTCATCTATTTTCAGATAATTATAAAAGATAACTAACATAGTTGTTTATTTTTCGAGAAATTTAAAAGCGCGTGATTTGCTCATTTTTTTAAATTGTTTACATTGTTGCAATTGTTATACCATTTAAAGGTTGAAATTTCAAATGAACATTATAAAATTTCTTACATTTATATGTGTGTGTGTGTGTGTATTGATTTCAGTCTTTCAATACACCTGAATCATTGCTCGCCCAGTTTAAAACACAAGAAAGACAACATTCAAGTGAGTTGATACGACATGAGGTAATGTGAGAGAACATGCACAAGCCCTATGGTAAAATTAGATGTTACAATGGTGAAAAGAGTAGTTGCAGTCTGGAATTGATGATACCATCTACACTACAAGTTTTCCAAAATCTGCTGTTGTGATGGAGCAACCAAGACAGATCACAGTGTTCACACACATAACATCCACAACTTTAAATAACACCTAACAGTATTAGTTTTAGTCCTTAGTTCTTGAGGTGGTGGCAGTGATGCTTCCATTTCCTCCTGATGATGTTCCAAGAGGAGCAGTTGGTATCCAGCAATGGTTATCCTCAACATTGGTGTCATTGGCAGGGAGTATCCACATCAATTTGGTGCCAGTGGTGATTTTTCCATCATAACTTATAACTGCATAGGAATTGTGATGGCACTAAAAAGAAGATAACATCACACAAAAGCACTCTCTATTGATTATAATAGTTTAATGAATAAAATAGTAATTAATGTAATGTAATGTAATGTAATGAAGTAATTGTCTCCCTTCTCTGTCTTGCAGGACTATTTATTCATCAATAAATTAGTATCATATGCCTTAAATGTAATTAACTAAACACTTATTGATGGTATAAACTGTTTACGAGTTTCAAATATGGTTGACTTTGAAGCAAATTTTTAATATAACACTACCTAAATGCAACCAGTATTTCCATCACACATTTTGTTAGGATATCACACTATTAAATGACACTAAAGCTATACAATACAAGCTCACCTGTATTAATTATCACTTGCAGAATGAGTTAAATTTATATACAATTAGTATTAGAAAACACTTGACTAACCGATATAAGTTGAACGTACTACGGAAAAATTGTTTGTAAATTCATTCATGTATTCATTCCTATGCTTTATTCATAACCGAGCATTATAAGGAACACATGAGTGCGAGTGAGAGCGTTACAACAGAGATAAATCTAATGTTGGCAACACTGATCGGTGCTTCGTTTGCACTATTTCTAATACGTAGCAATTGAACTACTTCCATTAGTTCTTTTATTACATAACCTCAAATTATAAAGACGTTTTCAAACATTTAATTAAATTGCTAATAGATGAACTTTTAGTTGATTTGGAAAAGAATGAACATGGGAAGGATTTTGAGTTTAAGAAGAGAGTCGACAAAGTTGAGGAGCAGGATGGGAAACCGGGCGTAAAGCAAAGCTTTTTATGGAGGTGCACGGGCAGCACATCAATTCTATATGGTGTTTGGTACTTGGCTTGTACCTACTGTAGCTTAAGCTAAGGTAGCAAACTCTTTAATGTTCTTTAATCTTATAACATAATTATAATTAAATTTGTTTGTATTCAATTTTGTCACTTTTTGATTATATTTTACCTTGATAATGCCCTCACGTTGTTTGCCTCCAGCCTTGCAATGGCAGCCAGGCATATCTTGAGAAAGGAAGTGGGAGGACTGGGACACACTGGCCCAATTCTACATCCAGACAGCAAGGGTTGATCACCATTGACTTTTGATAAGGAGATTGGGTAGCGACACCATATCAACCTAAGCAGCCCACACAGGTAAACAATTGATTTTACTAGAGAAAAGTTGTTATAGTTTTAGCAACTAAGTAGTTTTATATGAGTAACATGCACAAATATTTTATAAGAGTTGTATCAGAAGGGATCAAATAGAATTTTTTGACTAAAAATTGTATATCAAATCAGAAATAAATCTTTTTCAGTCATAAATAAATATCATAAGACAAAAACTATATGTGATAAATTTTTGGATAGCCTAATTAATCTACTATAAGACAATAATGCAAATAAAAAGCCACTGGTATATTTTTTCGAGATATTTACTAAACACAAAGCCAAGGGCGTCTTTTTGGAAGTTTTTCAGCCATTACCAAAGAACCAGCTGTAATTTTTTTCTGAAACTTTCTAAATATGTTCATCTGAATGTATATAATGTAAATATAAAATTTGAAGTGGATTGAAAAAGGTTGAAATTTCATGAAAATTTTATAATATATAACAAGCTCTAACTTTTTTTCCATACCAGACCAAAACAAATACTAAACGGTTTTGGGTAGCCTGATTTATCTATTTTCAAATAATAAAAAATAGTGGTCTAAGATGTATATTTCTTTGAGATATTGTGTGAAAACCAAGAGGTTGATTTCTGAAGTTTTTCAGTTTTGACTGAATTTTATTTTCAGTCCTATCGATTTCAAATTTTGCACAACTATTTTATATGTTATGTTGAATAACTGATGCAATTTTTAGCCATTTTCATTCACAGGTTTTTCAGTTATAGCCAAAATTCATTCACCTGAAAGTAAATTCTTACTGTTTTTCAGTGGACCTGTAAGATTTGTTTCTCAGCAGATAAAATTAAGTGCTATGCATTTCTGAAACTTTTAAATTACATTCATTGAGATGGACAAAATCCAAATCTAAAATTTGAAGTCGATTGAAAAAACTTGAAATTTCGGATTTTCAGGATTTTTCAGTGAGCTGTAACTTTCGTTTCAAACCAGATAGAAACAAATTCTAAACGGATTTGGCTTCCCTAATTAATCTATTTTCAAATAATAACAGAAAATATGTATGTCATTTATATATTTTTTGAGATATCAACTAAAAACTAACACCATGTTTTCACTAGTTTTTCAGTCATAACTGAAAAACTAGCAGTCTCAAAAAAGACTGCAGCTCACAAAATATTGTTTCTTATGTCCGTTATAATATATATGCAAATTTTAAAGCAAATCGAAAAAATGGCCAAAATCGCCAAAAATCGAAAGGAATTGGGAATTTTTCTGCAAAAATTTTGTTTTGTTGCAATCGATCTGAATTTTTGCATAATCAATTTTGACATTATTTTGAACATCGGAGGTGATTTTTCGCCATTTTCATCAGAAACTTTTTGAATTATTGGCCTTTAAAGTCAGCTGAAAATAAAATTTCATCTTTTTTCAGGAAGGTATATAATTAATACCTGATGTGATAAAAACATGTACTATGCACTTTTTGATAGCTTTGTTTATCTATTTTGAGATACTATTAAAAAATCATTGTGATAGATATATATATATATATATATTTTTTTTTGAGATATCGACTGATAAACAAGAGGTTGATTTTTTAAGTTTTTCAGGAATTAAAAATAAACTACCTGGAGAATTTGACTGAAACTTTCATATTTCATTCATTTTGATATATAAAATAATAATATATAGTTTTAAATGTGTTGAAAAAAATTGTAACAAAAATTTCAGCCAAATATAATTTTCAGTTTTGGCTGAAATTTTTGTTCAGTCGAATCGAATTCAAATTTTGCACAACTATTTTATATGTTATGATGAATAACTGAATTTTTAGCCATTTTCATTCACCGGTTTTAGAGTTATAGCCAAAATTCCTTCACCTGAAAGCAATTTCTCACTGTTTTTCAGTGACCTGTAAAATTTGTTTTTCAGCAGATAAAATCAAGTGATATGCATTGCTGCATAGCCTGATTAATCTAGTTTAAGATAATACCAAAAATAATATATGTTGATTCTGAATTTTTTTGTGATATCGACTGAAAACGACCATCATCAATTTTTTTTTTCTGAAATTCTCAAATTACATTCATTTGGATATATAGTAGATAAATGTAAAATTTGAAGTTGATTGAAAAAAGTTGAAATTTCATGAAAATGTCATATTTTTAGTAGTTTTCAACAAGCCATAACTTTTTTTTCATACCAGCTAGAAACAAATTCTAAACAGTTTTGGGTCGCCTGATTCCTCTATTTTCAGATCATTATAAAAAATAACTACCTTAGTTGTTTATTTTTCAAGAAATTTAAAAGCGCGTGATTTGCTAATTTTTTTAGATTGTTTGCATTCTTGCAATTAAAAACTAGCCAATTTTTTTTTCTGAAATTCTCAAATTACATTCATTTGGATATATAGTAGATAAATGTAAAATTTGAAGTTGATTGAAAAAAGTTGAAATTTCATGAAAATGTCATATTTTCAGTAGTTTTCAACAAGCCATAACTTCTTTTTCATACCAGTTAGAAACAAATTCTAAACGGTTTTGGGTAGCCTGATTCATCTATTTTCAGATAATTATAAAAGATAACTAACATAGTTGTTTATTTTTCGAGAAATTTAAAAGCGCGTGATTTGCTCATTTTTTTAAATTGTTTACATTGTTGCAATTGTTATACCATTTAAAGGTTGAAATTTCAAATGAACATTATAAAATTTCTTACATTTATATGTGTGTGTGTGTGTGTATTGATTTCAGTCTTTCAATACACCTGAATCATTGCTCGCCCAGTTTAAAACACAAGAAAGACAACATTCAAGTGAGTTGATACGACATGAGGTAATGTGAGAGAACATGCACAAGCCCTATGGTAAAATTAGATGTTACAATGGTGAAAAGAGTAGTTGCAGTCTGGAATTGATGATACCATCTACACTACAAGTTTTCCAAAATCTGCTGTTGTGATGGAGCAACCAATACAGATCACAGTGTTCACACACATAACATCCACAACTTTAAATAACACCTAACAGTATTAGTTTTAGTCCTTAGTTCTTGAGGTGGTGGCAGTGATGCTTCCATTTCCTCCTGATGATGTTCCAAGAGGAGCAGTTGGTATCCAGCAATGGTTATCCTCAACATTGGTGTCATTGGCAGGGAGTATCCACATCAATTTGGTGCCAGTGGTGATTTTTCCATCATAACTTATAACTGCATAGGAATTGTGATGGCACTAAAAAGAAGATAACATCACACAAAAGCACTCTCTATTGATTATAATAGTTTAATGAATAAAATAGTAATTAATGTAATGTAATGTAATGTAATGAAGTAATTGTCTCCCTTCTCTGTCTTGCAGGACTATTTATTCATCAATAAATTAGTATCATATGCCTTAAATGTAATTAACTAAACACTTATTGATGGTATAAACTGTTTACGAGTTTCAAATATGGTTGACTTTGAAGCAAATTTTTAATATAACACTACCTAAATGCAACCAGTATTTCCATCACACATTTTGTTAGGATATCACACTATTAAATGACACTAAAGCTATACAATACAAGCTCACCTGTATTAATTATCACTTGCAGAATGAGTTAAATTTATATACAATTAGTATTAGAAAACACTTGACTAACCGATATAAGTTGAACGTACTACGGAAAAATTGTTTGTAAATTCATTCATGTATTCATTCCTATGCTTTATTCATAACCGAGCATTATAAGGAACACATGAGTGCGAGTGAGAGCGTTACAACAGAGATAAATCTAATGTTGGCAACACTGATCGGTGCTTCGTTTGCACTATTTCTAATACGTAGCAATTGAACTACTTCCATTAGTTCTTTTATTACATAACCTCAAATTATAAAGACGTTTTCAAACATTTAATTAAATTGCTAATAGATGAACTTTTAGTTGATTTGGAAAAGAATGAACATGGGAAGGATTTTGAGTTTAAGAAGAGAGTCGACAAAGTTGAGGAGCAGGATGGGAAACCGGGCGTAAAGCAAAGCTTTTTATGGAGGTGCACGGGCAGCACATCAATTCTATATGGTGTTTGGTACTTGGCTTGTACCTACTGTAGCTTAAGCTAAGGTAGCAAACTCTTTAATGTTCTTTAATCTTATAACATAATTATAATTAAATTTGTTTGTATTCAATTTTGTCACTTTTTGATTATATTTTACCTTGATAATGCCCTCACGTTGTTTGCCTCCAGCCTTGCAATGGCAGCCAGGCATATCTTGAGAAAGGAAGTGGGAGGACTGGGACACACTGGCCCAATTCTACATCCAGACAGCAAGGGTTGATCACCATTGACTTTTGATAAGGAGATTGGTTAGCGACACCATATCAACCTAAGCAGCCCACACAGGTAAACAATTGATTTTACTAGAGAAAAGTTGTTATAGTTTTAGCAACTAAGTAGTTTTATATGAGTAACATGCACAAATATTTTATAAGAGTTGTATCAGAAGGGATCAAATAGAATTTTTTGACTAAAAATTGTATATCAAATCAGAAATAAACCTTTTTCAGTCATAAATAAATATCATAAGACAAAAACTATATGTGATAAATTTTTGGATAGCCTAATTAATCTACTATAAGACAATAATGCAAATAAAAAGCCACTGGTATATTTTTTCGAGATATTTACTAAACACAAAGCCAAGGGCGTCTTTTTGGAAGTTTTTCAGCCATTACCAAAGAACCAGCTGTAATTTTTTTCTGAAACTTTCTAAATATGTTCATCTGAATGTATATAATGTAAATATAAAATTTGAAGTGGATTGAAATTTCATGAAAATTTTATATTTTCACCACTTTTCAACAAGCTGTAACTTTTTTTCCATACCAGACCAAAACAAATACTAAACGGTTTTGGGTAGCCTGATTCAACTATTTTCAAATAATAAAAAATAGTGGTCTAAGATGTATATTTCTTTGAGATATTGTGTGAAAACCAAGAGGTTGATTTCTGAAGTTTTTCAGTTTTGACTGAATTTTATCTTCAGTCCTATCGATTTCAAATTGTGCACAACTATTTTATATGTTATGTTGAATAACTGATGAAATTTTTAGCCATTTTCATTCACAGGTTTTTCAGTTATAGCCAAAATTCATTCACCTGAAAGTAAATTCTTACTGTTTTTCAGTGGACCTGTAAGATTTGTTTCTTAGCAGATAACATTAAGTGCTATGCATTTCTGAATAGCCTGATTAATCTAGTTTAAGACAATACCGAAAATAATATATGTTCATAGTGCTTTTTTTGAGATATCGACTGAAAACGACCACCATGTTTTTCGAGGTTTTTCAGGCATTACAAATTAACTAACCGATTTTTTTCCCTGAAACTCTCAAATTACATTCATTGAGATGGACAAAATCCAAATCTAAAATTTGAAGTCGATTGAAAAAACTTTTGAAATAAATCAGGATTTTCAGGATTTTTCAGTGAGCTGTAACTTTCGTTTCAAACCAGATGGAAACAAATTCTAAACGGATTTGGCATCCCTAATTAATCTATTTTCAAATAATAATAGAAAATATGTATGTCTTTTATATATTTTTTGAGATATTAACTGAAAACTAACACCATGTTTTCACTAGTTTTTCAGTCATACCTGAAAAACTTGCGGTCTGAAAAGACTGCAGCTCACAAAATATTGTTTCTTATGTCCGTTATAATATATATGCAAATTTTAAAGCAAATCGAAAATATGCCCAAAATCGCCAAAAAGGGGTTCGGAATTTTTCTGCAAAAATTTTGTTTTGTTGCAATCGATCTAAATTTATCTATCTATTTTGAACATCGGAGGTGATTTTTAGCCATTTTCATCAGAAACTTTTTGAATTATTGGCCTTTAAAGTCAGCTGAAAATAAAATCTCATCTTTTTTTCAGGAAGGTATATAAGTAATACCTGATGTGATAAAAACATATACTATGCATTTTTTGATAACTTTGTTTATCTATTTTGAGATACTATTAAAAAATCATTGTGATAGATGTATATTTTTTGAGATATCGACTGATAACCAAGAGGTTGATTTTTTAAGTTTTTCAGGAATTAAAAATAAACTACCTGGAGAATTTGACTGAAACTTTCATATTTCATTCATTCTGATATATAAAATAATAATATATAGTTTTAAATGTGTTGAAAAAAATTGTAACAAAAATTTCAGCCAAATATAATTTTCAGTTTTGGCTGAAATTTCTTTTCAGTCGGATCGAATTCAAATTTTGCACAACTATTTTACATGTTATGATGAATAACTGATGCAATTTCTAGCCATTTTCATTCACCGGTTTTAGAGTTATAGCCAAAATTCCTCCACCTGAAAGCAATTTCTCACTGTTTTTCAGTGACCTGTAAGATTTGTTTTTCAGCAGATAAAATCAAGTGATATGCATTTCTGAATAGCCTGATTAATCTAGTTTAAGATAATACCAAAAATAATATATGTTGTGAATTTTTTTGTGATATCGACTGAAAACGACCATCAAGTTTTTCAGACATTATAAAAAAAACTAGCCATTTTTTTTCTGAAATTCTCAAATTACATTCATTTGGTATATAGAACATAAATGTAAAATTTGAAGTTGATTGAGAAAAGTTGAAATTTCATGAAAATGTCATATTTTCAGTAGTTTTCAACAAGCCATAACTTTTTTTTCATACCAGTTAGAAACAAATTCTAAACGGTTTTGGGTAACCTGATTCATCTATTTTCAGATAATTATAAAAAATAACTAACATAGTTGTTTATTTTTCGAGAAATTTAAAAGCGCGTGATTTGCTCATTTTTTTAAATTGTTTACATTGTTGCAATTGTTATACCATTTAAAGGTTGAAATTTCAAATGAACATTATAAAATTTCTTACATTTATATGTGTGTGTGTGTGTATTGATTTCAGTCTTTCAATACACCTGAATCATTGCTCGCCCAGTTTAAAACACAAGAAAGACAACATTCAAGTGAGTTGATACGACATGAGGTAATGTGAGAGAACATGCACAAGCCCTATGGTAAAATTAGATGTTACAATGGTGAAAAGAGTAGTTGCAGTCTGGAATTGATGATACCATCTACACTACAAGTTTTCCAAAATCTGCTGTTGTGATGGAGCAACCAAGACAGATCACAGTGTTCACACACATAACATCCACAACTTTAAATAACACCTAACAGTATTAGTTTTAGTCCTTAGTTCTTGAGGTGGTGGCAGTGATGCTTCCATTTCCTCCTGATGATGTTCCAAGAGGAGCAGTTGGTATCCAGCAATGGTTATCCTCAACATTGGTGTCATTGGCAGGGAGTATCCACATCAATTTGGTGCCAGTGGTGATTTTTCCATCATAACTTATAACTGCATAGGAATTGTGATGGCACTAAAAAGAAGATAACATCACACAAAAGCACTCTCTATTGATTATAATAGTTTAATGAATAAAATAGTAATTAATGTAATGTAATGAAGTAATTGTCTCCCTTCTCTGTCTTGCAGGACTATTTATTCATCAATAAATTAGTATCATATGCCTTAAATGTAATTAACTAAACACTTATTGATGGTATAAACTGTTTACGAGTTTCAAATATGGTTGACTTTGAAGCAAATTTTTAATATAACACTACCTAAATGCAACCAGTATTTCCATCACACATTTTGTTAGGATATCACACTATTAAATGACACTAAAGCTATACAATACAAGCTCACCTGTATTAATTATCACTTGCAGAATGAGTTAAATTTATATACAATTAGTATTAGAAAACACTTGACTAACCGATATAAGTTGAACGTACTACGGAAAAATTGTTTGTAAATTCATTCATGTATTCATTCCTATGCTTTATTCATAACCGAGCATTATAAGGAACACATGAGTGCGAGTGAGAGCGTTACAACAGAGATAAATCTAATGTTGGCAACACTGATCGGTGCTTCGTTTGCACTATTTCTAATACGTAGCAATTGAACTACTTCCATTAGTTCTTTTATTACATAACCTCAAATTATAAAGACGTTTTCAAACATTTAATTAAATTGCTAATAGATGAACTTTTAGTTGATTTGGAAAAGAATGAACATGGGAAGGATTTTGAGTTTAAGAAGAGAGTCGACAAAGTTGAGGAGCAGGATGGGAAACCGGGCGTAAAGCAAAGCTTTTTATGGAGGTGCACGGGCAGCACATCAATTCTATATGGTGTTTGGTACTTGGCTTGTACCTACTGTAGCTTAAGCTAAGGTAGCAAACTCTTTAATGTTCTTTAATCTTATAACATAATTATAATTAAATTTGTTTGTATTCAATTTTGTCACTTTTTGATTATATTTTACCTTGATAATGCCCTCACGTTGTTTGCCTCCAGCCTTGCAATGGCAGCCAGGCATATCTTGAGAAAGGAAGTGGGAGGACTGGGACACACTGGCCCAATTCTACATCCAGACAGCAAGGGTTGATCACCATTGACTTTTGATAAGGAGATTGGGTAGCGACACCATATCAACCTAAGCAGCCCACACAGGTAAACAATTGATTTTACTAGAGAAAAGTTGTTATAGTTTTAGCAACTAAGTAGTTTTATATGAGTAACATGCACAAATATTTTATAAGAGTTGTATCAGAAGGGATCAAATAGAATTTTTTGACTAAAAATTGTATATCAAATCAGAAATAAACCTTTTTCAGTCATAAATAAATATCATAAGACAAAAACTATATGTGATAAATTTTTGGATAGCCTAATTAATCTACTATAAGACAATAATGCAAATAAAAAGCCACTGGTATATTTTTTCGAGATATTTACTAAACACAAAGCCAAGGGCGTCTTTTTGGAAGTTTTTCAGCCATTACCAAAGAACCAGCTGTAATTTTTTTCTGAAACTTTCTAAATATGTTCATCTGAATGTATATAATGTAAATATAAAATTTGAAGTGGATTGAAATTTCATGAAAATTTTATATTTTCACCACTTTTCAACAAGCTGTAACTTTTTTTCCATACCAGACCAAAACAAATACTAAACGGTTTTGGGTAGCCTGATTCAACTATTTTCAAATAATAAAAAATAGTGGTCTAAGATGTATATTTCTTTGAGATATTGTGTGAAAACCAAGAGGTTGATTTCTGAAGTTTTTCAGTTTTGACTGAATTTTATCTTCAGTCCTATCGATTTCAAATTGTGCACAACTATTTTATATGTTATGTTGAATAACTGATGAAATTTTTAGCCATTTTCATTCACAGGTTTTTCAGTTATAGCCAAAATTCATTCACCTGAAAGTAAATTCTTACTGTTTTTCAGTGGACCTGTAAGATTTGTTTCTTAGCAGATAACATTAAGTGCTATGCATTTCTGAATAGCCTGATTAATCTAGTTTAAGACAATACCGAAAATAATATATGTTCATAGTGCTTTTTTTGAGATATCGACTGAAAACGACCACCATGTTTTTCGAGGTTTTTCAGGCATTACAAATTAACTAACCGATTTTTTTCCCTGAAACTCTCAAATTACATTCATTGAGATGGACAAAATCCAAATCTAAAATTTGAAGTCGATTGAAAAAACTTTTGAAATAAATCAGGATTTTCAGGATTTTTCAGTGAGCTGTAACTTTCGTTTCAAACCAGATGGAAACAAATTCTAAACGGATTTGGCATCCCTAATTAATCTATTTTCAAATAATAATAGAAAATATGTATGTCTTTTATATATTTTTTGAGATATTAACTGAAAACTAACACCATGTTTTCACTAGTTTTTCAGTCATACCTGAAAAACTTGCGGTCTGAAAAGACTGCAGCTCACAAAATATTGTTTCTTATGTCCGTTATAATATATATGCAAATTTTAAAGCAAATCGAAAATATGCCCAAAATCGCCAAAAAGGGGTTCGGAATTTTTCTGCAAAAATTTTGTTTTGTTGCAATCGATCTAAATTTATCTATCTATTTTGAACATCGGAGGTGATTTTTAGCCATTTTCATCAGAAACTTTTTGAATTATTGGCCTTTAAAGTCAGCTGAAAATAAAATCTCATCTTTTTTTCAGGAAGGTATATAAGTAATACCTGATGTGATAAAAACATATACTATGCATTTTTTGATAACTTTGTTTATCTATTTTGAGATACTATTAAAAAATCATTGTGATAGATGTATATTTTTTGAGATATCGACTGATAACCAAGAGGTTGATTTTTTAAGTTTTTCAGGAATTAAAAATAAACTACCTGGAGAATTTGACTGAAACTTTCATATTTCATTCATTCTGATATATAAAATAATAATATATAGTTTTAAATGTGTTGAAAAAAATTGTAACAAAAATTTCAGCCAAATATAATTTTCAGTTTTGGCTGAAATTTCTTTTCAGTCGGATCGAATTCAAATTTTGCACAACTATTTTACATGTTATGATGAATAACTGATGCAATTTCTAGCCATTTTCATTCACCGGTTTTAGAGTTATAGCCAAAATTCCTCCACCTGAAAGCAATTTCTCACTGTTTTTCAGTGACCTGTAAGATTTGTTTTTCAGCAGATAAAATCAAGTGATATGCATTTCTGAATAGCCTGATTAATCTAGTTTAAGATAATACCAAAAATAATATATGTTGTGAATTTTTTTGTGATATCGACTGAAAATATGACATTTTCATGAAATTTCAACTTTTTTCAATCAACTTCAAATTTTACATTTATGTTCTATATATCCAAATGAATGTAATTTGAGAATTTCAGAAAAAAAATGGCTAGTTTTTTTTATAATGTCTGAAAAACTTGATGGTCGTTTATCAAGTTTTTCAGACATTATAAAAAAAACTAGCCATTTTTTTTCTGAAATTCTCAAATTACATTCATTTGGATATATAGAACATAAATGTAAAATTTGAAGTTGATTGAAAAAAGTTGAAATTTCATGAAAATGTCATATTTTCAGTAGTTTTCAACAAGCCATAACTTCTTTTTCATACCAGTTAGAAACAAATTCTAAACGGTTTTGGGTAGCCTGATTCATCTATTTTCAGATAATTATAAAAGATAACTAACATAGTTGTTTATTTTTCGAGAAATTTAAAAGCGCGTGATTTGCTCATTTTTTTAAATTGTTTACATTGTTGCAATTGTTATACCATTTAAAGGTTGAAATTTCAAATGAACATTATAAAATTTCTTACATTTATATGTGTGTGTGTGTGTGTATTGATTTCAGTCTTTCAATACACCTGAATCATTGCTCGCCCAGTTTAAAACACAAGAAAGACAACATTCAAGTGAGTTGATACGACATGAGGTAATGTGAGAGAACATGCACAAGCCCTATGGTAAAATTAGATGTTACAATGGTGAAAAGAGTAGTTGCAGTCTGGAATTGATGATACCATCTACACTACAAGTTTTCCAAAATCTGCTGTTGTGATGGAGCAACCAAGACAGATCACAGTGTTCACACACATAACATCCACAACTTTAAATAACACCTAACAGTATTAGTTTTAGTCCTTAGTTCTTGAGGTGGTGGCAGTGATGCTTCCATTTCCTCCTGATGATGTTCCAAGAGGAGCAGTTGGTATCCAGCAATGGTTATCCTCAACATTGGTGTCATTGGCAGGGAGTATCCACATCAATTTGGTGCCAGTGGTGATTTTTCCATCATAACTTATAACTGCATAGGAATTGTGATGGCACTAAAAAGAAGATAACATCACACAAAAGCACTCTCTATTGATTATAATAGTTTAATGAATAAAATAGTAATTAATGTAATGTAATGTAATGTAATGTAATGAAGTAATTGTCTCCCTTCTCTGTCTTGCAGGACTATTTATTCATCAATAAATTAGTATCATATGCCTTAAATGTAATTAACTAAACACTTATTGATGGTATAAACTGTTTACGAGTTTCAAATATGGTTGACTTTGAAGCAAATTTTTAATATAACACTACCTAAATGCAACCAGTATTTCCATCACACATTTTGTTAGGATATCACACTATTAAATGACACTAAAGCTATACAATACAAGCTCACCTGTATTAATTATCACTTGCAGAATGAGTTAAATTTATATACAATTAGTATTAGAAAACACTTGACTAACCGATATAAGTTGAACGTACTACGGAAAAATTGTTTGTAAATTCATTCATGTATTCATTCCTATGCTTTATTCATAACCGAGCATTATAAGGAACACATGAGTGCGAGTGAGAGCGTTACAACAGAGATAAATCTAATGTTGGCAACACTGATCGGTGCTTCGTTTGCACTATTTCTAATACGTAGCAATTGAACTACTTCCATTAGTTCTTTTATTACATAACCTCAAATTATAAAGACGTTTTCAAACATTTAATTAAATTGCTAATAGATGAACTTTTAGTTGATTTGGAAAAGAATGAACATGGGAAGGATTTTGAGTTTAAGAAGAGAGTCGACAAAGTTGAGGAGCAGGATGGGAAACCGGGCGTAAAGCAAAGCTTTTTATGGAGGTGCACGGGCAGCACATCAATTCTATATGGTGTTTGGTACTTGGCTTGTACCTACTGTAGCTTAAGCTAAGGTAGCAAACTCTTTAATGTTCTTTAATCTTATAACATAATTATAATTAAATTTGTTTGTATTCAATTTTGTCACTTTTTGATTATATTTTACCTTGATAATGCCCTCACGTTGTTTGCCTCCAGCCTTGCAATGGCAGCCAGGCATATCTTGAGAAAGGAAGTGGGAGGACTGGGACACACTGGCCCAATTCTACATCCAGACAGCAAGGGTTGATCACCATTGACTTTTGATAAGGAGATTGGTTAGCGACACCATATCAACCTAAGCAGCCCACACAGGTAAACAATTGATTTTACTAGAGAAAAGTTGTTATAGTTTTAGCAACTAAGTAGTTTTATATGAGTAACATGCACAAATATTTTATAAGAGTTGTATCAGAAGGGATCAAATAGAATTTTTTGACTAAAAATTGTATATCAAATCAGAAATAAATCTTTTTCAGTCATAAATAAATATCATAAGACAAAAACTATATGTGATAAATTTTTGGATAGCCTAATTAATCTACTATAAGACAATAATGCAAATAAAAAGCCACTGGTATATTTTTTCGAGATATTTACTAAACACAAAGCCAAGGGCGTCTTTTTGGAAGTTTTTCAGCCATTACCAAAGAACCAGCTGTAATTTTTTTCTGAAACTTTCTAAATATGTTCATCTGAATGTATATAATGTAAATATAAAGTTTGAAGTGGATTGAAAAAGGTTGAAATTTCATGAAAATTTTATAATATATAACAAGCTCTAACTTTTTTTCCATACCAGACCAAAACAAATACTAAACGGTTTTGGGTAGCCTGATTTATCTATTTTCAAATAATAAAAAATAGTGGTCTAAGATGTATATTTCTTTGAGATATTGTGTGAAAACCAAGAGGTTGATTTCTGAAGTTTTTCAGTTTTGACTGAATTTTATTTTCAGTCCTATCGATTTCAAATTTTGCACAACTATTTTATATGTTATGTTGAATAACTGATGCAATTTTTAGCCATTTTCATTCACAGGTTTTTCAGTTATAGCCAAAATTCATTCACCTGAAAGTAAATTCTTACTGTTTTTCAGTGGACCTGTAAGATTTGTTTCTCAGCAGATAAAATTAAGTGCTATGCATTTCTGAAACTTTTAAATTACATTCATTGAGATGGACAAAATCCAAATCTAAAATTTGAAGTCGATTGAAAAAACTTGAAATTTCGGATTTTCAGGATTTTTCAGTGAGCTGTAACTTTCGTTTCAAACCAGATAGAAACAAATTCTAAACGGATTTGGCTTCCCTAATTAATCTATTTTCAAATAATAACAGAAAATATGTATGTCATTTATATATTTTTTGAGATATCAACTAAAAACTAACACCATGTTTTCACTAGTTTTTCAGTCATAACTGAAAAACTAGCAGTCTCAAAAAAGACTGCAGCTCACAAAATATTGTTTCTTATGTCCGTTATAATATATATGCAAATTTTAAAGCAAATCGAAAAAATGGCCAAAATCGCCAAAAATCGAAAGGAATTGGGAATTTTTCTGCAAAAATTTTGTTTTGTTGCAATCGATCTGAATTTTTGCATAATCAATTTTGACATTATTTTGAACATCGGAGGTGATTTTTCGCCATTTTCATCAGAAACTTTTTGAATTATTGGCCTTTAAAGTCAGCTGAAAATAAAATTTCATCTTTTTTCAGGAAGGCATATAATTAATACCTGATGTGATAAAAACATGTACTATGCACTTTTTGATAGCTTTGTTTATCTATTTTGAGATACTATTAAAAAATCATTGTGATAGATGTATATTTTTTTGAGATATCGACTGATAAACAAGAGGTTGATTTTTTAAGTTTTTCAGGAATTAAAAATAAACTACCTGGAGAATTTGACTGAAACTTTCATATTTCATTCATTTTGATATATAAAATAATAATATATAGTTTTAAATGTGTTGAAAAAAATTGTAACAAAAATTTCAGCCAAATATAATTTTCAGTTTTGGCTGAAATTTTTGTTCAGTCGAATCGAATTCAAATTTTGCACAACTATTTTATATGTTATGATGAATAACTGAATTTTTAGCCATTTTCATTCACCGGTTTTAGAGTTATAGCCAAAATTCCTCCACCTGAAAGCAATTTCTCACTGTTTTTCAGTGACCTGTAAAATTTGTTTTTCAGCAGATAAAATCAAGTGATATGCATTGCTGCATAGCCTGATTAATCTAGTTTAAGATAATACCAAAAATAATATATGTTGATTCTGAATTTTTTTGTGATATCGACTGAAAACGACCATCATCAATTTTTTTTTTCTGAAATTCTCAAATTACATTCATTTGGATATATAGTAGATAAATGTAAAATTTGAAGTTGATTGAAAAAAGTTGAAATTTCATGAAAATGTCATATTTTTAGTAGTTTTCAACAAGCCATAACTTTTTTTTCATACCAGCTAGAAACAAATTCTAAACAGTTTTGGGTCGCCTGTATTATCTATTTTCAGATAATTATAAAAAATAACTATCTTAGTTGTTTATTTTTCAAGAAATTTAAAAGCGCGTGATTTGCTCATTTTTTTAGATTGTTTGCATTCTTGCAATTAAAAACTAGCCAATTTTTTTTTCTGAAATTCTCAAATTACATTCATTTGGATATATAGTAGATAAATGTAAAATTTGAAGTTGATTGAAAAAAGTTGAAATTTCATGAAAATGTCATATTTTCAGTAGTTTTCAACCAGCCATAACTTTTTTTTCATACCAGCTAGAAACAAATTCTAAACAGTTTTGGTTCGCCTGTATTATCTATTTTCAGATAATTATAAAAAATAACTATCTTAGTTGTTTATTTTTCAAGAAATTTAAAAGCGCGTGATTTGCTCATTTTTTTAGATTGTTTGCATTCTTGCAATTAAAAACTAGCCAATTTTTTTTTCTGAAATTCTCAAATTACATTCATTTGGATATATAGTAGATAAATGTAAAATTTGAAGTTGATTGAAAAAAGTTGAAATTTCATGAAAATGTCATATTTTCAGTAGTTTTCAACCAGCCATAACTTTTTTTTCATACCAGCTAGAAACAAATTCTAAACAGTTTTGGTTCGCCTGTATTATCTATTTTCAGATAATTATAAAAAATAACTATCTTAGTTGTTTATTTTTCAAGAAATTTAAAAGCGCGTGATTTGCTCATTTTTTTAAATTGTTTGCATTGTTGCAATTGTTATAACATTTAAACATTTAAAGGTTGAAAATTCAAATGACATCTAACATTATAAAAGTTCCTACATTTATATGTGTGTGTGTGTATTGATTTCAGTCTTTCAATACACCTGAATCATTGCTCGCCCAGTTTAAAACACAGGAAAGACAACATTCAAGTGAGTTGATACTCGACATTAGGTAATGTGAGAGAACATGATGCACAAGCCCTATGGTAAAATTAGATGTTACAGTGGTGAAAAGAGTAGCTGGTGTCTGGAGTTGATGATACCTGCAATTCCGAAATCCTGGTCTTCTACACTGCAAGTTTTCTAAAATCATCTGTTGTGATGGAGCAACCAAGACGCCATACACACATCACAGTTTTCACATCCATAACATCCACAACTTTAAATAACACCTAACAGCATTAGTTTTAGTCCTCAGTTCTTGAGGTGGTGGCAGAGTTGCTTCCATTTCCTCCTGATGATGTTCCAAGAGGAACAGTTGGTATCCAGCAATGGTTACATTAGTGTCATTAGCAGGGAATGATTCCATGATTCTACAATATGTTGCTGTCTGTGGTAATTTTTCCATCATAACTTATCACTGCATAGAAATTGTGAATGCAATAAAAAGAAAATAACATCACACAAAAGCACTCTCTATTGATTATAATAGTTTAATGAATAAAATAGTAATAAATAAATTGTAATATTGTTGGTTGTAGTAGTATGGTGTAATTTTTCTTTCTTGCAGAACTATTCATCAATAAATTAGTATCATATGCCTTAAATGTAATTAACTGAACACTTATTGATGGTATAAACAGTTTACGAGTTTGAAATATGGTTGACTTTGAATCAAATTTCTAATATTACACTACCTAAATGCATCCAGTTTAATTATCACACATCTTATTAGGGGATATCACACTATTGAATTACACTAAAGCTCTACAATACAAGCTCACCAGTATTAATTATCACTCATAGAAAAAGGAGCAGTAATCAGATCCATCCGAAACATAGTTGCAAGGGTGAAACTGCAGCCACAAATAAGTATTATAAAACACCTTCTTCAACACATAGTAAAGTTAATGTAATTTGAACGTACTACGTACAAATTGGTTGTAAATTCATTCTGGTATTCATACAAATTCTACAATATTCATAGTTAACCAAGTTATTGTTTATGAGAACTGTCAGAAAGCCGGGTTGCAAACCTAAAATACGATGACAGCGCTCAAAAAAAGCAGCGGTCAAATACCCTGAACTACAAGGTTCACGATATCGCTGACAGATGGCGCTGGGGTGCAATCCGCGACGCCAGCGCCATCTATCCGCAACAGCTTGGACGATAGGGTTCACGAAATTGCGGATAGATGGCGCTGAATAACCACACCGGCGACATCTGACGGCAATATCGTGAACCCTGTAGTTCGGGGTATTTGACCGCTGCTTTTTTGAGCGCTGTCATCGTATTTTAGGTTTGCAACCCGGCTTTCTGACAGTTCTAATAAACAATAACTTGGTTAACTGTGAATATTGTAGAATTTGAATGAATACAAGAATGAATTTACAACCAATTTGTACGTACTACGTTCAAATTACCTATTAACTTTACTATGTGTTGAAGAAGGTGTTTTATAATACTTATTTGTGGCTGCAGTTTCACCCTTGCAACTATGTTTCGGATGGATCTGATTACTGCTGCTCTTTCTATGAGTGATAATTAATACTGGTGAGCTTGTATTGTAGAGCTTTAGTGTAATTTAATAGTGTGATATCCCCTAATAAGATGTGTGATAATTAAACTGGATGCATTTAGGTAGTGTAATATTAGAAATTTGATTCAAAGTCAACCATATTTCAAACTCGTAAACTGTTTATACCATCAATAAGTGTTCAGTTAATTACATTTAAGGCATATGATACTAATTTATTGATGAATAGTCCTGCAAGAAAGAAAAATTACACCATACTACTACAACCAACAATATTACAATTTATTTATTACTATTTTATTCATTAAACTATTATAATCAATAGAGAGTGCTTTTGTGTGATGTTATTTTCTTTTTAGTGCATTCACAATTTCTATGCAGTGATAAGTTATGATGGAAAAATCACCACAGACAGCAACATATTGTAGAATCATGGAATCATTCCCTGCTAATGACACTAATGTAACCATTGCTGGATACCAACTGTTCCGCTTGGAACATCATCAGGAGGAAATGGAAGCAACTCTGCCACCACCTCAAGAACTGAGGACTAAAACTAATGCTGTTAGGTGTTATTTAAAGTTGTGGATGTTATGGATGTGAAAACTGTGATGTGTGTATGGCGTCTTGGTTGCTCCATCACAACAGATGACTTGCAGTGTAGAAGACCAGGATTTCGGAATTGCAGGTATCATCAACTCCAGACATCAGCTACTCTTTTCACCACTGTAACATCTAATTTTACCATAGGGCTTGTGCATCATGTTCTCTCACATTACCTAATGTCGAGTATCAACTCACTTGAATGTTGTCTTTCCTGTGTTTTAAACTGGGCGAGCAATGATTCAGGTATATTGAAAGACTGAAATCAATACACACACACACATATAAATGTAGGAACTTTTATAATGTTAGATGTCATTTGAATTTTTAAGCTTTAAATGTTTAAATGTTATAACAGTTGCAACAATGCAAACAATTTAAAAACATGAGCAAATCACGCGCTTTTAAATTTCTTGAAAAATAAACAACTAAGATAGTTATTTTTTATAATTATCTGAAAATAGATTAATCAGGCGACCCAAAACTGTTTAGAATTTGTTTCTAGCTGGTATGAAAAAAAAGTTATGGCTTGTTGAAAACTACTGAAAATATGACATTTTGAAGAAATTTCAACTTTTTTCAATCAACCTCAAATTTTACATTTATCTACTATATATCCAAATGAATGTAATTTGAGAATTTCAGAAAAAAAAAATGGCTAGTTTTTAATTGCAACAATGCAAACAATCTAAAAAAATGAGCAAATCACGCGCTTTTAAATTTCTTGAAAAATACAACTAAGATAGTTATTTTTTATAATGATCAGAAAATAGATGAATCAGGCGACCCAAAACTGTTTAGAATTTGTTTCTAGCTGGATGAAAAAAAAGTTATGGCTTGTTGAAGACTACTGAAAATATGACATTTTCATGAAATTTCAATTTTTTACAATCCACTTTAAATTTTATATGTACATTATGTACAGTCAATTTATATGAGTAACATGCACAAATATTTTATAAGAGTTGTATCAGAAGGGATCAATTTGAATTTGACTCAAAATTGTATATCAAATCAGAAATAAATAAATATCATAAGACAAAAACTATATGTGATACATTTTTGGATAGCCTAAGTAATCTACTGTAAGACAATAATGCAAATAAAATGCCACTGGTATATTTTTTCCGAGATATTTACACAAAGCCAAGAGCGTCTTTTTGGAAGTTTTTCAGCCATTACCAAAGAACCAGCTGTATTTTTTTACTGAAACTTTCTAAAGTTCATCTGAATATATATATAATGTAAATATAAAATTTGAAGTGGATTGAAATTTCATGAAAATTTTATATTTTCACCACTTTTCAACAAGCTGTAACTTTTTTTCCATACCAGACCAAAACAAATACTAAACGGTTTTGGGTAGCCTGATTCAACTATTTTCAAATAATAAAAAATAATGGTCTAAGATGTATATTTCTTTGAGATATTGTGTGAAAACCAGGAGGTTGATTTCTGAAGTTTTTCAGTTTTGACTGAATTTTATCTTCAGTCCTATCGATTTCAAATTTTGCACAACTATTTTATATGTTATGTTGAATAACTGATGAAATTTTTAGCCATTTTCATTCACAGGTTTTTCAGTTATAGCCAAAATTCATTCACCTGAAAGTAAATTCTTACTGTTTTTCAGTGGACCTGTAAGATTTGTTTCTTAGCAGATAATATTAAGTGCTATGCATTTCTGAATAGCCTGATTAATCTAGTTTAAGACAATACCGAAAATAATATATGTTCATAGTGCTTTTTTTGAGATATCGACTGAAAACGACCACCATGTTTTTCGAGGTTTTTCAGGCATTACAAATTAACTAACCGATTTTTTTCCCTGAAACTCTCAAATTACATTCATTGAGATGGACAAAATCCAAATCTAAAATTTGAAGTCGATTGAAAAAACTTTTGAAATAAATCAGGATTTTCAGGATTTTTCAGTGAGCTGTAACTTTCGTTTCAAACCAGATGGAAACAAATTCTAAACGGATTTGGCATCCCTAATTAATCTATTTTCAAATAATAATAGAAAATATGTATGTCTTTTATATATTTTTTGAGATATTAACTGAAAACTAACACCATGTTTTCACTAGTTTTTCAGTCATACCTGAAAAACTTGCGGTCTGAAAAGACTGCAGCTCACAAAATATTGTTTCTTATGTCCGTTATAATATATATGCAAATTTTAAAGCAAATCGAAAATATGCCAAAAATCGCCAAAAAGGGGTTCGGAATTTTTCTGCAAAAATTTTGTTTTGTTGCAATCGATCTAAATTTTTGCATAATCAATTTTGACATTATTTTGAACATCGGACATTATTGGCCTTTAAAGTCAGCTGAAAATAAAATCTCATCTTTTTTTCAGGAAGGTATATAAGTAATACCTGATGTGATAAAAACATATACTATGCATTTTTTGATAACTTTGTTTATCTATTTTGAGATACTATTAAAAAATCATTGTGATAGATGTATATTTTTTGAGATATCGACTGATAACCAAGAGGTTGATTTTTTAAGTTTTTCAGGAATTAAAAATAAACTACCTGGAGAATTTGACTGAAACTTTCATATTTCATTCATTCTGATATATAAAATAATAATATATAGTTTTAAATGTGTTGAAAAAAATTGTAACAAAAATTTCAGCCAAATATAATTTTCAGTTTTGGCTGAAATTTCTTTTCAGTCGGATCGAATTCAAATTTTGCACAACTATTTTACATGTTATGATGAATAACTGATGCAATTTCTAGCCATTTTCATTCACCGGTTTTAGAGTTATAGCCAAAATTCCTCCACCTGAAAGCAATTTCTCACTGTTTTTCAGTGACCTGTAAGATTTGTTTTTCAGCAGATAAAATCAAGTGATATGCATTTCTGAATAGCCTGATTAATCTAGTTTAAGATAATACCAAAAATAATATATGTTGTGAATTTTTTTGTGATATCGACTGAAAACGACCATCAAGTTTTTCAGACATTATAAAAAAAACTAGCCATTTTTTTTTCTGAAATTCTCAAATTACATTCATTTGGTATATAGAACATAAATGTAAAATTTGAAGTTGATTGAGAAAAGTTGAAATTTCATGAAAATGTCATATTTTCAGTAGTTTTCAACAAGCCATAACTTCTTTTTCATACCAGTTAGAAACAAATTCTAAACGGTTTTGGGTAGCCTGATTCATCTATTTTCAGATAATTATAAAAAATAACTAACATAGTTGTTTATTTTTCGAGAAATTTAAAAGCGCGTGATTTGCTCATTTTTTTAAATTGTTTACATTGTTGCAATTGTTATACCATTTAAAGGTTGAAATTTCAAATGAACATTATAAAATTTCTTACATTTATATGTGTGTGTGTGTGTATTGATTTCAGTCTTTCAATACACCTGAATCATTGCTCGCCCAGTTTAAAACACAAGAAAGACAACATTCAAGTGAGTTGATACGACATGAGGTAATGTGAGAGAACATGCACAAGCCCTATGGTAAAATTAGATGTTACAATGGTGAAAAGAGTAGTTGCAGTCTGGAATTGATGATACCATCTACACTACAAGTTTTCCAAAATCTGCTGTTGTGATGGAGCAACCAAGACAGATCACAGTGTTCACACACATAACATCCACAACTTTAAATAACACCTAACAGTATTAGTTTTAGTCCTTAGTTCTTGAGGTGGTGGCAGTGATGCTTCCATTTCCTCCTGATGATGTTCCAAGAGGAGCAGTTGGTATCCAGCAATGGTTATCCTCAACATTGGTGTCATTGGCAGGGAGTATCCACATCAATTTGGTGCCAGTGGTGATTTTTCCATCATAACTTATAACTGCATAGGAATTGTGATGGCACTAAAAAGAAGATAACATCACACAAAAGCACTCTCTATTGATTATAATAGTTTAATGAATAAAATAGTAATAAATGTAATGTAATGTAATGTAATGAAGTAATTGTCTCCCTTCTCTGTCTTGCAGGACTATTTATTCATCAATAAATTAGTATCATATGCCTTAAATGTAATTAACTAAACACTTATTGATGGTATAAACTGTTTACGAGTTTCAAATATGGTTGACTTTAAAGCAAATTTTTAATATAACACTACCTAAATGCAACCAGTATTTCCATCACACATTTTGTTAGGATATCACACTATTAAATGACACTAAAGCTATACAATACAAGCTCACCTGTATTAATTATCACTTGCAGAATGAGTTAAATTTATATACAATTAGTATTAGAAAACACTTGACTAACCGATATAAGTTGAACGTACTACGGAAAAATTGTTTGTAAATTCATTCATGTATTCATTCCTATGCTTTATTCATAACCGAGCATTATAAGGAACACATGAGTGCGAGTGAGAGCGTTACAACAGAGATAAATCTAATGTTGGCAACACTGATCGGTGCTTCGTTTGCACTATTTCTAATACGTAGCAATTGAACTACTTCCATTAGTTCTTTTATTACATAACCTCAAATTATAAAGACGTTTTCAAACATTTAATTAAATTGCTAATAGATGAACTTTTAGTTGATTTGGAAAAGAATGAACATGGGAAGGATTTTGAGTTTAAGAAGAGAGTCGACAAAGTTGAGGAGCAGGATGGGAAACCGGGCGTAAAGCAAAGCTTTTTATGGAGTTGCACGGGCAGCACATCAATTCTATATGGTGTTTGGTACTTGGCTTGTACCTACTGTAGCTTAAGCTAAGGTAGCAAACTCTTTAATGTTCTTTAATCTTATAACATAATTATAATTAAATTTGTTTGTATTCAACTTTGTCACTTTTTGATTATATTTTACCTTGATAATGCCCTCACGTTGTTTGCCTCCAGCCTTGCAATGGCAGCCAGGCATATCTTGAGAAAGGAAGTGGGAGGACTGGGACACACTGGCCCAATTCTACATCCAGACAGCAAGGGTTGATCACCATTGACTTTTGATAAGGAGATTGGTTAGCGACACCATATCAACCTAAGCAGCCCACACAGGTAAACAATTGATTTTACTAGAGAAAAGTTGTTATAGTTTTAGCAACTAAGTAGTTTTATATGAGTAACATGCACAAATATTTTATAAGAGTTGTATCAGAAGGGATCAAATAGAATTTTTTGACTAAAAATTGTATATCAAATCAGAAATAAATCTTTTTCAGTAATAAATAAATATTATAAGACAAAAACTATATGTGATAAATTTTTGGATAGCCTAATTAATCTACTATAAGACAATAATGCAAATAAAAAGCCACTGGTATATTTTTTCGAGATATTTACTAAACACAAAGCCAAGGGCGTCTTTTTGGAAGTTTTTCAGCCATTACCAAAGAACCAGCTGTAATTTTTTTCTGAAACTTTCTAAATATGTTCATCTGAATGTATATAATGTAAATATAAAATTTGAAGTGGATTGAAAAAGGTTGAAATTTCATGAAAATTTTATAATATATAACAAGCTCTAACTTTTTTTCCATACCAGACCAAAACAACGGTACTACTAAACGGTATTGGGTAGCCTGATTTATCTATTTTCAAATAATAAAAAATAGTGGTCTAAGATGTATATTTCTTTGAGATATTGTGTGAAAACCAAGAGGTTGATTTCTGAAGTTTTTCAGTTTTGACTGAATTTTATTTTCAGTCCTATCGATTTCAAATTTTGCACAACTATTTTATATGTTATGTTGAATAACTGATGCAATTTTTAGCCACCACTTAGAGTTGTTTGGGGTGTTGGTATAGAATTTAAGTGGAATGTGGAACACAAAATATACGCTGATGATGTATTGCGAGATATTAATTTATTTTTCGATAAACTTCTTATAAAATGTAATATTGTTCAAGATTGTTATAGTGATAAAGTATTTGTAAAGTTAACAAATACAAGAAACTTATTGTTCAATCGAGATAAGATATGTTGCTGTAGAGTACACAGCGAATCTGTAAATCCCAAATTGCAATCATTGTTAAATCCTATAATAGAAAAAAGTGTAACGGTATCGACAACAAAAAAAGTTTCAACAAAAAAATATACCAGAAGTAAAAAAATTGTTTTGTGTTGGTTAAAAAAATGTACTAGATTGTTATCCCCCTAATAATTGTGACATTTGTAAAATCGTTATCTGTAAATGTATGTACATACCTGTGTAAATTATGTTCGTGGAAATATTAAAACTATTTTTGTGTTTGATAACATGTTTTTTTATTAACCTACACCTTTTACAGAAATATGATAATGTTTAATTATGACATTTCAATTGATACACAGTATTGTTTAATTAGGACATTCTAAACGGTTTTGTTAAATTAAAACCCAGAGCTGAGGATTTTTCAATAAATTTATGTAGTTTAATGTTTTGGGAAAATAATTCACCTACAGTGCTGCCAATCTCAGTTAGAGTTTTATTGTGGATTAGAACCGTTGTCGATATAAAAAAAACACATGTCAAAATTATCATGGTCATTCCATATATGGTGCTAATTCTTCATTCTAGTCGACGAACGATTGTAGTATTCAAATCTTTTGAATGATGACAGTTTTCGTAGTTTAAATCGTAACACGGTATCTGTGTTGACATATTATTTTTCTTAGACAAATGTACATTTTCACTATTTTCTTGATCTTCGTTGATTGTGGTTCGCATGATGGTGTGTGTATATGTGTGCGCAAATATCTCGTTATTGTTGTAATCACTTATAAATTTTATGAATGATGTAAGCTTAAATACACGTCACTTCAATTTGTGCCGGCAAGAGATGTTAAGGTTTATTAATAAGCGTTCAGTCGATTACTAGACCACGTGTCTTCATGTTTTAATTTTATATGTGAGTGGGACGTTTAATAATGAATTTAAATCAGTTTAATATTCATGACATCGACACGCTTGCTGAGTATCGTTCGGTAGACGCTCCTGAAGACTGTAGTACTAGTAAAAATGAAAACAATAATGTTAGTTCGAATCGAGATATACTGAATAAATATGGTTTTTCGCTTAAAGTTGACCGACAAACGGTAAAATCTATGCTGAGAGAACAGGATTTTTTGTTGCCACACAAAAAAAAAAAAATCTCACATGATGGAAACGTGAAAGATACTCTAACGTCGAATGATTTGCTGCAACAATTGCAAATGTTGCAAAGTAAATGTACTGATTTGGAAAACGAACTGCGATCGGCGCGTAGAGAAGTGTCAAACCTAAAACCTGTAATGGTTGCAACCGGGTCAATATCAGATTTACATCCAATCCGAGAGTGCGAGTTGAGTGGTCCAGAAAATGAAACAATAGTTGAGCCAACCGTCGATGATTATGATATTGAGAACGACTGTGATATCGACGATCACCAAATAGTGTATTTCAAATAAACGGTGAATATTTTAAAAACATTAATTGACATTTAAAATAAAAACAGAAAACGAAGTAAATATGTCGAGTGATAAAAAAAAATTTTTGCAAAGATTCCATTCGACGGTGAAGAGACGTTTTAAAGGAATTAAAAATAAAGTAAGCAGAAATAAACAACAATCGTTAGAAAATAATACCCTATCTTTACAATCGTTAGCATCGATACCATCATCATCATCATCATCATCAACATCATTGGTAACTGTGTTGTCTAACCAACCTAGTGTGTCAGATAATGTAAAAAAAAAAAATTCTTTAGACTCTAAGTTAAATAAAATCTGGGGTAGACCGCGAAGATATGTAAAAAAAAAAATTAAAAACGTTAAACAATCTGTGAATCGTACTTTACGAGGCAATGTGCGCGAAGGGATCGAGAAAATCAGCAACATCTCGACAGACGACTCTATCTACACTGAAGCAATCGTGCACACATATCCCGAATCTAGTTTAGATCGCATCGGCGCGTGTAATGTCGAGACGGGAATGCGTACACGGTCAAGTACACCTTCGTTGTTGAGGGATAGGAATGGAGAGGTTTTTGATGTAGCGGTTAACAAACCCTACCTATCTATATATCCGCAACTGGATAACACTGGTATCATTACTGCAACAACGTCTCGTATCACCAAGACTTGTGCTTATTTGTATGTAAGTTTAGTTGTTTCCTGACTAATTCGTACAACTAATTTAATTTATATTTTTAGCAAGACACTAAGTTTCATCATAGTGAACTAAACACAACATTTAATCTAGGTTCGTTTATACGACAATATAAATTAAACGAATCTGTGTTAGAATTATGAGCGAATTATGCGACACGATTGACGCTGAAGTATCTCGTCGCGAGGAAAATTCTGGTGAAATAATTTTTGATGTTGATAACGATAGTTTACCTGAGCGACCGCAAACGTCCTCTGCATTGGAGAATCTGACTACAGATTCAGATACCTCAAACGATGGTTTTACCGCTTCTTACAACATACCACCATCACAAACTCTTTACCGTGACAAAGTTGGTCTGTATGTTGGTAATTGTAGTTACATTCCCGAACCTATCAAAGCTGCAATTTACGAAGAGATGAACGATGCAACATATGATTTTTTATTACAATATCCTTTTAGTGAAGATTTTATAAAGTTTTACAATAATCTTCCCAGTTCAAAAACATCGTCGTTTTCTGGTTTACAAGAACTGGGAGACTTTTCGAAGGAACATCTTACTAATAAACGTAAACGTGACGTAAATGAACTGGCTGAGAAAATATTAAGAAGAAACGATGATGTGTTTGACAAGGAATATTTCAGTTCCATTAGAACTAGTTATGATTTAATAACGGAAGAAAATGCTATTTTTAAGGCAACATTATCGCTTAAATGTCATCTGTCAACTGTCTTACGTTTACGTATTCAATCTATTCAGGAGATTGAACAAATGCAAGACGATTTGGAGAAATTAATATCGTGCGGTCTAAATGTTTCACGTTTCAAAAAAAATCTGAAACAGGTGTTGCAACCTCTATTAGATTTGTTTACTAAATCAAACGTTGATGTAGATATCGTCGATATGGAGATGGGTGAAAAAGATGACATCGATACGGTGATGAGAGAAAAACTTGAAAACATAGAAGGTTATTGTCACATTTGTTTAAATGTTTTTTCACTTGTTAATTTTTGTGCTTGTACAGGCTGTTCACGTTCGTTTTGTTCTCAGTGTGTGGTTAAATTAAAATGTTGTTCTCATTGTAGAAAATCTGTGGATGTTAGTACACAACTAACAACTTTTTTTCCAGGAAAGTTGTATGATCGAATGTCGCGTCGGAGTTTCATCTACAAATTAGACAAATACCTGAAACGCTGTGTAAATATATGATTTATTTGTTTAGTATATCGCTAATGGTATACATTTAACTAACACATTATTAATTTATATAATATGCAATATAAATATATATCAATCGAGGATGGCATATAAATGTTTAACGGTTTAGTGAATGTTAGTTATCGGCAACGGGTTTATATTAAATATTTTTATATAACACTAAATTAAATTGTGTATTTTTTTTTCGGTTTTAATCACAATATGTATTTGTTAATATTTCGTATTATATGTGTAACATTTTACTGAATAAATTCATGTGTTTTTGATGTTCAATCTTCTGTATGGGAATGTTTAACCGTTTGTCTACGTGATCCTCCCCAGCTTCTCGTATAACGGATACGTGTTCCAAATATTTGCTGTTTATGAGACAGAAAATGAATACCAAATTATACATCTCAATTGCTGTGTAGTGTTCCGAGTTGAATATTTCACGAAAGATTGTGTTTGTAATGGTGCTAGGTTGTTTTGGGAAAAATACAGTACGTGTATAGTGTGTTGCAAAGTAGACGAGAATTGTTTGTAAAGAAGATATCGACGATATTAAATTGAAAATTGCTGTAACTTAAAGTTTTATATGTATGATAAATAGATAGAAAGCATCTGTGCGTTTATTCGCGTAAAATGTAAACTTGTCGGAGTACGGGTTGATATAATTAAGCGAAAATTGTAAACTTGTCAGGGTTGGATAAAATAAAAAATACAATTGAAACTTCTTTTTTATTAAAAAAAATATACCAATTAACAAGTCGATAACTACCAATTACGACGAGACATTATTTTTAACAGTAAACGTTCAAATTAATCAAATTGTCGTAGCGTAATATTAAACGAGTAATACTTTTTAAGCATACTTTTTTATAACACACTAATTAATTTTCCGCTATTTGCGTTTTAACTACTTTTTCAGACTGTACAGAGTAATTTAAAAGACATAATTTATTTGTATAATCGTAGTCTTGATGTGAATCCAGTAAATACATTTGACGTATTTTCTCCTTAGGAACGGATGTCGCGGTCGGGTCTTTCGTATAACATACCGTGGGTTCCAACAACAAGCGTTGCCATAAATTGGATTCAGACATAACGAGTTGGTTGGTGGGTTTAGTTAAGTACGTATTAAATATATGATCAAACATTAAATTGCAGTTGTCAAAAAGTTGATCCGGTACTAAACCAAACGCGCACTTGCCGTGTAGATATATCAAATTTTCGATCTTGTTGCTGCAGAAAATATGGCGATCATTTTTCACTATCACCGCATATGCGAGATATGGAAACTTTTTTATTCCGTAACTGGCAACAATGTCGCCGTCGGATAACCCGTCCTGTCCATCTCGGTTTCTCGTTTTGTAAAAATAGTAGCTGCAGGTTGTATACTGGTGTGTATCGTTATAGGAAGATGTATTATCAAACGGTGTTCCATACCGATCTACGGGTATATATCGGAAACGAGTCCCGTTTATGTTAACATCAACACATTCTCCGTTCTGAAGATGTTGTAGGATTCGTTCTTCGTTGCCGAGCTCCATCGAGAGAACTGTGGCAGGTGTACACAGGTCGAGGTTTATACATTCGTAGTTCCTCGTTTACAATATACAAACATTCTCGCACCGCCTCTTCTAAAGTGTCGACATAAATTTGACGCGCATCAATCGTTTCAGACTTTCTTTTAACCCAACAGTTTTTGTTGGAATCAATACCCCTTTCGTCGTCTTCGTCGCCTTCGTTATCTTCATCGTAATGATTGGTCGGAATTTTATGAGAACCGTAAAATGGTTTTACCTTTATCACACGTCTAAAATTGCGAGATCGTGAAGGGATATCGTCTATTATAATCGTGTATGTGTGCGGAGACATTTTTATCTGCAGTTCGTTTAAAATAAAATTTGCATCTTTTTTGTACTGACACATTTTGGCATCCTCGCGCGATAAAATCATATCATAAGGTTGGATTAGTTGATGATAGTTGAACAGATCGGCCACATAACTTTTACTTCCCATAGTCCATAAAACGTTTACAACGCGAACAGAATGTCGATCAATTTTAAATTTTTCATAAATTGTGTTATCAATGTAACCAGATTCATAGTACCCTTTTCTAAAGTACACCATATTGACATCATCGTCTGTATAAATCAGCGTATGGTCAAGGTCCCATACAAACACAAAACATGGTGTGTTGCGCGTTTCACTCATGGTAGGTGCGCGTTACTGTGTGGAGTGTTTTTGATGCACTGTGTTTGTGAAGTTTGTAGTATGTTTATGTCAATCAGTATATTCTAGTCCACGATCGGAGAAGGGATTAGTTAGGGGTCAAATCGATCACGATGGCTTCTCTGAGTGTAATTTCTGAGTTGCGCAAGTGTATTGTGATTGTAATCGATGAAACGGATTCAATAATTTACCTCAGTTACAAATATTTAATTGGTGCTATCTTGGGGACATCTTCACAAAACATATGTTTCTATATTGTGAATACGCGAACCATTTTATGCGATGATGATATATCTCGTTCTTGGTACTTGTATCAACACCCCCAGCACGCTAAAATGGGCGAAAATATACCAAAATTGGCGGTAATTTTAAATTATCATACAGCGTTATGTTTATTGGATGGTGTATTTTTCCGCAACCTGATTCGTGAACAATCTACGCGTCGGTTGCTTTTACTTTACAAAATGTATGCGAATCTGGATGATTTTTCCTACATTGTTGGTAATTTATCTTTGAGACACTTAAACATGCAGACTGTAAAATGTGTTCAAGAAATAGTTACGTTAGAGGATAAACATCGTGGAGATTATTTTCAACGATTTGCTGGTTGGTTTGACGGCAGAAAATCTTCGCGTATGGTTGCCAGATACTACCATCCCTGTATGGGAGAGATTAGACGTTTAACGTTTACATGCAGCAGTTACCTACACACTCTTCTAAACGTCCGACATGTGTCAATAGTGACTACCGATTCGTTCGCGGATTCAAGTAAACGTGGATTGTATCAAGTTTTAAATTTACAATTCAGCGATAATGTTATAACTGGATCAAAACGTGTGAACGAAGATGATGATGTGAATATATTGGATCTGCTGCTTACACTGCAGAAGGAAACACGTCCTGCGTTTTCTGTAAATGAATATGTATAGAATCGTAATATGTGTTTTTTTCTAATTATAAAAAGAGGGGGTGTTTTGTATGTGTAACAATAATTGTGTTTCTGTTTTGTGTTTAGTTGTAAGTATAGCATCGTTCAACACAGTGTCAATTATGAATACCAATACAAAGAAACAGAAGAAAAATATTTCAACTTCGCAACTCCGACGCCTTCGTCAACCTTCAGCGTCTTCAAAACGGCAAAGTGATTCAGAAGGTGAACACATGGATACATTTGAAGAACAATCAGAACCATCTCTAACTCATAATCCTGCCCAATTTTTGTTAGGGGGGGTTGATGCTAATCTCGCAGCTCAAGTTATGAATGATGTAAGCGTTAGTGCGACGTCTTTGAGTGCAGTAGCAGGGACATATGGGCGAGTGGGTAAAAATGAAATCGAAAGTGATTTGCTTGAAATACATAAGAGTTTTGAAAAAGATGTGGGTAACGTTTTTGCTTTAAGTGCTTTGGTTCGAAATGTAAAACAACACACTTCATTAAATGTTAATGCTACAAACGTAGTAGCTGTTATAAAGTCGTTGACGTTAGAACAGCAGGAGGTTGTTTACTCAACAATTGTTAATTTTCTGCGTCTAGATGAAAAGGCTTTGAAAATAGGTGAATGGAAATCTAAAATTGCAGCAAACAAACCAGCGACGCTCCTAATTGCTTACAATGATAATAAAAATGCAGTTGATCATTGGAATAAATATTCCAGTCCCAAATTTGATACAGCTCCGTTAACAGATTTTAGAAAAAAAATTATTGATCTTGATGATAACAAAAAAGACTGGAATTTGTTGGTGAAAATATTGAGCGATTTGCGTTCTGAAACACTTTTTGTGCCAGTTAGAACGATGTGGAGATCTTGTGTCTTAAATCATGATAAAAACTGTTTACCAGATTTTTTGCAACACGGTGACGAATATAAAATATGCAAAGCGTTACCCTATTTTTGTATGACATGCACAGCTTCATTTTTTGGGTTGACCATAAAGAAAACACATTTGCGTTATAAACACGATTTTAATATGAATGCAAATTGGTCCTTAAAGAATAGCGAAAATTATGATGGTGAAACAAGATTCGTATTAAAAACATATAATCAGTTTAATTTTAAAAACAAAGGAGTTGTTTTTCCAAAAGGAACTATAATTATACCCAACTTCAATAAACCTTCTACGGTTACAGTCGATGAATTAATGAATACTGTTTTAAAAGTTTTGCAGCGAAAGAATATTAATCCCGTTTTGTATAAATCTTACCATGCGTATTACAATTTAATAATACCTGAATTAAAAAACCAACATACAACCGATACTCGTTATTTTTTAAATTTAATAACATTGTCTTTATTTCTACTAACTTTCAGTAGCAACGGAGACCGACTTGTTACTATTTCGAATTTAAAAGATGAATTTAAAACGTTATTTGATTTTCAGCAGAACGAATTGATTACATTACAAACAAATATTCTGCAAAGTAGACATTATGATTCGATTGAAAAGATTTGCAAAAAAATTTATGATGAAGGTGTATCTAAAACAATACGTGATAAAAACTTAAACCTGTCAAACGAAGATATGTCTGCTGAACTGGTTCAGAAATTTGAAGAATTTTATAAAACTTTAGTAAGCGACGGGAAATTTTCTACATTGTGTACAGCTAACGGGATACGTTTTTATCATGGTGAGGATCACGTAAATGTAAACCCGATGGCGGGAAAAACATCTATGCTATTAAGTTTATTACTAGATTATTGTCATCCTTCGCACGTGTTAACTCGTGATGGTTGTACGCCTGTGATTGGTGCTGCGATAAATTGTACTGTTTTGGACGGAGAACTTATCGCTATTTGTGATATACGAGACGACGAACAGCTCGTGTTGGGCAATACAGGTTTCCAGCTAAAGAATGGTGTTCGTGAGAATATCATGTTGGGTCGAATGAAGATACCGCAATTCGAAACAGGATGTCTACTTCCTCCGATTAGTGAAAACGACAATACTGCGTTTAGTTTTGACACTGTATTAAAAAAATTAGATGTAGGAATATGAGGATACTGTTAGGTTTCGTAACATTAACATCCATGTTTGTTATTTGTAATATTAGGATAATAAATAGTTCAAGCGTTTTTTTTATATTACCAATATGAAGTTATATTTTTACAGATTTAATAATGTAACAGTTTCTATATCAGTGAACATAAATTTTTCCAAAACATCTGACATTTCTGCCGCAAGCGAACCTATAATTAGTGATTTCAATTCATTGCGTACTTCTTTGCTAGTTGCGACAATAATCAGCTTAGATACAGTGATATCGTTAGCTAACGGCCGTAGTTCCGTACAGATTCCGTTGATGCTCGCGGATTTGCATACATACTCGGTGTTCGGGTTCGTTTTGGTAACGGTTCGAAGAAACGAAACGCAACTCTCGTTCCGTGGTTGGCGGGTGAGACTGGAGATTCTAGTTTCCGGAAACACGATGTACACCGTCGATGGGTTGGACATTTTTCTGTCACTGTTGCCGCTGTTGTTGTGTTTGTTGTGACCGCTGATGTAGTGTTACGGTATCTGAAAACGGGACACAAAAATGTCAAAAGAGATGGAGAATTTACAAACCGATAAATTTAACAGCATGATCAATTCTATGACACGTCTAGTAAAGGCAGTAGAGTTAACATCGTCGAGGGAAACACAAAACGTGTTAAGAACTTGTTTTTGCCCCGAGCTGAATCTTCCATCGGTGAGACGGTTTAATGCGATACTACAAATCTTGCATAAATATAATGTCATAAGTTTGTTATACTTTCAAGATAGTGACAATGAACGAAACTTAGTAGTGGAGTGCGGTGCAAATCTATCATTTCAGAGGTGGGATTTTGGGGACGCTGCGAGTGATTTACGTAAACGTTTCAACAGATTGCCGTTATTTCTACAAGAGTACGTTAAAGTAGCGCTCGAATGTCGTTCATATCAATGTTTGACTCATCTAGAGTTGGAAGTGTTCCGTTTGATGTCGACGAAACAAACGACAAATGTTTCGATCGAAGGTTCTTCGACATCTCTTTGGGATATGATTCTCACCCGGAGGATTGCTCGTTTGACGACGCCATCCTACCAGCAGCTACTGAATCGAGGTCTCGTGGGGTTACCTGCGAGGCTCCCATCTGCGAATGTGATTGTATTGCCGCCACTTGCCGTCAGTTTGAAAAGAAAGTGTTGTGCGTATCACACGACTGCTCAGGAAGAGGGTGTACGTTGCGACAATCGACAGGACCACGAGATTACAACTACGATCGTAAAAACGGTAACGAGCCAGCGCAAGCGGGGAAAACATCAATAATAGCTAGAAAACGAAAACTCGACGAATCTGTTGCACAAGGTGTTACAAAAAAATTATTTCCTCGGAGTGCATTAAAAAAATTTAAAAATGTGTTGGATGAGTGTACATCTCAACTTGACACCAGAATTCCACAGGTTTTTGAGGAAAAAAAAGAAACCAATTCGAATTTTATCCAAAAAAAAGATTATGATTACAAACATTCAAATACCAATTTTATAGATGATATTGAAGAAGAAGAAGAAGAAGAAAACATTGAAGAGAAGAAAAAAGATAACACTTTAAGAGAACATCACGACTGGTTAATGTTTCATATATGGGGGGCATACCGTGAAAAGGTACACCACTGTGACTTTAAAGAAATGTCTGATATATTATGGTTTTATGTTATAGATCATGTGACTGATATTTTTGAGTATGCTAACAGAATTGGAAATATTAATGTAAATAGAACTTGGTACAGATTTTTATTCGAAAGTGTTTTTTCATATCCTATTTCCAAATTATTTAAAACGTGGCTTTTTAAAGAACGAAGTTTTGAGTTTTGCGCCACACAGATTAATTGTAATTTCAATGTTTTCTGTGTGGATCATAATGTTACGAACAGTTTGAAATATACACAATTTTGTGCTGCTAGAAATGATACAAGTTTAAATATCTCGCATGGAAACGAAAAACCTCTTGTAGACGATAGCGGAAATAACAAGGCCGGTGATGAAACAATGGGGGTGTTACAGTTATCTTTGGCACACGAAACACACGATAGCATGTTAAATGATCGCTACAGAAACATTATTAACATGTTGAAAAAATTACCGTCGCTGATAGAAATTGCTAGTATTATGTACAAACCAAAATATGAAACCAATAGAACATTAAAGATTGGTGTGGAAAGTGATAGTGCAAATCATAAACTTATTTTGAAAACAACTCGGGAGGTTTTTCTGATTGTTGATAAGGAATACCGATTAGATTTAAATTTACTTTTGATAGAAAGTGTTTTTACATCATTAGATTTAATTGAGAATAATAATAATGATGAAAATGAATTGAAGTTTAAAAACGAAGTAATAACGATTCCTGAAACATTTGTAGTATTTTTTAATGAAAATTTACATAAATGGTTTGTATTTGCGAAAAGTGCTCTGATGATACAATATTTTACCACAATTTCACAAACAATGTCATATAAAACTTAGCTCGATAGTTTCGTAAAATATATGTGTGCTAAGAGTATGCATGCGCTGATACATATAACAGAGGGGTATACACAGAATGGTGTACAGTACGACACACACTCTGATTATTTTAAGTCAAAGTTTGACCAACGTGTACCTAAATCATTGCGCTTTTCTACGCCAGGATATATAGATTTTAGTTATCGGGTATAAAACGTCAATTATGTAACAACAAAAATGTCGCGTTCGAACAAACTCGCGCCTTCAAAAAGCTACACTATATCGGTTCCTGTATGCGACGAAAGTGATGGTTGTGAGCTGCATCGAAAAATTAAAGAAATCTACCCTGATTGTAAAATTGTACTACTGCGGGATCGAAAAGAACTCTCCATTGAGCAGGAATTCAACAAACCCCTAGTGGAGATTTACTTAGCTTCGCTGGAGCGCGAATGGTCTGTACTCGTGTGTTCGCGTACCTCGTTTGTGTGTAGAAAAGACTTACAAAGAAGACGTTGGATGAAAAATGAAAACAATCGTCGTCAACGGGGCAGTTTAGCTTCATTTTTACATATTGGTTCCGATAGTAAAAAAAATAACACCGTAAAAGTTAGGTTTTCAGAAAATAATGAAGATAATATGGTTAAATTACCAGTACAATGTCCATCTGGTATACATACCGATTCAAACCCATCTGCGGTTATTTTTTTTAAGAAATCTACACAGTATGTGAATTTTTTTTGCTCGGCTTGTCATTTAAGACGACGGATTAATGCGGCTACTCTTTTTAAAAATGCGTTTCGTGGAGAAGTATGTTGGAATTCTAATAATGTAGTTAATAATTGTTTTGTAAAAAAACTTATGCTAGCTATTGCTGAGTAAATTGTTTTTATTCAATAATAAATATATTGTTCCATTTTTTAATACACAAAAAATAATTTACTTTTTGTTTTACTTAATCGACGAATTTAGTTACATCATCCTTTTTTGCAACATCAATGGGGTTTCTAGTAAAATAAAAGGGTTTACTGTTGAGATAACAAATTACAAATAAAAATTTTATTGTTAAAAAAAATGTAACAAACATAATTATAAATATTATAAAGAAGCGCTAAAATGTACACGTGTACATTTTCCTGGATATAAATTAAATGTATATTTTAATACTGAACACTATAATGGGAATATACAAATACATACATAATTATAACAGCTAAATTGTGGAAATTATTATTAATATCATTATTACTAATAACGCTATAAAACGCTTACATTCTTTTTTTCCTTATAAAAATGTTTATATCTAACAAATAGTACAATAAAAGAGATGAATATATAGTATTTAAAGCTCAACATTGAGATATGGTTTTTAATTATTAATGGAAACATAACATCATACAATTAATTCGTATTTGTTGCATTTTGTGAGTTCTTTTTATATTTGTCGCCGTGGGATTACAACTCTAAATTATTCTTATTTACCTCGTTTACGTTTGCGCGATGCTGAAATTTGTATCAATAGATGCAAATTCTATTTTTTTAGGATGTTCATTCCTACGTTCAATTTGGGTCATCGAAAACAGATCTAAAATATTTGATTCATCGTTGATGTAGCTAACAACCTTTTCGTTATTATTAGGAACACTCGAACAGTTATTGAAACTGTCCAACTCGTACATAAGTTCCTCTACCGATGATTGATTTTTTTTTTTTTTTACTACACAATCTTCATATGTACTACTAACACCGCTACTGCTACTGTTATCAACACCCTTTGAAATGGAAGAGGCGTGAGATCTCTTTCCGCGTACATTTTTAGAAACTTGATGTGTTTTTTTATAACTTTCATTGTGCGTATTGTCAACGCTTTCTAATATTGTTATATCTGAGATTACACTTGTACATGGTTTAGGGCTATTGAGAATTGGAGCAACAGTTTTTTTTTGTCGTATCTGATATCTGCTCGTTCCAGAAGAATGTGCGGTAAATAAGAACTCACATCTTCATAAGTAACACGTTCACCGTTTAACAAAATTTGTGCATATTTATTAGACGTTGATGCGTAAGATAAGAGAACAGAATATGTTCCCGCTAAAAGTACAGGATGATACTTTGTGCAGTCAATCCATGGGCATATTTTCGACAAACTTTCAATAGTAGTGCACTTAGTGTTAATACCAACGATATTCGATTTTTAAAAGACGAAACGACAAAACAAGGAATAATTTTAAAAGATTTATGTGAATTGTTTCCCGAAGGAGTTGATCGAAATAAAATACCATCTTCTAAATTAGCTAAACGTTTAAGAGACATTCAAATTAAATTAAATGGGGGCAATTGTAAACCTGTTGAAATTGATAATTTTCTTGAACTTCATAAGGCTACTAACGGTAAAAAACGCAGTAACACCCAAATGTCCGCTAAATTTATTCGTAATGTGAACAAAAAATTAGACAACGCTTTTCCAAAAAAAACACAACCTGGTTCCGAAGATGATGCGGTAAATTGTATTTTTTCGACGCATTATAAATTACAACAACGAATAGTTCATCGAAATAATGTTTGTATTTTTTATCCATTAAATTATACTAAATCATATGTTGACAAATTTTTAAAGAAAAATTTTTATGGTAACTTCATAACATCAACCGAGCGTAGATCGTGTCGTTTTCCCGAACGTGTTAGGAAACAATTATCAACCACAGCTGAAAATAATAATTACGAGGATAACAATGATAAAAAATGTTCGTATTGTGGTGTTTTCGAATTTGCGATAATGTCCACAAAAATTAATTTAGAACCAGTTAAATTAAAAAAAAGTGACATTGAGGGTGTTAAACGAGAGGAGTTATTAGAACGTGATTTTATAATGCCTAAGCAAAACACTATACATTTTAAAAAAGACACTTTTGATGCGGCAGGTTCGGAGGGTAAAATAGAAACATTATATCATCTTTTAGTATTAAACAATAAAATTGGATCACGTATTATGTATGGTGTTGATATAATTGTAGCTAGAAATGTACGTCAAACCCCCGAAGATGCTGTCAATAATGTTATTAAAGGGTTTGCTAATAACCGTGAAAGTCGAGATAGAGTTTACATGGACGGATTTTTAGAGGGTTTTGATATGGGGTTTCTTAGAATTATACCATACACACGTAATCCGTCATTTGATAACAAAAAAACTGTTTCGTTTCAAACCTACTACGATGATTTAATACAATTAGACACTTTTTTAAAAATACTAGATTATTTGAACGATAGCTGGCAACATATCAATGCTCAAAATGTGCCATTTTTAACACCAACAGATCTAGACCCATCCGACCACGAAAACAATACTATTGAAAGTTTGTCGAAAATATGCCCATGGATTGACTGCACAAAGTATCATCCTGTACTTTTAGCGGGAACATATTCTGTTCTCTTATCTTACGCATCAACGTCTAATAAATATGCACAAATTTTGTTAAACGGTGAACGTGTTACTTATGAAGATGTGAGTTCTTATTTACCGCACATTCTTCTGGAACGAGCAGATATCAGATACGACAAAAAAAAAACTGTTGCTCCAATTCTCAATAGCCCTAAACCATGTACAAGTGTAATCTCAGATATAACAATATTAGAAAGCGTTGACAATACGCACAATGAAAGTTATAAAAAAACACATCAAGTTTCTAAAAATGTACGCGGAAAGAGATCTCACGCCTCTTCCATTTCAAAGGGTGTTGATAACAGTAGCAGTAGCGGTGTTAGTAGTACATATGAAGATTGTGTAGTAAAAAAAAAAAAAAATCAATCATCGGTAGAGGAACTTATGTACGAGTTGGACAGTTTCAATAACTGTTCGAGTGTTCCTAATAATAACGAAAAGGTTGTTAGCTACATCAACGATGAATCAAATATTTTAGATCTGTTTTCGATGACCCAAATTGAACGTAGGAATGAACATCCTAAAAAAATAGAATTTGCATCTATTGATACAAATTTCAGCATCGCGCAAACGTAAACGAGGTAAATAAGAATAATTTAGAGTTGTAATCCCACGGCGACAAATATAAAAAGAACTCACAAAATGCAACAAATACGAATTAATTGTATGATGTTATGTTTCCATTAATAATTAAAAACCATATCTCAATGTTGAGCTTTAAATACTATATATTCATCTCTTTTATTGTACTATTTGTTAGATATAAACATTTTTATAAGGAAAAAAGAATGTAAGCGTTTTATAGCGTTATTAGTAATAATGATATTAATAATAATTTCCACAATTTAGCTGTTATAATTATGTATGTATTTGTATATTCCCATTATAGTGTTACAATACAATTTACCGCATCATCTTCGGAACCAGGTTGTGTTTTTTTTGGAAAAGCGTTGTCTAATTTTTTGTTCACATTACGAATAAATTTAGCGGACATTTGGGTGTTACTGCGTTTTTTACCGTTAGTAGCCTTATGAAGTTCAAGAAAATTATCAATTTCAACAGGTTTACAATTGCCCCCATTTAATTTAATTTGAATGTCTCTTAAACGTTTAGCTAATTTAGAAGATGGTATTTTATTTCGATCAACTCCTTCGGGAAACAATTCACATAAATCTTTTAAAATTATTCCTTGTTTTGTCGTTTCGTCTTTTAAAAACCGAATATCGTTGGTATTAACACTAAGTGCACTATCTAAATTTACTATACTGTTTTCCAATTTATCAACTTTATCATTACATTTTCCAAGCTTTTCAGCCATTTCACTAATACACCCCCACATTTTTTGTTGAGATTGATGAACATCATCGCGCCACTCTGAATCGTTTGCTGCGGTGGTTAAATTGTGTAAAACATTTTCTTGGAAATTAGGCGGAGTTTCTACCTATAATTAAAGGAACCCGAAAATTATAACGTTATAAAAAATTATAAAAAAAAACATACCACAAAAGTATCAACAAAGTCGGGTAAACAGCGTTGTTGATTTTTTTCCTAGAAAGGAAATTATTAGATAATTAAAAATTAAAAAAAAAGTTAACAAAACTTACATTAGAGGGACTACCATAATCAAAATTGTTCAAATCTTCATATCTCTACAAAAAAAAAATTAAATAAAAAATAAAAAATAATAAAATAAAATAAATACCTCTAATGGATCTGGTATTTGAGCTACATTACAGATTTCTTTCAGTACAGATAACGTAGCAACGTTGGTGGTATTCATTTTTGTTAATTCACAAAAAATTATAACAAAAAGGGACACAAACTTTTCACGCGACCATTGCAGGCGGAGTGGATTTACACACTGAGTGTTTCCCGCTCTCCGTACGCGAGAGTCCGCTTGGTTGGGGGGTAAAGGATGATATTAAAACATTATTCTGAAAAAAAAATTAATTAGGTTATATTTTCGGTCTTATATAAAAAATATAATATTAAATACAAAAATAATAATAAAAATTAAATTAAAAAAAAACTGCGCGCAAGCGCTGGTAACGCAATCGCTCGCGTGTCGCAATGTGTCAAGTATTTTATGAAAAAATCTTAAAATCATATACGACATTTAATAAAATTATTCAATTAATACCAATTAAATTGTCTTAAATATAAAAAACTAATTACTTAATGTATACCTCGTGTTTGCAAATATTGTCTGGAAAAATATACACGCGTTGAATATCTCATACGTTTCTGACATACATACACATATATCCAAGGTAACACAAGCTACATGCTCTCATCACGAATCGAGCTCAGGGGGCCTCGTTTGGGTTGATATTAACTGTAGGAATGGTCTTGTTGTGAAATTATGTTTAGAGAGATCGTTTGGGTTGATGTGGTATTGATGTAAAAAATAAATAATTTAATGCGAATCTTGTTTGTTTTTTTAAGACATCAACTAATGTTTTTTTTAATAACGTAAATTCTCGTACCTGTTTTTATTAATTACTTTAAAAATATTAACAAATATGTGAATGTTAAAAATAACCCCTTATAAAAAATTTTGATGATAAATTTATTTAAAACTTTTTAAATCCTGTTTCGTTGGAATACACTCTAACATTAATAATATAATAAACTTACTATTATGTACGTAAAATACTAACAAAAATATAAAGATTAAAAAATAACCGAACTTTATTAATTGTTTTTGAAATTCAAAACCTCGTTTCATTGCAACCCGTTCTACTATTAACAATATAACAAACTTACCATAATATATATCTCGGAGATCTTAAACGGACCGTGTGCACAATAGCAAGAATAGTTTTAAATTAGTATTCGCTTTTAAAGGGCTCGTAAAATAATAAGCAATAAAACGACAGGAAATTATCGGTCGTAAATAATTCAATCTACGAGAGAACATATGAAGGTTAATCGCCGCTATGTAGAGGTCGTGTAAAAATTGCGTTGCTAGCGCCAGGGTCATGTAACTCTTACGAGCGCGCTGTGATTGGCTGGAAGAAATGTTTCAGGTACAAGGGTTAGATGGCGTCTAGTCGCTAGTAAATATTTTGAATATAGGCAGCTTCTTCCACATGCTCGCATTCGTATCCAACTTCATACAACTTTATGTTGTTATTGAAAGCGCTTTTTCCTTTTTCTTGTCTTGCGTGCTTTGAAGTTATCCATAGTTTTAAGGCAATATTAAAAGCAAAACGCATTCTAATTCAGTTAGTCTAAGTTGTACGATTTTATTACCGTGTATTGGGCATTATTACATGGCGGTAAGTAATTACTTGTGAATATGTGATGTACATAGGTTAGAATAATACATATTGTCTCTTAGCACCACAATGGTTCATAAATGTATCGTTGAGGGGTGTAATAACCGTATGGATATGTATGCAATGTACAGTATACCCTATCCGAGGAAACTGCAGCATAACCTTTGACTTGCTGTTATTGGCAATGCCCAATTGAAGACGAATGCTTGAGTCTGTGGTGTACATTTTGTAGGGGACCCAAAAGTACACCAAAGATTACTTCCATCCTTACATTTACCAGACCCCACTATCAAAAGTATTAGTGCTTCAGAATGACCATCAGATTGCTGCTGAGATGGATGAAGGAAGATGCAGATGAATGCCATGAAATAATGCAAGTAACTATTGCTAATAAACCTTCAATTAATGTTCTAGGGTCTGCCACCTTAAATCAGCAAACTTTAAATACAAACCAGCACCAGTCAGTTAGTACAATGCCAGACATCAGTAAGTAATTTAAGATAAAATAGCTAGTTTGTATGTATTATATAAATATATTATTAGCTGGTAGTGGTGGAATGCATGAGATGGAGGTATTATTTAAACAAATACAACACAGTAAAGCTGAATTAAAGCATAAAGATGCTAAATTAAAGCAAAGCATTAGAATTGGTGCTAATCGCTCATTCATGGATCATGTTCAGGTTTACATGTTCAGGGGGATTTTTAGAAAGTGTGAGACACTGACAGCTTCATCTTCCACAAGTGTACCTGATATTGTGAGCATGTATAAAAGGATTGTTAGGTCTATTACGAAAGTTGGTTTTACAGTAATTGCATCAGTATGATATCAAGGTACAACAAATGTGAGGGCTATGAGGATGCTTATTGAAGAGATAGGTCGAATTTCTTGAGAGCTAGGAACCAAAAGAGTACATTATAAGTATAGATAATACCGTTGATTGAAGTATTTATATCAATACTGCAATCAACGATAATACCCAAGTGGTACACTTATTTGATCCTCCTCACTTATTTAAAAGTCTTCGAAATAATCTCATGAATAAGAATTTAAATTTCACTCTTAATAACCAATCATATGTTACTAGTATTTTGCCCTCAAGTGTAACTTTAGCGTGTGTATTACCTAGTCTAATTAACAAATTAAAGGTTTCAGTATGTATGAAAGTTTTTAGCCATAAAATGGCTACTGCTATTGAATGGCTGGCTCATGCTCCTTTTGTTAGTAATGATAACCGAACGATATGTGCAGATTGGAAATTTGATTGATAGTGGAAATTTTCATCAAAATTGTTAAAAGAAAATAACTACTAATTTATTGTTGCAGAATTGTTGATCAGCGGCCTTATTTTCTCATTCACTAATTATAATGTATCTTATTTAAATGTATTTTATATAATATACTATTAAAACATTTTATTTACTTTATTTTTGCCCTTTGCAATTATTAGTTATTAATTGATTTTATTGTTTGGTTATCTTATTTTAAATACATTGTGAATCAAAAACTAAAATAAATATATAAGTATTATATTGCTATTTTAGTTTTTGATGAGCAATGTATTTAAAATAAGATAACCAAAGAAAATATGTAAGCGCCTCTACTGTGTGTTCCTGGAACTAATAAGTAGCGAAGTCGCAAACCACCCTTGGAACTTGGCTATTACTTTTGGTACACAACATAGATGTCGAAAAAGTTGGTGCCGTAATATTTCTAGGGACTTTCGCATCTAGGGTTGTCTATGGGTCCGTGCACACGTGTGTGCTTTGTTTTATTGAAATTGAAAAATTAATAGACCGTTTGAAACGATCCGCGTCTTATTACTTATTGTTTATCGAAGATTTAAGCTTCGGTTTTTTTTAGCAAAGATCCAATTACAATTATATGTTCGATTTGAGAGGTGAGTTAAAATAAATATTTAAAGAACATTGTTACAATATTTCAATTATTTAGTGTGAGAAAATTAATTTCACAATTCACTTCTTTTTTAATTCATAACATTTATAAACAATTTTGTGATTATATTTCAACATATAATAATAAACTATATAATAGAATTAATAAATAAATAAAACAAAACCTCGGCGAGTAACGAATTTAAAATTAGAGTTAATTCAACTGCGCAAAAAAATAATAATAACGCGACCCTGTAAAATAAAACACTCACATATATTTGAATAATTAAATTTTCAAATATAACTGGAACGTGAGCTATACATAAATATTTTACAAACAATAAATCGTTTAAAAGTAACCGCTTTTAAAAATATACTCTGCAAGCACGAATTGTGTTGCAAAACAGCTTACAACACTCGCACTCCAGAAAACATTCCAGACAATAATTTATCGCTCTTAGTGTAATTCTTCGAGTCGGTATTTCCAACAAACATTTCTCATTAAAAATCCGCGTCATGATACACACCCAGGTGAATTATTTTTTTAATCTCGAAATCATTATGAAATACACGTGTCATTTTTCATCGAATTACCATATTCCAAGACCGCGCCTCAGTACACGCGTTCGTACGCCTGCTGGTGTAAAATAACACGCAATTTTTACACAGCCTCTACGTAGCAACAGTTAACCTTCATTCGTTCTCTCGTAGATTGAATAAATTACGACCGCAAATTGTAAATTTCCTGTTGTTTATTGCTTTATTTTACGAGCCTTTGTTCTCTAGAAATTATTATGACACACGCGCGTCATTTTTCATAGAATTACCATGTCCCAAGACAGCGTCTAGGAACACGCGATTATACACCAGCCGGCGCAAAATATCGCGCTAGCCATAGACAACCCTAGATGCGAAAGTCCCTAGAAATATTACGGCACCAACTTTTTCGACATCTATGTTGTGTACCAAAAGTAATAGCCAAGTTCCAAGGGTGGTTTGCGACTTCGCTACTTATTAGTTCCAGGAACACACAGTAGAGGCGCTTACATATTTTCTTTGGTTATCTTATTTTAAATACATTGCTCATCAAAAACTAAAATAGCAATATAATACTTATATATTTATTTTAGTTTTTGATTCACAATGTATTTAAAATAAGATAACCAAACAATAAAATCAATTAATAACTAATAATTGCAAAGGGCAAAAATAAAGTAAATAAAATGTTTTAATAGTATATTATATAAAATACATTTAAATAAGATACATTATAATTAGTGAATGAGAAAATAAGGCCGCTGATCAACAATTCTGCAACAATAAATTAGTAGTTATTTTCTTTTAACAATTTTGATGAAAATTTCCACTATCAATCAAATTTCCAATCTGCACATATCGTTCGGTTATCATTACTAACAAAAGGAGCATGAGCCAGCCATTCAATAGCAGTAGCCATTTTATGGCTAAAAACTTTCATACATACTGAAACCTTTAATTTGTTAATTAGACTAGGTAATACACACGCTAAAGTTACACTTGAGGGCAAAATACTAGTAACATATGATTGGTTATTAAGAGTGAAATTTAAATTCTTATTCATGAGATTATTTCGAAGACTTTTAAATAAGTGAGGAGGATCAAATAAGTGTACCACTTGGGTATTATCGTTGATTGCAGTATTGATATAAATACTTCAATCAACGGTATTATCTATACTTATAATGTACTCTTTTGGTTCCTAGCTCTCAAGAAATTCGACCTATCTCTTCAATAAGCATCCTCATAGCCCTCACATTTGTTGTACCTTGATATCATACTGATGCAATTACTGTAAAACCAACTTTCGTAATAGACCTAACAATCCTTTTATACATGCTCACAATATCAGGTACACTTGTGGAAGATGAAGCTGTCAGTGTCTCACACTTTCTAAAAATCCCCCTGAACATGTAAACCTGAACATGATCCATGAATGAGCGATTAGCACCAATTCTAATGCTTTGCTTTAATTTAGCATCTTTATGCTTTAATTCAGCTTTACTGTGTTGTATTTGTTTAAATAATACCTCCATCTCATGCATTCCACCACTACCAGCTAATAATATATTTATATAATACATACAAACTAGCTATTTTATCTTAAATTACTTACTGATGTCTGGCATTGTACTAACTGACTGGTGCTGGTTTGTATTTAAAGTTTGCTGATTTAAGGTGGCAGACCCTAGAACATTAATTGAAGGTTTATTAGCAATAGTTTAACTTACTTGCATTATTTCATGGCATTCATCTGCATCTTCCTTCATCCATCTCAGCAGCAATCTGATGGTCATTCTGAAGCACTAATACTTTTGATAGTGGGGTCTGGTAAATGTAAGGATGGAAGTAATCTTTGGTGTACTTTTGGGTCCCCTACAAAATGTACACCACAGACTCAAGCATTCGTCTTCAATTGGGCATTGCCAATAACAGCAAGTCAAAGGTTATGCTGCAGTTTCCTCGGATAGGGTATACTGTACATTGCATACATATCCATACGGTTATTACACCCCTCAACGATACATTTATGAACCATTGTGGTGCTAAGAGACAATATGTATTATTCTAACCTATGTACATCACATATTCACAAGTAATTACTTACCGCCATGTAATAATGCCCAATACACGGTAATAAAATCGTACAACTTAGACTAACTGAATTAGAATGCGTTTTGCTTTTAATATTGCCTTAAAACTATGGATAACTTCAAAGCACGCAAGACAAGAAAAAGGAAAAAGCGCTTTCAATAACAACATAAAGTTGTATGAAGTTGGATACGAATGCGAGCATGTGGAAGAAGCTGCCTATATTCAAAATATTTACTAGCGACTAGACGCCATCTAACCCTTGTACCTGAAACATTTCTTCCAGCCAATCACAGCGCGCTCGTAAGAGTTACATGACCCTGCACGGACCTAAGTAGGGAAAGGAGGGAAAGGAGGCCGGTTCTGCGCCCTCCTGAGGAGGAGCCTAGTATGCAACCATATATACATGAGCGCCTCTATCGGCGTGTGGCCTAACTAAAAGCGCCATCTAGCGGCAGCTAGTCAAAACTACTACTAAGTGTACATTTGGTTGCCTGCATCCAAGATGGCGGCGGGAAATTCAAATTTAAATATACAGGGTGATCAAAATATAAAAATCCAAGATGGCGGCGGTTACAATATACAGGGTGATCAAAAAATAAAAATCCAAGATGGCGGTGGTTACAATATACAGGGTGATAAAAAATATAAATAAAAATCCAAGATGGCGGCTACTATACGCGGGCCGTCAAAAAATCCAAAATGGCCACTTCCGGTCAAAATATAAAATGTCCGAAATCGAAAAATAGCAACTTCCGGTCGCGACTTCCGGTCGTCCAAATGGTGTCGTGTTTGTACTCAAATGAAAGCGCTCGAATTGCACGAATTTGAGGTTATTTTGGGTCTAAGGTCCTTGTGGCACGAGTTGGCCCTTTAGTAGGTAAAAAATGCGGTGTTTAGATCGAAAATCTCCATAAGAAATACATGGGACATCCGGTGCAGTATTTCTCCATAAGAAATACATTGAAAGTGTTATCACACAGGTCGTGGTGAGCGTCGGGGATCGGGGGTCGGGGACCGGGGGGTTTGCATGCCGGCATGGCACCCACCGTGATTTCGAAAATGACGTCAGAATTTGCATTTAACAGCTGGGGCCTGAGATGCATCGCGACGGATGGGCGTCGGCTAGGGAGCGCACCGCGCGACGGCGACGATGACAACAGCAGCGGCAGCGGCGAGGCCACCGACGACGACGGTCGCTCCTTATCAGCAGCCCGGGCCCGGGCGCGAAGTCGTGCAAATGTCGCATGATTGCGGCACGCGTCGCGCGAACGCTCAAATGAAAATTATAAATATTGTTGAAATATAATTTTAATATTATTATTATTTAGTACAAATGAAATAAATACACTCTGTTAAGTACACAGAATTTTATTTATCCACGCAAGGAACATGAAATGAACGCGTTCGCTGTATTTAATTCTGCTATTTATTGAGGTGTATATAAATGAAATCTAATAGATGCTATCATTCGCAAAGATGGTTTCAAAGTGTGTGGTTGTTATACTATTCATCTCATTGGTGTCAACTACATTAACTGCACCGTTGAAGAAAGGAGGAGTTGTAAACAACAGCGATTTTGTACACTTTCATGATGCTATAACATCACTAGAATCCTATGTAAATGAACACTTACATTTACTTTCATCATGGACTGAAAAAGAAATTAGTCGACTAGATGAGAAAATAAAATTACATCACATGGAGGAACTGGACAAAATTAAGATTAATGATGAAATTGCTATATAACTTGTAATTATGTATTAAATAAATTTAGTTAGAATAAAGCATTCAAAGTGAAAACAATGTTTTTATTTATATTCTCTTTAATTATAACATCTACGGCGGTGTTCGGTGTAAGTGATTATGCGCTAACGGAGACGTATCTGCGTCAATTTGGATATTTGCCTGGTGATAATTCAAGTCTGTCTATTGTAACTAATGAAACATTTCGTAAGAGCCTACAACAGTTTCAAGAGTTTTATGAATTATCAGAAACATCTGGAACGATTGACAATTATACTTTAGCAATAATTAAAACACCTCGTTGTGGTGTTAAAGATGATCCATCTCCTTTAAGAACTAACCATCGTAAATGGTCAAAAAATAAACTGTCTTGGTATTTTCGCTCACACTCACCCGAAATGTTGCGTGTAGCCGAGCGAGCGTTTAATATATGGGAAAGACATTCCAACTTAACTTTCAAATTTAACGACACAGTTTATGACATAGTGATTTCATTCAGGAAAGAGATTCACAATTTTGCAAAATGTTATAATCAAACACGATGTCTTTTTAACTTAGCTAATGGAATACTTGGGCATGCATATTTTCCAGACACAGAAAAACCTATTGAAATTCATATAAATCAAGAGCATTATAAGTGGTATTTAGGTTTCAAAAAAGCTCTGAGGGATGAAATGAGTTTATTAGATACTCTCACACATGAAATTGGTCACGCGTTAGGATTAGAACATTCAAGTGATAGGAATGCTGTAATGTATTCAAGTTGTAAACAAAATATTAATTTAGCAATATATGATTTGGGGCAGGATGATATTAAACAAATTCAAACATTGTATGGACCACGTCCAATAACAACAACTACAACAACTACAACAACAACTACAACAACAACAACAACAAACATTCCAATAACGAAATTAATAACACAGTATACAACAGAACCTATTACTAGTGATGATTCAATTGATTTGTGCGAAGTGAAAATTGTTGATGCAATGTTGGTGATAAAAGAAAGAATATATTTTTTCTATAAGAAATGGGTTTGGTTAAAAGATATGCGGATGGATAGATATGAACCAGCTCGAATTATTACCAATTGGTTACCGTTTCTTAGAAATTTCACTAAAGTTAAAGCAGTATATCAAAAACCCAATGGTGATATCGTTTTAATAACAAACAATAGAATATATGTATTTGATGTAAATTCACTCCAATTAAGATATGATACTATTGTAAATACACTTTTACAATTAAGTACCAATGCAAATATACATTCGGCTGTAACTACATACACAGGCCGTACGTTTATATTTTACGATGGTATTTATTATGTAGAGATAGATGATTGTGAATCACGAGTTAAAATGCTTAGCACAATATATACAGGATTCCCGGGATTACCTGCTAATATAACACAAGCATTTCGTTACACCAATGGATTATTATACTTCTTTAGTGGTAATCGAGTGTATGAATACAATGAATTTACGAATTCATTAGTGCGTGCAGGCGAGATTGATTATGGAATGTTTGGAATCAACTGTCCTAACATAGGTATTTTAGAGAAATTGCAATTACAATTAACAAAATTAATTTCTTTCAAATCGTTTCAATAACAAGTTATCACATGTTTATATGATAAGCAACGTATGCAGGATGTCTTTCCGCAGTCATTTCCGGTGATAACGCGATCTAGTTTGTACATGTTTGATATATCTTAATGTTGATTGGTTGATGGTATATAACTAAAGGTATAAATAGTTCAGAATAATCTGGATTCATTTAGTTTAATTGTTATAATGACACACCCAACAATTCATATACCAGAAGACCAGTGGAAGGATTCCGGTAGTTGTTCACCAACTGCGTTCTTAGATAACATGTTGAACGACTTCGAAGAAGAGCTGAAAAGTGAGTGTCGACTTATTAATGAAGTCAGTTACTCCGCATCAAATTCTATATCCATTTCAACTGGATATAGTGCAGTTAGAGGATACTACCAATGCGTGCGAATATTTTCAAATTCAAAACAACAAAGTATCACATTTATCCCCATTGAATGGCTAGTGCTTAAGAAGGAATTGGAATCGATTGTGAAACAGTTGAATAGTAGATCTAACACAACTAAAACGAGTGCTGTCAAGAAATCAAGGAAAAGAAAATGTGAAAATTGTAATTGTCACCTTCAAGATGAAACCGATAATAAAACGGAACTAGAAGCAGATATAAAAGAAAAAGAAATCATCACTCATGTGACCGATAATTGTACATTAAAAGTTAAACGACCAACACGTAAAAATTTTAATACAACAGCAGTGCTCGAGCGAAGAGGAGTCGTTCTTAAAATTGATCTACAAACAGTGCGAAAGTTATGTGATTTATTTTCATTAATCGATTATCGGTTGGAGAGACTAAAATCCTTAAAGTTCGCTGATTATTACAACCAGTACGTGTTACATTTTTTAAATTTACCGAATGATTGTTTGATTATTTCAACACTGGAAACTCTGCTCGAAACTTCCACACGAGGATATACTTTTGAAAGTGTTGAGTGTATGTATGAAGTCATAGCATACAATAGACTAAAATTCATACAAGATGTAGAAACCACACGGCAGAGTCATGGTTAAGATCATAGTCGATATGAAATCAATAACAGCAGAGACAGTACACCACCAGCAACGAAAGCGACTGGAGAAACACATTAAAAAAATACACGAGTTAAAATTAGCTATTAAAAACTATCAAGATGTTAAAAAGTGTTACCAGCTTTTATCTAAACTTTGCATCAGTGAATAAATGTTGTGCTTGCCATTGTCGAGGACAATATAAATTGCATTTAATGTGTCACATAACAGCATTGGAATTGCATTCTATGTGGGATTCTTTACCAGCATATTTTCAAGAAGATGAAGACATCATAGCCTGTCTTCCCTGCTTTGAACATTATAATTTACCAGGGGAAAGGGATCATATCGATGGACCCCCACCACCTCGCTACAGATGCTATAAATGCTTAAAAATCGAGCAGGAACAATAGTAGTCGATATTTTATATGCGAGCAACAAGTTGTTAAAAAAAAAAAAAATGATGAACATTCTTAATTTTGTGTTAATGGTTGGGATATTCGACACATCGTTCTATTCTTCTATTCCGGATGCTGAGATTGAAGAATGTCATATTATTATGGATGACGGAAAAAATGATACGTGGCCATTTGGATGGAAGAGAATGATTCTGCTACCTGGAACCCTACCACCAACATGTGTCACGCAAATTGATGCAATTGACATCGAGGATGGCGTTATCAATTTTAAATTAATGTATGTATTTCCAAACCGCTCATATTACAAAACCGAACAATGGCAGCGTCATGTGACGAAATTACACACAACTCCAAGAGAAAATACCATCACACTCAACAATAATACATTACAACCAGAAATTCAAGTAGTGGAATACATTCCTAGCACAGAATTATTCGAAGAAGAAGAAGAAGTCTACTCCCCTAGCACAGAATTATTTGAAGAGGAAGTCAACTCCATATCTACAACACCTGAAGAATATGTGTCATCATCAGCTCAATGTTCCCCAGTAAAGAAGTCCCGCAATTATTCTGACTTAGTACAACTTATTATATTTATGTTTTTATTGATAGTAATGTGTTCTATGACTTTAATTGAGTATCCCAATTGTTATAGATTTCTCGTAATTATTGGCATTATTGCAACGATAGTGTCATGTCTCATGTCTTTAATTGATCTCACCAAATTTGTTTTTATTGAAATATGTAACTTATGTAGATAATAGTGTTTAAAATATAAAATATATATAAACATGTATGGGTTTTTCTTACCTTTTTTTCTTTATCAAACAGAAGCAGGATAAATAAAACAATATATTTATTTAAAGGTAAGTAAAAATATTTATTTGATAAAAATTATTCAACATTTATAAGTTCCTAAATATGATTTACAATTAGTACAATAATGTTTGCTATTCTTGAGAGAGTGTAAACAATATGGAATACATGGGGCACATATACAAATACAACACAACAATGCAAATAAATGTGTCTTAAAACTAGATTTATATTTAACCGTCGTTATATCAGTAACATTACAAGACTTGCAATAACACAATTGTGGATGTGGACCGAACATGTTTACACTGTTAGCAGACACACTAAAATGATTTAAATTTATAAAGCATTCGATTTATGAATCCAACTATTCTGGGATTTATCGAGTCCAAGCCATTTTACGTACACCTTGGCTCCTTTGCGTCGCAGCACCTTTTCAACCAAGTAGACATCTTCATGTTTCGCTTTTTGCAGTTCATACTCGTAGAACGCTCCTTGAATTGGACTGCCCTGCATATCATTCAATAAATATGTTATGGGATTGCTAATCTTAACCTTTTGAATTCGAAATAATTCCGTAGACCAATTTGGCGTATAACCTTTATCAAATAATGCTTTTTGTTTGCTTATACGCACTACATCACCCACACGAAATTGTCCTTTTCCAGCAATCTTTATATGTGAATACACAGTGTTGAGGAGTTGTTTCTCTTTCTTAGCATCCACATCTTTTGGCTTCATGCCTGTGGTACTGTGTCTTGTAGAATTGTATTCCATTGTTATCCCATTCAAAATAGAGTACCAATTATATTTACCATTCAAGCTGAATGCTCGATACAATTTATCTTTTAACGTTCTAATTACTCGCTCCGCCATACATGCTTTCATAATGGTATACGTGGAATAATGATTCACATTATGCTCCTTCATTAACGTATTAAATTGTTGATTGTAAAACTCTTTACCCTGATCTGTTTGCAAGTTTCGAGGAACACGTCCACCAGAAGTTTGAAAGATTTTCCTGAATGCTTCCGTTAAACTTGCTGCAGATTTGTCTTTTAGCGGCATAGTCCATAGAAATTTCGAGAAACAGTCAATCACCACCAGTATGAATTTATAGCCTTTATTTTCACGAGCATACGGACCAAATTCAGCTAAATCCGCCTGCCACAAATCATCCAATCCTTTTAATATAACTCGACGTCTCTTGAAATTTTTACGAGCTGGTTTATGTAACTCATTCACTACGTCCTGCTTGATGGATCCCAATTTTAGGGGGCCCATGAGGAATATCTTTAAAATCCACTATGCCTGCGGGTGCAAGCACTTTTGGTTTACTCTGTGGTTGTCGTGATAATGTATCTTGAATTTTTTTAATATCAGAGGCCAACGTCTGCAACTCCTTTTCAGCTTTGTTTTTAAATATTGTATATTTATCATGTTTCGTTTTTATATTCGTCGTCAATGTTAATAGAACATTACTTATTTTGTCATCACATTCCAAAGTTTTATCATTTAATATTTTTAAATTATTTTCCATTTGTGCATTAAAGGCTTCATAGTTACTATGTTTCATATTTATATTTTCTGTTAACGTTTTAAGTACAGTATCTATTTTCATGTTACATTCTTTTACTTCTAAATCAATTTCAGTTTTGTATCCTTTTAACTCGTTTGCAAATGCTTTTAAATCCAACACTTCCTGACCGAGTACATCACTGACATTTAGCAAGTCTTTATTAATTATATCAGTCTTATCATTAACCTTATTCAAGTAATGATTAACATTTGAAATATTTTTATCAACAAAATCTTTAGTGGCAGCATCTGATTTCTCAAGCGGTTCATTTATATTGCAGATTCTTTTATTGTCTACATTAAAATCTCCATCACGCGTAAAAAGAAACCCAGGCCCAGGGGGACCGCGAGTTATGCCACTTTTACGGTTTGAATGACGTCCGAACTTGTCAATACTCATTGTACTTCTGATCATAAATTATTCTCTCACTCTATTATATTAGCTTCGCGTAATTCCTCTTCAATGGCAACGATTTCATTCTGATGAGAAGTATTTCCAGCTTGACGTGAAGCATGCAAAAGACACAAACGATCCACTAATTCCTCAAGATTGTCCCAATAGCGGTATTGTACTTTTGCAATATTCAAATTATTATTAGAGTTGATGTCTAAAGAAGAATCAAAAAGACCCCTGCCAGATGCTGATGGCCCTGACCAGGAATGTGTTCTAGGAATAGCTGGTTTATCGAAAAGGGGTTTTATTATACTTGTATATTTGCGTGATTTATTCCCCTGTTTCTGACCAGTAGGTTCATAATTTCTCTTCAAAGCATTCGTTCTCTCCAATATATCTTTATAATTTCGTGTGTCGTTTTCGTTAAATCCAATGGGAAGTTTTTTAAAAAGCAACTCATACAGACCGGGAGTACCCTTATAGTGAATTCCTTTTATAATTAAATCATTACCATTCAATGTAACTTCTGATTTAGCAATCATCCATTTCTCGGTGTGTGGATTAAAAGTTATACCATATTTTAAATCAAATGCATCATCTCCATCGCTGATTAACTGCTCCAAGTATTGTCTTGGCAGTGGAGCATACTGTTCCAAATAGGACCGCAAAGCTTCGGGTCTAGTCTCTTCAACAAACGTTTGATACATGTTTCGATCACTTTGAAAAATTTCATCATCATCTTCATCATCAGCATTATCATTATTGGAGCGTATTGTGTCAGTTATAGCAGCAGCATTCTCAAAAGTATCCTCATGTTCCATTGGTAAAAACTGTGCTGTGGGTCGCTTTGGCTGAGTTTTCTGTATATAATTACTTGCTTTGCGTTTAGAACTCCTAACCATATCATCACCATCATCATTATCATCCATGTCCGAACTTGAACTTTGATGTTTAGAACTCCTAACCATATCATCATCATCATCATCATCATCTATGTCCGAACTTGAACTTTGATGTTTTTGTTTAAATGATTTAATTGGAATTTTAGAAGGACTTGTAGATTGCTTAAATGATTTAATAGGACTTGTGGATTGTTTAATTTTCTTTGTAGGTGTTTGTTGTTGTTGTTGTGTAAGTATTAAATTTTTAATGGGTTCGATTAGTGGTTTGTAAGTTTTATTCAGTAATTCATCTTCCTCGCTTCGATTCAGCTTCATAGCCAACAACTTTTTGCGAATTGCTTTCTGAGTATCAATCAACTTACGTTGAACATTTCGACCCATCCTTAAACAGGTTTGAACAGGTTTTAACAGCTAACAAACAGCTAACGAACAGATTTTGAACAGGTTTGAACAGCTGATGAACAGGTTGAACAGGTTTGAACAGGTTTGAACAGGTTTGAACAAGTTCAACAGGTATATGAACAGGTTAAACAGATATTCAAACAACAACTTAAACAGGTTAACAGGTCTTATTCCTTCGATGGTCTGTTATCTACTAATAAATATCTATTTACTCGACACTATATATTCATCTAAATATTTACGATATCTTCCCTTATCTATATCACAATCTTTATCCACTGTAATAAAACCGTAGGGTTCTTTCCAGCATGCTATACACATATCCTTGAATTTGTCAAAAGACATGTCACTGGAAATGTGATCGTTGAAAACATGTTTTAGATTTAAATCATCCTGTTTGAAGAGTATTATAAAATTAGCATTATCACGTACGAGATGTTTCGGAATTCGCGTGTACGTTTGACACAAGTAAAAAGAATCAATCTTGTTGTGACGACCCATACTGAAATATTCGCGTATCACATCCTGTTTATCACAAGCCACATCGTCAAATATAAAAATTGAATCAGGTTTTGCATCGCTAGGCTTCATGATCTCAACGTTCTCTTTAAAGGGAAAATATCCAATACCCTTGAGTGGTTTTAAAACTTTTTCGAGAAACTGATATTTAGGCTGGTATAGTGATTTGGAATATACATAGACATTCTTAAATTTCAATCCGTTTTCATCAAACAGTAGACTCAACATCACGTTGGATTTTCCACAGTTCGATGGACCACAAATTAGACATCTGAGTGTGTTTGGAAGCAAAATACCATGACGCCTCTCTTTTGTGAGCGACATACCTTCGCCTACGCAGTTGTCTAGATTCATAATCGGTAAAGATTGTTTCTGTTTAACAAATCGCATCGTACTGACCATAATTTCCCTAAACTTGCTTATAAATACAATGGTTAGTTTTCCAAGAACATCATACAGTTATGTACACCGGTAGAGGAATCATCAATTCACTCATCAACAAGCTCCCGTTCGAGTTGCATGTACCAGGTGGTTATCAGTATTGTGGACCAGGCACAAAGTTAGAAAAACGTTTAGCAAGAGGTGATCCAGGCATTAACGCTCTAGACAGCGCTTGCAAACAACACGATATCGCATATTCACGAAGCAATCAATTGTCAGATCGACACGTAGCGGATAAAATACTTCAGCAAGCTGCTTGGCAAAGAGTAAAGGCGAGAGACGCAAAGCTTGGTGAAAAAGCGACAGCTTTATCAGTTGCTACTGCAATGAAGGTTAAACGAAAACTTGGGATGGGTGTTAAACGCAAGACTAAGCAAAATAAAGTAGCTTTAAATAGTGGTGTTGTCTCAAAAGTACGCAAGGCAATGAAAAAATTCAAGTCCTTGGATGCTAGAGAAGGTAGTAAAATTGCTCTTGCTTCAGCTAGAGCAGCTGTGAGGGAAGTGGGTGGACGTAGAAAAATTCGTACTCCACGTATAATTCCAATACCGAAGCAGGGTGGAATTTTACCGTTAATCCCACTGTTTGCTGGGTTAAGCGCTCTCGGCTCGTTGGCTGGAGGTGCCGCAGGAATTGCGAAGGCTGTTAGTGCCTCAAAGGATGCACGAAATAAATTAGCTGAATCAGAACGACATAATAAAACGATGGAGGCAATCGCATTAGGTAAAAGTGGTCGTGGTCTTTATTTGAAACCGTACCGAAAAGGGTTGGGACTTTATTTAAAAAAGTCAAAAAACTGCTAAGTAAGCTACCTCGACGTCCTCTCAACGATGCTGATATTGCAAAATATACACAAGATCTTAAACATTTCCGTGGTGTGTTTATGCGTGACACGCTTCCAATCAAACCTTTGCGTAACGAGTGTGCGGTTGTGAATTTAGACTCTGTGAAAGGGATCGGTACGCATTGGGTAGCATACAAGAAACATGGAAAATATGTTACATATTTTGACAGTTTTGGTGATTTACAACCGCCCACCGAATTGTTAAAATATTTTCGAGGTAGCAACATAAAATACAATCATGATAGATACCAAAAGTTTAACAGTTACAACTGCGGGCATTTATGTTTGCAATTCTTATTGGAGTAATAAAAGTAAAGACAACTGCACATATGTGTCAGTCATGTCTCAGACCTTCACGCTGCAAAGTAATACGAATGTGTTGTCAGTGAATTATTATCCACCTATAGAATTAAATCACGATAAATTATATTGCCTAGGATTAATAGGATTCTATACATATAACACTATTCCAAATATTGAAGAAGACCGTAATAATTTATTCTGTTACGGTGACGAGGAGAAGCAGATTATAATTCCTGCAGGTTCATATGAGATAACAGATATTGAGCTCTATTTACAAAACCAGCTGCTTGACGATAGCACCACCCACGACAAGGTCGAGCGAGATAAAGTGCTGTCGATTAAACCGAATAACAATACACTTAAATGTGAAATAAAAAGTAAATACAACATTGATTTCACTTCTAATCATTCAATTGGAAGACTGCTGGGTTTTTCTGCACAGATATTAGCAGCTGGACAATTGCACGAATCCGATTTACCTGTGGAAATTATAAAAGTTTCCAGTGTACGAGTCGAGTGCAATATTGTACACGGTGCTTATTACGATAACAAGGTGTCGCATACCATATACGAATTTTCACCCACCGTCGATCCTGGATTTGCAATAAACATCGAACCCCGCAACATCATTTACTTGCCGATTAACGCTCGAGCAATAGATAACATTACAGTGACAATCCTCGATCAAGACGGTCATCCTGTAAATTTCAGAGGAGAAAAAATACTGGTGCGATTAGAATTAAAGAGTATTAAGTGAGAGAGATGGGGATTAATTTTCATTGTAAGCATATAAACAACGTAGCAAGATACAATCCTATCAGTCCACATTTAGCTCGGAAAGAGTTAACACCTACTTTGAAAAATAAACTATTATCTCTAGGTTATAAGTTAAAGAAGCATTAACGTTATGGATAAAGTAAACATATTTTCCAATATTCACTATGAAGAGACTATTACAAAGAATGAATTTCACACATACCATCCTCTGGCTCAAAATTATAGAAACAACGATGAGATTCGTATAGTCATACAACACCAGGACATGTACACTTGTCCTAGTGAAAGTTATATTTATGTGAGTGGAACCGTTCAGTTTTCAGCACTCGTTGCGCCTGCAACTGTACACAATTTTGAATTTGTTAAAAACGCTTACGCGTATTTGTTTGATGAAATTCGCTATGAATTGAATGGAGTTGAAATCGATAAAAATCGTGATGTTGGAATCACTAGCACGATTAAAGGATTACTTTCCAACACTAAACGAGATCAGCATATACTTGATCTATTTGGATGGGCTGCAAGTGCTACAAATGTTACATACTTTGAAAATACTAGAAAGTTCTATGCTCTGATCCCACTAAAGTATTTACTAGGCTTTGCAGAGGATTATACAAAGATTTTAATTAATGTGAAACAGGAATTAATTCTACTACGTGCCAGAACTGATGTAAATTGTTACAAGGGAGATGCAAATATAACGTTCGATATAGACAAAGTGCTTTGGAAAATTCCACATATTCAACTCAACGATGAAGTTAGATTGGATGTTTTGCATAGACTCAAAGAAGATAAACCAATTTTGATTCCGTTTCGAAAATGGGAGTTGCACGAGCTACCCTCCCTAAAAAATACCGATAGAGACATCTGGTCGGTGAAAACATCTACGAGTCTAGAGAAGCCTCGATATATAATAATTGCGCTGCAAGAGGGACGAAGGGATAATCATACAAGAACTGCATCCAAATTTGATAATGCATCAGTACGAAATATGAAAATTTACCTAAACTCAGACTCCTATCCGTATGACAATTTAAATCTTGATATGAATAATGGAGATTATGCACAACTCTATTACATGTATGCAGCATTCCAAAACAGTTATTACGGTAACAGCACCAATGAGCCGATACTAAATATGATCGAATTCAGGGAACATGTTCTTTTTGTCTTCGATGTGTCCAAACAGAATGAGAGTATAACATCATCCACCATTGATTTAAAAGTAGAACTGGAAGCTGCACGAGCATTTAGAGCAAACACTCAAGCATATTGTCTCATTTTATGCGACACAGTTGTCGAGTATACTCCGTTGTCAGGGATAGTGCGAAAATTGATAAAGTGAGACAGAAATGTGTATCATTTTTAACAGATTCTGGAGGGGTAGATATAGTTGAAATTTTTACTATTGAACTCCAGTGCGAATCTCGAAATGGTAGCGAATGGTTGTGGAGTGCTGCCAATCGTATCCGTTTTCGTGGAAGAATCAATCATTTGGAAAAGCTACTAGCACCGATACTGAGAAAGAAGCAGCAGCAACAGCAGCACAGCATCGCTATGAATCAGCGGTTTATTATCGATGTCCAAGGATTTATTGTAAATGAAAAATTTATACCAAAGGAACTTTCCATCAAATCATTCGATGAGAATGATATGGACACCTACTCATTTAAACAGCCAACACCATTCCGTTCTCTCAGCATCTCCAATAAAAAACAGACATGCTGGTTGGAGAATAATCATCATGGACTTAAATACAATTCTGGAAATATACCGTTAAAACTTATTCCGCACATTTTCAAATATCACATTAGAAATACGACTAGTTTTAGAATAATAATATTTGTTAAAGGAGCAGTAAAACAAGAGTTTATTGAATCCATTTTAAGTTTGTATTTGTCGCAAAATAATTATACAATTATTAATTTAGAAAATAATGAAGATGAATTTTACGATTGCCCCAATTTAGTTAAAACCGAACATGTATGTTTAAATCATTTCAATAATTATAGTATATGTACTGCTGAAAATGTAAAAATATTATATGATTATTTAAAGGAAATAAAAACGTAATTATTTGTATATGTTTTATTTTATTCTTTCGTAATATTGTAGTAATCAGAATCGATGTAACCGCTGGCTGTTTTAATATTAATACCATCATTCTCGAGAAGGTGGTGTGATAATTTTTCCATCGAGCCTTTCAATTTCTTTTTCAGTCCACGATGAAAGTAACTTAAAATGCTCGTCTACATGACCCTCCAGATTCATCAACGTTTCGATTCTTCCATCTAGACGCTTGATTTCCTCCGCGAACCAATTCTCCATTTCTACCATATTACTATTATTCGAAGTAAATGCCCACAGTTTCATTAAACTTTCGTTTAATCTGTTGCAACAGTCACCATCGGTACTAGTACTATTTATTTTATCAACCATCTTTGACGATAATATCAGTGAAGAGGACGCGAACGTGACAAATAGTAACACAACCACACACGCAGAAGTCATCTTGGAAAATTACTTCCCATTACCACAACAATTCCTTTTCACCACTACTAATTATTACATATCCCAATTCAAATTTCTAAATAACGCACACCGCTCAATTCAAATCTAAAATGTGGCTTGCTTATGCTTATCATAAAATTAATCTTTTTTCCTTAAAAAAAATAAGACGGGAAAACTGTGGTTTCTTATATAGTAATCTGGTTCTAATATAGATATATAAATAAAATTCTGATTAATTAAAAATTTATTTTATATTATAATAATTTTCATTTGCATTCATGCACCTCAATAAATAGCAGAATTAAATACAGCGAACGCGTTCATTTCATGTTCCTTGCGTGGATAAATAAAATTCTGTGTACTTAACAGAGTGTATTTATTTCATTTGTACTAAATAATAATAATATTAAAATTATATTTCAACAATATTTATAATTTTCATTTGAGCGTTCGCGCGACGCGTGCCGCAATCATGCGACATTTGCACGACCTCGCGCCCGGGCCCGGGCTGCTGATAAGGAGCGACCGTCGTCGTCGTCGTCGTCGTCGGTGGCCTCGCCGCTGCCGCTGCTGTTGTCATCGTCGCCGTCGCGCGGTGCGCTCCCTAGCCGACGCCCATCCGTCGCGATGCATCTCAGGCCCCAGCTGTTAAATGCAAATTCTGACGTCATTTTCGAAATCACGGTGGGTGCCATGCCGGCATGCAAACCCCCCGGTCCCCGACCCCCGATCCCCGACGCTCACCACGACCTGTGTGATAACACTTTCAATGTATTTCTTATGGAGAAATACTGCACCGGATGTCCCATGTATTTCTTATGGAGATTTTCGATCTAAACACCGCATTTTTTTACCTACTACTTACATGGCTGATTGTTAAATATTATGTTTGTGTCTTTTTAATGTTTAAAAATAAAAGGATTGTTTGAAATGCAGCTACTGCCTCTTTTATTACGTCACATGTCCCATATTTACCCAGCAGGAAGCCAACTCGTGCCACAAGGACCTTAGACCCAAAATAACCTCAAATTCGTGCACCTCGCGTCGAGCGCTTTCATTTGAGTACAAACATGACACCATTTGAACGACCGGAAGTCGCGACCGGAAGTTGCTATTTTTCGATTTCTGACATTTTATATTTTGACCGGAAGTGGCCATTTTGGATTTTTTGACAGCTCACGTTCAGTAGCCGCCATCTTGGATTTTTATTATTATTTTTTGATCACCCTGTATATTGTAACCACCGCCATCTTGGATTTTTATTTTTTGATCACCCTGTATATTGTAACCGACGCCATCTTGGATTTTTATATTTTGATCACCCTGTATATTTAAATTTGAATTTCCCGCCGCCATCTTGGATGCAGGCAACCAAATGTACACTTGTAGTTTTGACTAGCTGCCGCTAGATGGCGCTTTTAGTTAGGCCACACGCCGATAGAGGCGCTCATGTATATATGGTTGCATACTAGGCTCCTCCTCAGGAGGGCGCAGAACCGGCCTCCTTTCCCTACTATTATGGATTAGTATTTTATTTACTAACAGACTATAATAAATAGTATGTGCTTATGTGTGATATTTCTTCTCCTCATTGCCTACACCATGCCCTTACAGATTTTAGAGAAGTTGAAGTGGAAAAAAGAGATTGTATTATTTTAAAATTGTAGGTATCAACAAAGTCCACGCTCCAGCTCTATTTTTCATTATTGAAATATCTTACCTCATGTCATATCAACACACTTGAAAGTTGTCTTTCCGGTGTTTTAAACTGGGCAAGCAATGATTCAGGTGTATTGAAAGACTGAAACCGGCACACCCATAACGCATTAACTATTATAATGTTAAATGGCATTTGAATCATCTTCAAAGTATTGTAAATAAAAATGTTATGGAGATAAACCATGAAATGTTGTAATAATTACATTTGCTGGGTAGTTTTTGTTTTTCATTTTGTGGAAAAAGATAAAAACTAACTGAAACATTTTGCTGGGCTTGAAATTCCCTAAACTTTCCATTTAAATATTCCATTGTATATATTGTATAAAATAGTTATGTGGGACAAATCATAAAAACAAATATAAATACCAAATCAGTTTAAGTTTTCATCAAAATTCTCGAAAAAAATAAAAATAATAATACACAGTTCCGTTAATTACTTTTTCATCAGAAAATAGATTCAGGCTATCCAAAAAGGTATAACACTTGATTGTGTTTGATGAGATATAAATTTCACTGAAAAACAGGATAAATAAATAATTTTTAGTAAAGTCTTTTATAGTTTAAGGGCCGGGTTTTGTCGTTCATATCTGCGACAAATCTGTACGCAAAAACTATTCAATAGATTTTAATGAAATAAAAAGCGTTGTATTCAGTAATAAATTAGGCGTATCGTTTTATATATTTAGTTCCACAAACACAAATATTTCAATTTATTTATTTTGTAATTATAATAAAATGAAATTATTTTGTAATGTAACGCAAATGACGACTACAAATTCAAAACTAATTATTATATTAATTCATCTTATGCATCCTTCTCTTACCAAACTTTTAGTGTACAGATTTTCATAACGTCACATGAAAAGTATATGTGATAGGTATGATCAAGTAATGTCCACTGGCTACATTAAATTTTTACTTTATCATGATGTATGGATAAATATTATTTCTTAAAAAAATATATAATAGGTACTCGAAATAGTTAATAAGGATGTACAAAATTTCGTAAACATCATATATTTTTTTTATAAATTATTATTTTTTGGTTGAAACTACTAAATTAATAAATTTTTTTTTCGGTCGATAGCCAAATAAAGATTGCTTATATATAATTTATTTTCAAAATAAATGATGAAAAGAAGAATAGTTATATTGTGAACATTTCTGACTTGTCTATTTCTTATTATTGTTGTGCAATTCTTGAGCCATTCATATATAGTCAGAGTCTATACACTTTAGATCTCTTTTCAAGTTTCCACGAATAATTTCCGGTAAAATACTATATTTGTAGAATTGGACCAATGGCTCCATCATTGTTGTATACCATAGATCATCATCTTGTTCTATTGGCCCTGTCCGTTTGGTAACTAGTAGTAACCAAACGGACAGGGCCATAGTCTCTATATAAATTGGTGTTTTACAATTTATAAATATTACAAATTAGCTAAATCTTCTCTCTGTAATATGAAGTTGTCCTTGTACCTTAAATTTTACTTTCCGAATAAATCACTGATGTAAAGGAAGGTATTGTTTTACCGAAAACGTGTTCACGTTTTCAAACTAAGATTGGAAATATGTCATAACTTTTCGGGAAAAAAATTACAGATGAAAGGTATTGTTGCCGTGTACCATTTATCAAAAAACATTTCAATTCTCGTTACATTTTATGCCCAAAATAGTCGAAATAAACCCGATTTTTGCGACGTCTGTGTGTGGTATGCAAGTCTGTCTGTCTGTGAACAAAATACCGGGAAAATGGCACAACAGATTGTGACCAAATTTGGCAAATATCTGCGGGCACTATCTAGGACGATCCAGAGAAAATTTGAGTACATTTGAAAATGTGAAAAATTAAATGTAAATATATCAAAATTCCAAAATGTCAGAATGCCAAAAAGTCAAAATGTCAAAATTTCACGTGTCAAAAGTAAATAAAAATAAAAAATGTCCAAATATGTTAAAAAATTAAAAAATGCCAAAAAGTTAATAAATGTCAACAAAAAAACTAAAAAAAAAAACAGTACAACTTACCCTCGTAGAGGGAAGTTAAACGCCATCTGGCGGCACCACATCAATTAGCAATGCACACCCATATGGTAATAACCGTCAACATGCTCATGTTATCAGGATGACCGGGTAGTTGTGACGTAAAGTAATTAAAATCACACTCAATTTGAAATGTATATTTACACACTATGTTCTTAACAACTGATACAAACAATGCTAGCGCAATGGCGCTAGATGTATTAAATAATAATTTGCAGAGCTCGAAGGAGACGATCTTAGCCGCGCAATGGCGCGGCTCGTTCTGCTCTTCTCTGCATCCCTCGCAGGTATCGCGGGGTGAACTTTGCTTCATCCGACCACATCTGGTGCCCAAATGTCGCGCCACCGATAACCAGATGTGGGACTGGAAAATTTCACCCGCAAATCACTACCTAACTCGAAACCCAAAATATAAAGCGTTTTATGGCTTGAATGGTGCCAATAGCCCCCTTGAACTTTATATAAAAAAAAAAAGTCAAAAATATCAAAAAAGCAACAAAGTCAAAAAAAAAAGTTAAAAAAATTGTATGACTTTTTTGTTAGTTTTGTTGGCTTTTTAAATATTTTGGCATCTTTTGATATTTTTTATTTTCTTGACTTTTTGACGTTTTATTGATTTTTTTTTACTGTTTTTTACTTTTTTGGCATTTCTGATTTGTTTTTTACTTTCTTTGAAATTTTTGACACCTGAGATTTTGACATTTTCACGTTTTGACATTTTGACTTTTTATCTTTTTGGCATTCTGACAGTAGTAAACGCGCTCTACGCTTAACTAAACTAAAGTAGTTACAGTGAAGCTATTGCCACAGTTGACAGTTATATTTATAACCGGTTTATCACCAGTTCGCCGCTTATATGTGTATTGTTCCGGAACTGCAACGTTGTCAATAGTTACATTTCTACTTCAACATCAAGATGCCTATTTCATGCGTAACTTGCAACAGAAATATAGTTCCTCGATCAATCTCCATTAAATGTGCACATTGCAAACATTGGCATCATGCAACATGCCTCGATATACCGACAGACCGGGCCAATTATTACTTAGACGAGCAGAAGAAAGACGATGGCGAACCATGGCATTGTGTAAAATGCATTTCTAGTCTTGGAGATTCTAATGGTGTTACGTCACATATACCACCACATTCAGATCCAATGTTCTTAACAAGCAACTCATTAGGTTCAAAGATGAAATGATTAAGACCTTAAATGATGAAATAGGTAAACTAAACAATAAATTATCTGAATTGGAGAACAATACCAAATTAATGCGTTTAGAGATAGACTCACTTAAATTAGAGAAATCAAAAGCTAACATACATTTCTATGAAGAAATTGAGGACAGGAAAATAAGATCATGCAATGTTTTACTCTTAGATTTGCCAGAATCTGCAAATGAATCTTTAAAGATACGAATATCTGAGGACCCTAAAGGGTATCGGATTTAATTGCCTCTACGGGTCTCACAATTAAACCTAAAAATGTTTTGCGAATAGGTAAGAAAGCACCTAGACTGACCAAACTCATTTTTCATGATAACAATGATGCTATCTCTCTTCTATAACTTAAGAGCTCTCTTAACATGAAAATTATTGTACTTAACTTTTGAGCAACGCTCTCATATGAAATCGCTGAGAGAAGCATTACAAGATAGAACAAATAACGGCGAGGAGAATCTTACTATACGTTATATTCAAGGGGTTCCTAAAATTATATCTAAATTGAATGTCCAATATCATTCATCAAAAAACGGAAAAGCCTAAATTCTTATTTTCAGAATGTTGGAGGTATGAGTTCGAAAATACACAAATTCACACGAAACATACATTAACTAATTATGATATTTTTATCATTGTTGAGTCCTGGCTATCTAAGGATATATTAGACAGTGAGTTCAAATTACACCAATATAACATCTTTCGAACAGATAAATCCTCTATAAACAGCTTAAAAAAGAAGGGAGGTGGAGTTTTAATCGGAGTTAGGAAGGAGTTTCATGCCTACTACATTCAAGTTTCTCAAACAGACATGGAACAACTATTTATCAAGCTAGAAATAAACTCAAAAAACTATATAATAGGAGGAGTTTATCTTCCCACTACAAGTCCGCTGGAGAAATATGAATCTCATTATAATACAGTTGAATCAATTTTGGAAAATTATGAAGTAGAAAAATTTCTTATTTGCGGTGATTACAATCTACTTACAGATAATTGGATCAATGATTAATATGGTGTATGTCTTTCCACAAATGCTAGTTGCAAAGCCCAGGTTCTTGCAGAATTAATGGGTTTCTTAAATTTAAGTCAAATGAACATAATAACAAACAAACAGGGTGTGTTTTTGGATCTTGTGTTCGGTGAACAAGATTTCAAAACGGTTTATGCCGCAGGGGAATTACTGTGTCTTATCACCATGTTGCTTACAATATGGAACTTAATCTAGATTTTAAGAGTGCATTCATCGATAACGTTACATAATATTTGGATTTTAAGAATGCTAATTATCTTTACATTAATGACCTAATAGCCTCTATAGATTGGTGTAATGTGTTGCGCTCTTTCAGTGATTTGAACGAAGCAGTCACTGCTTTTTATGACACTTTAACGATAATCATAAATGGGCATGTTCCCATAAAATTCAAATTTGTAAGCAATTTTCCAAATTGGTTTAACAAAGAATTAATTGATTTAGTACGCGAAAAGAAAGAAGTTCAAGATCCAGTATATATTCAAAATGATTTAGATAAATTAAACGAATAGCGTAACAGAGATATTCTTACCTTAAACCACACCAAATGTAAAATAATTTCATTTAGTAGGAATAACGGATTAGTTTTTACGGATTATAAATTAAAGAATCAGGTAATTGCAAGAGTTGTCAAGATTATGGACTTAGGGGTGTTATTTGACCGAAGTATTTCATTCGGATCACACATTGCACACATCGTTAGTAAAGCACTAAAGTTACTAGGTTCCATAAGTAAGTAAGAGTTGGAAAAGACTTCTCGATAACGGCTGTCAAAATTTTATATTGTTCTTTAGTTAGATCAATTTTAGAATATGCCTCTATAATATGGACTCCCCATCAATTGTACCTCATAAAAATATTGAATAAGGTACAAAATAACTTTCCACGCGTGATTGCATTTAGAATGGGGCTCGGAATTACTGAGATCAACTATGATTATGTGAAGACTACCTTGAATATAAAGTCATTAGAATACCGCAGAATAATGGCAGATTTGAGATTTTTATACAAAATCATTAATAATCATATAGATTGCCATGCTCGGTTATCTAGCATTAGTTTTGTCTGGAGAAGCAAGGGGAGTTCAACCAGAAGTATGAATTTATTTAGAATACCATTTCATAGAACCGACTATGGTAAACTGAAGCAATAACGAGAATGATGTACATGGCAAACACTATCCAATCTTGCAAGAACTTTAACTTTTTTATTGAAAATTTAAAATTTTATTCGAAAAGGTGCTGAAATCTATTAACCTGTCGCATCTTTTAAATTATTATTAGAGCAGAATTTGTATATTATCGATATTTATTTATTTCTATTTACATTTTTTAAGTTACCAAATGTATTGTACTTAATTGTAACAAATGTATTTATGTTTCTAAAAGGGTTTCCCGTTTAATAAATTATTATTATATTGACTTCTGACATTTTAACATTTTGGTATTCAAACATTTTTACATTTTGAAATTTTGACATATTTACATTTAGGCATTTTCATATTTTCATATTAGATCGTCCTGGATAGTGTCCGCAGATATTTGCCAAGTTTGGTCGCAATCTGTTGTGTCGTTTTCCCGGAATTTTGTTCACAGACAGACAGACAGACTGACTGACTGACAGACATACATACCACACACAGACATCGCAAAAATCGGGTTTATTTCGACTATTTTGGGCATAAACCGTAAAGAAAATTGATTTTTTTTAGCTAAATGGTACACGGCAACAATACCTTCCTTCTGGTGTAATTTTTTCCCCGGAAAGTTATCGCATATTTTCACAATCTTAGTTAGAAAACGTGAACACGTTTTCGGTAAAACAATACATTCCTTTACATCAGTGATGTATTCGGAAAGTAAAAATGTGAAGTCATAAAAAATTGAAATTCGGAAAGTGGTGTGGTGTCCACACCAGATATTTTTTGAGCGAACACTGACGGTTACATGCCATATACGCAATAGGAAATGGGTCTATCAAGTTTTTTTCCTGTTTGTGGACCGATTTTTCTCACATTTTCATGGGATCACCACAGCTTGCTTTCCAAAAATAGTCTATTTGGACTATATTAGTCATGAAACATAAATAATTAGCAATTAGATTTTTTTGCGCGATAACAATACTTATACAGCGATGCTGTATTTGGAATGTAAAAGTTATAAATATTTTATGTATCTATTATGGGTCAAGAAATTATATACTGCATGTAATTCATATAAAAATATAGAAAATATATTATTATTATTATATTTCTGCAAAAATTCAGATAATATTATCCACAGCCAATCTTTAACCAATTACTATGGATACATTTGCAAATATAAAAAGTATTTTTTGTTATATCTATAACTCATTCTATATTTGAGGATAAAGATGATAACTTGTATTACTAGAAAACTAAAATTATAATTAGTGATGGGTACAATCAAATTAATTGGATTGATGGTAGTGATGCAGTCACTCTAGGGAATTAAAACTATTGAAACATATGACAATTTGAGTACAAAATTGGTGCAATATTAAATGGTGCACACACCATTGTTGTCAACAATGCCATATTTATTTTTGTTGCTATAACTCTAGTCCATTTATATCTCACACATGTAATATTCAGTCAAAAGATGCCATTCAGGAAATTACACTGGAATTTGTCATCCATTTTAATCACTATCACAGATATTCTCATTAACTTGCTTGCTTATGTTATAGCTTAGGAATATCTTTTTCCTGAAATTCAATCTATGGAGTCACCTTTTTACGGATTAACTTACTTATCACATCTTAAGGTTGTTTAATAATATAATGTATGATATTACCAGAATCCTCTTACATTTAAATGGTGCTAAATTATTACAAATGTATGGCTGTTTTGAAAAGCAGAGATTGTACATATTGCATAAGTTGTACTGAAACCTACCGTTTTCTTTTTCTATGTTGTATTGTATCAATGTTATTTTTTCTTTTTTTTTTAAATTTTATTGTATGTTGTAAATTAAAAGAGAAATAAATAAATACAGTTTATTATTATTATTTGCATAATTTCTAACCAATTAATAAACAAAATGTCACTGGCACTGAGCAAAACATTGGGAATCTTACAAGAAAATTAATATTATAAATATATCATATCTAAAATTTTATTCGAGATTGTTAAGAGAAGGAAAACCGGATTATAAAATGTTTATTGGCATTATTTTACTCTGGCAACAAGTTATCCATTTTCACTTTCCGTATACATCACTGATGTAAAGGAAAGTATTGTTTTACCGAAAACGTGTTCACGTTTTCAAACTAAGATTGTCGAAATATGAGATAACTTTTCGGGAAAGAAATTACACAAGAAGGAAGGCATTGATTGTTGCCGTGTACCATTTCGCAACAAAAAATTAAAATGCCTAAATGTAAACATGTCAAAATTTCAGTAAAAAAAATTTAAAATGTCAAAAAAAAAAGGAAAAATGTCAAAAATGTGAAAAAAGTAAAAAATGTCAAAAAGAATAAAAAATGTCATAAAAGGCAAAAAAAAAGTCATAAATGTCAATATGTCCAATTTTTTTAAAAAGCCGAATAGTTGAAAATATTATAGAAAATGAAATAGGTCATGGAATTCGGAAATCAGCCCAAATTCGCAATACATTAAATGTTATGGAGTTTGCAATAACTGACATCATACGAAGTGTATACGGATTTAACACCCGAAAAACCGAAATTCTATGTAAATAAACAAAAAGGGAAAGGCGTAAACGGTTGGATTTGTAATGCAGCGTCTGATGAGGATGTAATGGATTTGTCCTCGCGGGTTGATTCTCCATCTCATAATTCTAAAATAGTATCAATGCTTGAAGAGCTGCTACAAAAACAATTTAACATTTTCAAAACCGACATACAACAATCTTTAAGTACATTTTCAGAACAATTTACACACATCGATAACCGCCTAAACAAACTTGAAGAAGATAATGATAGGCTCCAGGCAGAATTGAACAACATAAATATTTCAGTAAGATCAACAGATACTAATATTATTAACGTCATGTCTTGTATGAAACAAACCAAAGTAATAGAGAATCTAATATTATGGTTTTCATTATGGTTGAATCGACGAAATTTAGTGATGATAACAAACAAAGTGATGATCTCTACGAACTCAATAAAATTCTAGCACCGGTTGGCGACATTATCAATCCCACGAAAATATTTCGCGTGGGACGGAAGGGTAATAAAAATAAAAGTAGGCCCTTGAAAATTATTTACGAGAACTTTACCGTTGTTAAAAAAATATTGGCAGCAAGCAAAACTCTGAATACGGGTACTGTCAAAATAAAATCTGATTTAGCGCCATTACAACAAGAGGAATTGAGGAAAGCTAAGCAGGACTTGTACAACATAACTGCAGCTGGTGAAAAGGACTTGAGACTGAGATATATCAATGGTACACCATGTGTTTCACATCATGTAGTTCAACTGTTCAACATCTGGGTCAAAAAACTAAATACGTATTTTCATAATGCGGGTGGAATTAAAACAAAATCAAAGGAATTCCTTCATAATGCGAATTGCTCAAGTTATGATATTATAATCATTATAGAAACTTGGATAACAAATGACATCTTAAATGCCGAACTCATGCTAACTAACTACCAGATTTATCGTTCTGACTGATCACAGTGTAAAGTCTCGTGGAGGTGGCATACTTATAGCAGTTAGAAAAGAACTATCTTCAACGATGTTATTATTAGTTGAAAAAAAATTGAAGAAATATTCGTGCATATAAATACATATAATAAAAATTGGGTTATCAGGGCAGCATATATTCCTCCAAAATCTGGTTTGAAATAATATGATCAGCATTGTGCGAATATTGAGGAGTTGGTTGCAAATTTTCCAGAAAATCAATATATTATATGTGGGGATTATAATTTATCAAATTATGTTAATGATAGTTCTAGATCTGTTAGTAGTAACAACCCAGTAGTTTTACTCTCTGAGAAATTTAGTTTCTTAAACTAACAGCAAATAAATGAGATACATAATGAAAGGGGAGTTTTCTTAGATCTAGTATTTGCTTCTGATAATTTGTGGAAGGTATCAACTGCACATGAGGTTTTATGTAATATAAATTCTCACCATCTATCGTACTGTATATGTCTTCCTATTGCTGAAAATCATAATGTACAAACCAAGGTATAAATATTTGACTTCGAGAAAGGTAACTATTTAAAAATTAACAATGCGTTAGCAGCTATAGACTGGGACTCTCATTTTAACAACTGTGATTTAGATAAAATGGTAGCTAAATTTTAGTGTAGTGTTTTTGAGGTCTTATGTCTGCATTTATACCTAAGAAAACTATATATTCTAGTCGGTATCCTAAATTGTTTAACAATAATTTGATAAATTTGGTAAGGAAGAAGAAAATTGCTCACAAAAATTATAAACGTACAAATAGTTTAGTTTACTATCACATATTTCAAGAGCTACGCAAGGAGTGTACAACGTTAAATAATATATTGTATAAGGCTTATATAACACATACAGAAGCATCTCTTATTGAAAAACCCGAAGTCATTCTGTTCTCACATTAATAACATAAAGCGATCCAACATTATGCCTGCGCGCATGACTTATAATCACGTCAATTTTAACACTGCAATTGAAATTGCTGATGCCTTTGCGGATTATTTTTCATCTGTATACGTCAATGATACAGATCAATTTTCGGCAGAAACACAAACAATAAATAACCATACAGTTGCTCCGGATTTGATAAAGATTGACATTATCGATGTATACAATGGTATTATCTAAAAGTTGGTCATCAGGTCCAGATGGAGTGTCAAATTCTTTATTGCAAAAAATACATCTACATTATATCAAAGTCTATTTTATTACTATTTAATTCTTCATTACAATGCCAAAGGTTTCCTACAATGTGGAAACAATCGTTTATAACTCCAATCTTTAAACCTGGAAATCGTGAGGTTATTAGTAATTACAGGGGAATCTCGATTCAATGTTCGTTAGCAAAACTTTTAGACAGTCTTGTATCAACTACGCTGGATGACACGACAAATTATTATTGATGAACAACACGGGTTTATGAAGGGCAGGTCTACCACAACCAATTTGTTGTTATATCAAAACTATGTCCTAAACGCTATGGAAAATCGGGAACAAGTAGATGCTATTTATACGGACTTCTCCAAGGCATTTGATCAAGTGAATCATAGATTATTATGCGCTAAATTAAGTGCCTTGGGTTTGTCTGAGAAGATAGTAAAGTGGATGATGTCATTCTTGTCGGAACGTTCTCAATGTGTTAGATATGCAGAATGTAAATCCAAAGAGATACGTGTAACGTCTGGTGTCCCACAAGGTTCTCATTGCGGTCCTATTTTTTTTTTTTATTTATAAATGATATTAATCTCTATGTGAAGAACACCCGTTTTTTAATGTTTGTGGTCGATCTAAAAATGTTTACATCAATTAAGTCTACCACTGATTCCCAGCAATTGCAGCCTGACCTGTATAGTTTAGAGGAGTGGTGTCAATTAAAGTGTTTGCATCTAAACACCAGTAAGTGCGTAACTACCTCCTTTTGTAGGAAGTCTTCGTTGCTGACGACACAATGTTTCATATGACATTAAGTTAAAAAGTGTTAATGAAATTGACGACTTGGGGATCCTATTTGACTCACAATTAAATGTTTCTGCTCATATATCGAAGATAGCAGGAGAGGCTTTTAGATGCTTGGGATTTATTTGTCGCAACTCAAAAGATTTTACAGTGCAGACTACTAATCGTCTCTTTGTTTCACTTGTTCGTCAATAACATAATATGCCGCGGTTGTGTGGAATCCAAATTACCAAGTACATTGTAAGAAATTAGAAAGAATTCAGACTAAGTTCATAAGGTACTTGGCATTTAAAACCAATAGAATTAGTGTTAGTAATGCAATTATTTTAAACAATTTTAATTTATTGACTTTTTCCGATTGCAGAGTAATAAATGAATCTGTTTCCTCCACCGGCTAGTGAATGATTTCATAAACTGTGCTGAATTACTGGGCGAGCTTGACTTCTACATTAATCCCACTAACAGACAAAACAGACAAACACCTCTGTTTAGGGTGACATTTCACACCAGAAATTATACCTGTAATTCTTCAGTGACTAGAATTCAATTGTTGGCAAATTTTTATAATGCAAATGCAGATATTTTAATTTTTAATTCGTCAGTGACAGTCTTTAAATGTTCATTTTTAAAATTGATTTCACATGTTGGTTTAAATGAAATGTAAATTTTCACCTGTTTCCATATGTTCATGTATATACACTTAGTTATTTTATTTTATTTCGTAGGTTGTATTTTTTTGTATTATATATCTTATATTTTGTAAGAATTTGTATGAAATGGCATTGCCGTAAATAAAGAATTATTTTTATTATTATTATAACAATCAACTAAAAATTATGTCAGACTATTTTTAGTTCTTAGTTGATTGTTATCATATTAATATAAAATTTACCTTCTGGCATCGGGATGTAAAGATATTAATTTAATTATCCAACTGCATTTTGTCCATGTCGTCCATCATTCATAATCAAAATCTATAGCCAGACCAGGAAGTTGTTATGAGAACATGCCACAGCCTTTCCTGCCCATTCTAATTTGAGTAAATATTGAGATATCTTCAAGTAGATGGTGTGTACATCAGCAGATGACATATTCTGAAATTAAATGTGAAGCCTATTACATACCAAATATACATTTAACATATAAAACAAACAAACAAAAAAACGCTACAATTATAAAACCAATGTGTTCGGTAACAAAACATTATTTTGCATAAAAAGAATCTGTAAATTTTTGCTGTGTTGTGTATATACTTAATTGGCATCAGATTATACTTGTAGACAATCTATTGACATTGTTAAGTAACAACAAATCTTTACTCAAGCAAATGATGCACCTATTATGAAGAGGGTAATAGCCCGATTAGAAAGTGGACATGCATTTACAGACCCCATCAGAAACTCTTCAACAGAATATTGCCCTTCAATTAATAGAACTGATGTTATAAAATGGACATCGTTCTCATACTTATTCACACAAACTCTCTAAATATAACACAACCAGCCAACATCGCTGAGCTATATGAGTTAGATATTACCGTTGATTGAAGTATATACTTCAATCAACGATATTACTTTAAATAGTTGTTAAACCATTGTCCAATAAACATTTTAAACATGTAAGAGTTTTCCTGAGGTAGTGATCCTTGTGTTCTACACATCATATTTGGTGTGAGCAGGTGGATTTTCCGCCTGTACACACAACAACTAGATTCGATAAATCAATAGCCGTAACAATGTAATGAAAACAATTAAAGACAACAAATTTTATAATTAAAAGTTAAACTCACCTCCATTTGTGTAGATATATGTCGAAATCTTTGTTGACAGCGGCGATCCGTTGTAGATACGGTATTAATACCGTATAATGCCTTAAGGCCGTTGTTGCAATCAATGAAAGTCGTTCACAAAATTCACGACTGCTGGCGAACGAAAAACGTATTGCTTTAGAAAACACACCGGTGTTTACCATGGAAATGTGTTTACAAAACAAACGTCCGACGCAAATGCTTCTGCGCAACTGCCTGTCAACCAAGAAATGTTGATGCATCGACTGCTTCACTGTAACGAAACGGTTGGTATTAGTTAGGCAAGTATCACACTATAATCACGAATTTCGCTTATATTTCATTATGACAACTCATGTCCAACGAATTATAAGATCTTATAGTTTGTTGATTATACCACATTCAGTCACTAATCATTAATTATATTCTCATAGCAGACGTCAAGAAAAATAAACAAAGAAGTAATTTCAATATTAAATTGTGTAGCTAGCCTTACTTTCGACACACGAACAATTCCGACAAACGCCGATTCCTTTTGACATGTCCCTATAAACACGCATTTATTTATTTATCGAAAACAGAACCTCAAAAAGTGAATTAACTTATCGGCGCTAATAAGCAGGAAGCGCATCGTACGAGTGTTTTAGGGAAATCAACAATCGACGGGAAGTTGCATAAACATAGCACGACGTTCCGTTATAAATATAGCCACAAACGGTATAACCTCAAAATTAATTACAATAGGTTTGTTTACAAGCACAGAAGGCAATTACAAAGAAACAAAAGGCACAGTTGAATACAGAATAACATAGACATCAAGCATTGCAAATGAGGAGAAATAAGTGACATTTATTTCTTTTAATATGGAGTACATTTAAGTTACAATAACAATATATCTCTTTAACCCGGCGTTGGTACGGTGGGGTATGACATACCCCAACCAAACTAAATTGCGAATTTGTAAAGAAACCAACGATGCCATCAGCTCCAGCATCTATGTACCTTCGAATTAGATCTCATAGAAGGCTTTATGTAAGAATATAACGTCAACAGTGTTCAGTTCTGATTACAATATACAACTAAAGCGGGCGGGGGTATACCATACCCCAGTGTACTAGTGACGTTATAAGTAGCACAATCAGGTTGTTTGGTACGCTGTACCTAGTTTTAGACCTTTTTGTTTTTTATTAGTTGTTGACGTTGTGAATGAATTATCTGGTACATACAGTGTCTGTAGAAACAGTCGTAGATGGCCCCTTACCCTGTTTTATTCAATTCTCAACTCTGCGGCAATAAATTCCATGATTATATGGAAATGTAATAACAATGACTCTACAGCTAAAATTCCTCGCCGAAATTTTTTGAAGGAACAGGGATATGTTGTTTGTGTCCCAGAAAGGCTGATTGGAAGTCATTCTACACTTGCAATTCATGCAACCGTTTCATTTGCATGGATTGCTGCAGTCATATTTGTGACGAATGTCAGGTCTCTGATAGTCCTTGAAATGTTAGAATTTTCTTTAATCATGACATTTCTTTCGTGATTTCATATTTAAGTTTTATGACCACATTGTGCATGTATTCATTAATTATAGTGAGGTTAAGGTTGTTAACTAAGTAGCATATTATTATTATAATGCTCTGTGCTAAGTAGGCAAACGTAGATGGGGGTTATTTAAATAAATTGTATTGTTACTACTCTTATTTAATTGTATTGTTGCTATTCTTACTTTTACAGTTAAAAAAATTGCATATCATGGTTGGTTGTATTGTTGCCTACCCAAGAGAAATTGTGAGTTTTATTTTTGTTTTGTTTCAAGCTGATTGGACATGTAATGTTCAGAGTGACTAGAAATGTTAAATGAAAGCAGCTGTGGTAGAGCTTTAGCATAATTTGATAGTGTGATATCCTAATAGCAAAGTTGTTGAGAAAGCTTCTAGCATTTTTGTTATAATTTTGATTAGAAGTGTACCTTTGTGATATCAAAGAGAACCATATTTAAACCACAAAAACACTTTATACCAATAATAAGTGTTGAGGGATGGCACTAATCTATTGGTGAGAAGTCTATATTACTACAACCAGCAATATTATGATTTATTGATTACAATTTTTTTCATTAACAGACTATAATAAATAATGAGTGCTTGTGATATTTTTTTTTATTAGTGCCAGCGCCATTCCGTTACAGATTTTGGAAAACTTGTGAGTGTAGGAGAGATTCTATAATTCTGAAATTGCAGGTATCAACAAGTCCAGGCCACAGCTCATCTTTTTATTATTGTAATATCTAATGTAACCATAGGGCTTGTACAACTCAACAGTACCTCATGTCATATCAACACACTTGAAAGTTGTCTTACCTGTGTTTTAAACTGAGTGAGCAATTATTTGGGTGTATTGAAATACTGAAATCAACACACCCATAAATGCATGAATTTTCACAATGTTAAATATATATATATATATATATATATATATATATATATATATATATATATATATGACATTTTTGACGTTTTTAACATAGTTTGACTTCTTTGACTTTTTCTTGGATTAGTTTTTTGACATTTTTGATTTTTTTTAACTTTCTTTGGAATTTTGACATGTTTACATTTTCATATTTTCATTTTTCACATTTTCAAATTTTTACATGAAAATGTAATATAATTATTAATGTATATTTTCATTATCTTACTACATTTACCATGCGACCATTTTCGCTAATTTCGCGATTGAGTTACGACACGCCCGCTGACGTCACATATATTATTTATTACTAGTGGCCGGTTGCAGCCATTGCTGCAATAAAAGATGTTAATTGAGAGGTTTAGAGTGGAAAAACATTTAGATATTCCGATCATTTAATGTGGATAACGCATGTTTTTTATTTAACTACTGTATGTGTTAATACCATATTTTGCATGGGTATCTATTATTTCAAGTATGCAGTTCAGTTTTGGTAGAAATCTGCCCGGGAAAAAATCATGTTTACAAACTGCTATACACCAATTTGGAAAGAAAAAATCGTATATCCTTTACTGAATCTGGTGTATGCTTTTCATTGCATAATACCATTAGTTCATTATATTATCTTAAAATCTGGATGATAACAAATATACTGTATGATAAATGAAAACAGTAGTATGCGTTTGATTGTTTGCCTAGAATCAAACCTAAACGAATTAACATACCATCACAAATAATGATATTAATATGGGCATCGTCTCATAATATATGCGGCTGTCGGAAAGACCACCGGCCGATAGCCAAATAGGGATTGTTTTTCTCTCTCTATATGCGGTTCTATACTATTCAATATTGTTACGTTTTCCATTACAATTTTCTTCTCTATAAAATCACTAATTATAATTACTAATTATTTAAAAAATAAATTTACAACCTTCCACATTTCCACTTGATCCCTTTCAATGCTTCATTCATTCTTTGTTCCGAACTGTCCCGGTATACATTTTTTAGTTTCTGAGCTCGACCCGTAGATTTACTCATATTACTACAAAGTCCAACTTATAAATGTATTTATATATTTACTGTACTTACTTTTACTGCTTTTACGAATGATGGGTCAAGACGACAAACACCATTTTCATTAGATTTGACAATTTATCGTAACACTAATTGTTTAAAAAAAACGAATGGAGACAAAATGGTTTTATAATATTCCGTGTAAAGTTAACGTTTAATGCCAATGCTTGAAAATTAAATCCTAAATTCACTTGTGCTTTTACCAACTGCAGAAAGCGATATCATTATTATTATCTCAATGCCACGAAGGGATAATTATGGAACAAAATCTGGAATGGGAAAACACTATGCTTATAAATTTGCTAGTTTTACCTTATCAGTATAGTGTCATGCGAATATATTATAATATTTTTCCCCTTTTAAGAAGATCTGTCGTTTGTTTCGTGATAAAATTGTATAGAGATTTTTTATTTCATTCTAAATTGTCTATCCAACAGGCTTATGCTTATTTTATTTTATTACTTTCCGAATACATCACTGATGTAAAGGAATGTATTGTTTTACCGAAAACGTGTTCACGTTTTCAAACTAAGATTGTGGAAATATGCCATAACTTTCCGGGAAAAAATTACACCAGAAGGAAGGTATTGTTGCCGTGTACAATTTAGCAAAAACATTTCAATTTTCGTTACGTTTTATGCCCATAATAGTCGAAATAAACCCGATTTTTGCGATGTCTGTGTGTGGTATGTATGTCTGTCAGTCAGTCAGTCTGTCTGTCTGTCTGTCTGTGAACAAAATTCCGGGAAAACGACACTACAGATTTTTCGACTTTTTTTGACATTTTTGATATTTTTTAACTTTCTTTGAAATTTTTGACACGTGAGATTTTGACGTTTTTACATTTTGACATTTTGACTTTTTATATTTTTGGTATTCTGACATTTTAACATATTAATATTCTGACATTTTGGCATTCTGACATTTTTACATTTTGAAATTATGACATATTTACATTTAGGCATTTTCATATTTCACATTTTCAAATGTTCACAGTTTCACATGAAAGTTTAATGTAATTATTAATGTATATTTTCAATACCTAACTACATTTAAGATGCGACAATTTTCGCTAATTCCGCGCTTGATTTACGCCACGCCCGCTGACGTCACGATTATTATTTGTGATATGCGCAATAGGAAATCGCTATTATTGAGAAATCTTCTGTTTTAGTTAACCGATATTGCTCAAATTTTCACTGGATCGTCCTAAATAGTGTCCGCAGATATTTGCCAAATTTGGTCGCAATCTGTTGTGTCGTTTTCCCGGAATTTTGTTCACAGACAGACAGACAGACAGACGACAGACATACATACCACACACAGACATCGCAAAAATCGGGTTTATTTCGACTATTATGGGCATAAAACGTAACGAAAATTGATTTTTTTTTTGCTAAATTGTACACGGCAACAATACCTTCCTTTTGGTGTAATTTTTTTCCCAGAAAGTTATCGCATATTTTCACAATCTTAGTTTGAAAACGTGAACACGTTTTCGGTAAAACAATACCTTCCTTTGCATCAGTGATGTGTTTGGAAAGTAAAAAATGTCATAAAAATCAAAATATTAAAAAATTAAAAAAAACCCACAAGTTGAAAATGTCGAAAATGTCGAAAATGTTGTACAATATGAAATAGATCATGTAATTCGGAAAGTCGTGTGGTGCCCACACCAGATATTTTTTCTTTTAATCATCATAACGGTACAATTTTTATAACATTTTTGTGGAATTTCCTTTGGAATTAAAACACCTACAAATGAGTCCAAGCGCGACTTTCTATCGTGAAATAAAATTTCAGAATTTTGTCATGTAGCTTTCCCGCTTCAATTTGAAACATATTCGACATTTTCCTCGCCATATAGACTATATGTTCTATCAAACGACATACAGTTCAGTGCCAGACCACTTCTGGGACGGACCCAATTTGGACGCTACGGAAGGGAGTTTTGGCATTTTTACCGTTTTCGAGCACATTTATCATGTGACGTTTGTCTTTTATTTTAAAGAAAATTAAACTAAGATTTTTCATTTGGTTCAAAATTGTGTATCCTACTGGCTTCAGTTGATTCTGATTGGATAATTTTTATTCTATTTATCTTCACGTCTTCGACTTTACCGATACAACTGTAAACTTTTTATAACAATATTTGTTTTTGTTTTGTGTGTTTCCCTTTCAAGTTTAAGGACCTACAAAATAAAATCAAAAACTACTTTCTATCATGAAATAAATGATCAATGTTTCCACAAATTGGCTAAGCACTGTAGATTTTCCGGTTCAATTTGAAACATCTCAACATTTTTCCTGCCATCTAGACTATATTTCCAATCAAACGAGATAAGTTTCAGCTCCATGCCACTTTTGGGAAGGTCCCAATTTTGAACGGACGGAAGTTAGTTTTAGATTTTTTATCGATTTTTATCAGTTTTATTATTTGGAATGTGACTGGTTTAGTTTTTGTTTTAAGGAAACATATAAATACATATAAAATTTTTCATTTAGTTCAAAATTGTCTATCCAACAGGCTAAAGTTTATCTTAATTGGATAATTTTTATTTTATTTTCATTCGTTTTTTCGACTTTACCACCAAAACGGTATACTTTTTATAACAATATTTTTATATTTTTCTCTTTGGAAATGAGACCTACAAAATAAGACTAAAAACCGCTTTCTACCATAAAATAAAAATTTTAAAGTTTCAAAAATTTGCCAAGTCCTGTAACTTTACAGATTCATTTTGAAACAATCTCGATATTTTCCCGCCATCTAGACTATATTTTCAATCAAACCACATTATTTTTAGGGCCAAGCCACTTCTGTAACGGCCCAAATTCTGAACGGACGGACGGTAGTTTTGGAATCTTTTTTTCGATTTGTATCATTTTTATATTTTATCATGTGACGGATTTGTCTGTTGTTTTAGGGATAAAATGTACTAAGATTTTTCATTTGGTTCAAAATTGTCTATCCAACTGGCTAAAACTCATCTTGATTGGACAATTTTTATTTTATTTTTCTTCACTTCTTCGACTTTACCGCCAAAACGGTACGCTTCTGATAACAATATTTTTGTGTTATTTTTCATTGGAAATGAAGGATCTACAATATAAGAATAAAACCCACTTTCTACAAGGAAATAAAATTTTCTGTTTCAAATATTAGGCCTATAGCTTTGCAGATTCAATTTGGAACAATCTCGACATTTTTCCTGCCATCTAGACTATATTTGCAATTAAACGACATAAGCTTCAGGGCGATGCCACTAATGGGACGACCCCAATTTTGACGCAACAGACCTTAGTTTTGTGACGTTGACGGACATTTTTTGAAATTGTACATTTTTACTTTTTGCAGCTTTATCTGTAACTGTAGAGCAATTCTAATTTAAGTTTGACTTGGAATATCTTTCTGCAGAAAGGAACCAATCCACCTAATGTTAAAGTTAAGAACAGAGACAGATTTATATAAATTAAAAAGTATCTATTCATCTCAGGTTAATTTTCGACATCTAGAGCTTTAAAGCATTTTTTTTTAATTTCAATTAATTAAGTTAAATTGTTTACATTCAGTGTAAAGGTAAGAAAAACAAACATATTTTGTCTGTTGATTCCTTTCTACAGAAAGGCATGCAAATTGTATTGAGATTTCTTATTTGGTTCTAAATTATCTATGTAACAGGCTTTAGTTGATTTTGATAGGACATTTTTTATTTTATTTTATACACGGCATTGCCGATTAGGTAAAAAAAAACATACCATTTATGATATTACTATGCGCATTGTCTAATAATATACGCGGTTAATTCATTTGCTGTAACATTTTCCATTGCAATGTTCTCATTCATATTATTTGATGTTCCAATAGAACTTGATAACGAAAAGGGCATGTCACTCGTTTCTATAGAAAATAAATTTTGAAAATTAAAATCAAATGACGTTAGTTTTATTTCTTGGTAATCTTCTAGTACGGCCTCTATTTTGACACAACGGAGAATAGTTTTGGGTTTATTAACGATTTTTATTATTGTTATAATTTATCATCTAACTTGTATTTTGTTTTTGTGAAAAATTATACTGAGATTTTGATTTCGTTCAAAATTGTCTATCCATCGTTCTGCAGTTGAATTTGACTGGACAATTTTTATTTGATTTTTCTACACTTCTTCCACTTTACCGCCTAAAGGGTACAGTTTTTATAACATTAAGTTTGTGATTTTCTCGTTAGGAATGAAAGACCTACAAAATAAGACCAAGACAACATTTTTCCTGCCATATAGACGATATTTTTAGCGATTTTTATATTTATAATTTATTATGTGACGGTTTTATCTTTTGTTTTTGGAAAAAAATATTTTAAGATTTTGGTTCGAAATTATCTATCCAGCAGGATGAAGTTCATCTTAATAGGACACTCTTTATTTTATTTTTATTTTCTTCTTCGACTTTACCACTAAAACAATATACTTTTTATGGCAATATCTTTGTAAATGAAAGACCTACACAATAAGACCCAAAACCACTTTCAATCATGAAATAAAATTTTAAAAGTTGCAAACATTTGCCTCTAGCTTTACCGGTTGAATTTAAAACAATCTCTACGTTTTGCCGCCATCTAGACTATATTTCCAATAAAACGACATAAGTTTTAGGGCCATGTTACTTCCGGAACGGCCCCAATTTTGAACGGACGCACGATAGTTTTGGCATTTTTACCGATTTTTATTACTTTTAAAATAAAATTTGTAAAGGATTTATCTTTTGTTTTAGGGAAAAATTGTACTAAGATTTTATATTTCTTTCAAAATTTCCTATCCAATAGGCTGAAGTCGATTTCGATTTGACAGAATTTATTTTTATTTTCGTCACTTCTTCGGCCTTACCATCAAAACGGTACATATTTTATGACAATATTTTTCTGTTTTCCTCTTTGAATATGAAACACCTACAAAATAGTACCAATAATCACTTTCTAACATGAAATAAAATGTTCAATGTATCAAAAATTTGCCAAGCGCTGTAGCTTTTCAGGTACAATTTGTAACAATCTCGCCATTTTTTCCCGCCATCTAGATTATATTTTCTAATTTTAACATTTTAGCATTCTGACATTTTAAATTTTGAAATTTTGACATAATTACATTTAGACATTTTCATATTTCACATTTTCAAATGTTCACAGTTTCACATGAAAATGTAATGTAATTATTAATATATATTTTCAATACCTTATTACATTTAAGATGTGACAATTTTCGGTAATTCCGCGCTTGATTTACGCCACGCCCGCTGACGTCACGCTGACGTCACGTATATTATTTGTGATATGCGCAATAGGAAATCGCTATTAATGAGAAATCTTCTGTTTTAGTGAACCGATCTTGCTAACATTTTCACAGGGTCACCGAAGCGCGGGTTCTCACCCGATTTCCAAATTTGGTCGCGATCTGTTGTGTCGTTTTCCCGGATTTTTTTCCACAGACAGACAGTCAGTCAAACAGACAGACAGACAGCCAGACAGACATACATACCACACACAGACATCGCAATCGGGTTTATTTCGACTATTTTGGGCATAAAACGTAACGAAAACTGATTCTTTTTTGCTAAATGGTACACGGCAACAATACCTTCCTTCTGGAGTATTTTTTTTCCCGGAAAGTTCGCATATTTCCACAATCTTAGTTTGAAAATGTGAACACGTTTTCGGTAAAACAATACCTTCCTTTACATCAGTGATGTATTCGGAAAGTACAAGTCTAAAATGTCAAAAATGTCAATATGTCAAAAAAAATTAAAAAAGCCAAAATGTCGAAAATGTTATACAAAATTAAATAGGTCATTCAATTCGGAAAGTCGTATGGTGCCCACACCAGATATTTAATAATTATATTTTCATAATACTGTATGTATAAATATGTTTTACTTTTGACTTATATAATAAATATAATTTCAAGTTATATGTTGTATTATTTTATTATATACCCAAATATGAATTATATATTCAAAGTGAGTAGCATTTAAACATGAAAAACAGTTTATTGAACATTGCAATGTTTTTATTTTTTTGGTTATAACATTTATTGAAATGTGTAGTAAATGCTTGCATTTTATTTATGTAAATAATTTAAGTGTACAAAGTATTTACAAAAATACGTAATACACTTAAATTATTTTAGAATTTAATGAAATATATTGCATATGCTGCATAGAGCTAAGGTACAGGTCTGAGCTAATTTTTTGCGGTACTGATATTACAGGGCGCTGGTTCTGGCGTCCAAAACCAGTACATATCTATCTTGTCTATGTAATATGTCGTCACCAAGAGTGTATAATATGCCAGATAACCAATAATATATATATATATATATATATATATATATATATAAATAAAATCTGGTGTGGGTACTACAGGACTTTCTGAATAAACGAATTAATATAAAAATTTTGAATTTTTTCAAAATTAGTAATTCGAATTTTTGTGTGAAAACAATACCTTACTTACAGCAGTGCTGTAGTTTAATAATATTAAATCTAGATTTTTAAGCCACAGAGTTGAAAGAGGCAAGTCTAGAATGAGTTAAGTCCATGGCAAAACTTCATAGCTGGCCTGAAGTGTTTCTGCTAGAAATGGCCAAGAAGCAATTGAAAGGGATTGACTGGATCATGGTATAAGAGAATCAGAGATTTATAGCTTGGCAGATTTTGAAGAAGCATTTGTCAGCACACCTTCAAGAACTGACCAGTGGCGAGTAATGGAATAGCAATCACAGGGGAAGGATGAGGACATAAGTGTATATTTTCCTGAAAAGGCAGTACTATGTTGATAATTAAAACCCTTCTGGGAAGGACTAAAATTACCCCAGGTGAGCAATTTTATTTTATCAAAAGATATAGAGAATGAGAATGAACTCTAAAGTGATGTTATTATATTTTAGAGAATTGAGCACACCCAAAAAATAGAATAAGTGGAGTGAGACACAAGACAGGTAAGAAGGACTATTTAATACCATTAAGTAAAGGTGGATTCATGTCAAAATAAAATAATAATTAATAAATATGAATGATAACTACATTCAAGGTCACAAATAATAATTATACACACTACCAACGTTGAAAAGTATAACTTGTTTTTGATTTTATTATAACAGATAGTGGGTGTTAATCTCAATGAATGGGGATGAACTAGTGGGACATAGTAGTAATGTCTGCTGTTGCATTTTCACCATTCCTATATTTCATATATTATTTCACTATAAACAGTAAGTCATTGAATTCCTATTAGTCACGAAAGTATTTAAATAATTTTGAGAACGCAATAAATCACCCAAAAACGACTAACAAAACAAATTGTAGGAGTAAGATTTAAAATAAGTAGGTATTCACATAATTAATTCATCTAGATATGTATAAATAAAACGATTATGATAAGGGATTAGCATCAGAAAGTATCAAGCCCTTGACCAGCCAAGCAATTAACTAATTAACTGAAAATGTTCAACCCCAATAATGTAGTAGGAGATATGTTATTTTATAAGTGCTGTGCCACAATAAGATAGTTACAGTTACAGACAGTTCAGTTACAGTTAGAGAAGAGTCAGAGTTGAAGACCACTCACATTTATGTTTAAAGTTTTAAACAGTCAGCACAGAAGAACAGGCATTCTAAATATGGTTAGGAGAAGATACCATTAGTAATTAAATAAATAGGTAGTTTATACAAGTTTATTTCCAACCCTAGATTGCCCACCATAGGTTTTAAAATACTATCAAAGGTAATCTAAAATTTGGTGACAGTGGGTTCAGAGAGAGTACAACGTGCTCCGAACCCCGGGTCAAATAGCCATGCAGATTTCACAATTTTTTTCCACCTACCACTCATTGTGTCAAATTTGAGTTTATTGCACCTTGGCAATAAAAAAAAGCAAAAATTTAGAAGATTTAGGTACCAATTATTATCGTGATCAACAAAATAAACATTGATATGTTCTCTGTAATCAATTGACATCAAAACAAGCAGGCCTTCTAAAAGCTATTTATTGAATAAAGTTTGTCCAACATAATTTTATTTAATAATTAGTATTTAAAATAATCTATTTTTATTTATTATTTCAGCATAAACCCACCTTAAGGAATCCAATACCAGCAAGCATACTGTGGAGATTGAAAGGAGATGCTAATGCTGTGGCTGGATGGGTCATTTAGTCACTCACTCTACAATGGCTGAGGGCCTATGCTTTAATTACAAGAAGAAAAAACAGTTTAGTAGAGATTGCCCAGATTGAAGACAGGGAGGGTTTAAAAATGGTTATTAATCAATGGCTGAGGGACATTCACATAGAGAGCTTTTCAACAATTTGCTGAAGAAAGGGGTATTTGGTTAATTCTCAACTCACAAACCCTCAAGCAAATGACATGGTAGAACAAGCAAATCGTACAAAAATTCAATGATAGAGGCAGAAATGGTTAGTGAGTGTTCATGGGACAAATGCTTGAGAAAAATTCGATTTAAACACTCAATAAAACCACAAGAAGGAGCCATGGATATTATTTTGGGTCATGCTATAGCAGAAATTGAGAGTTATCAAGATACAGGAGAAGATCACGAGTAATTTGGAGAAAACATTCTTAGGGGACAAATGAAATAGAAAGCACAGTTTGATAAAAAAGATAATTTTTGGTAACATAATGAGGATAGGAAAATCATTTTAGTTAGAGGGCGAGTCCAGGCAACAGGTGATAGTACCAATTTACAAGCTAAGTCTTTTCCGCACACAACCTGTTAAAATTTATGAACATAGTTCAGTTCAGTTGTTATTTTAAAACAATAAATCAATTACAATTTTTTTTAACAAACATAAGTATTCTCATTATTCCATTTTTGAACAATATTACCAACAATATTGCTTGATACATAAGCTGATAGCAACTCAAAATTGTTACATGATGGATTGATTATTGATTATGTATTAATTTGATTTTGTAGGGAATGAAACTGCTTGAAAAGTTTTGCATTGGTAAAACAGTATGCATACTACTATTTATCAGTAACGTACACATGCATGGTGTATGTATATCCTAAACCAACATCTGCTTGAAAAGTTTCTATCATAACCTAATATGAAATTGGCTCACAAGTATGTGTTGGACGGATGCAACTTGTCAACATTTATAAAGTAGTCAACCTTGGATGTATGCAAATTGAGATGGTTTCAATTTCTAATAATGTAATTGCACAATTTTCAATCTAACATTCATGGCAAGAATAAATACATCCTTTCCACTTTTGTGATTGATTCTAGCAAAATATTTAAACTACATCAACCTTACTGATATTGCATGTATGAAGAGCAGAGCTGGCTGGCAAATACAAAAAATTACCCAAGCATTCCAAGCAGGATTAGAATAGTTTGAAAGGTGTGTTGCTAGTCAAATTGTAAATAGTTTATTATAAAAGTTGAGAGTGATAATAAAACAACTATTCTTAGTTCATACCAGTAATTTATAGTAAATACCTATATTAAACTAGAAAGAAAAGGTACAAGCAGTTGAATCTAAACCAGGTATAGATTTGGATTGTTTTCAAGTTGGTTAGCATTGGCAAAAACAAACTTTTGTATATGAAAATGTTTTAGTTTAAAGTTGATTATAATGTAAACATTATACGACAGGAATGTGGGCTTTAGGGAGTCGGAGTTAAGCAACTTGAGAGCACAAATAATTCAGTACATGTAAGCAGTTAACGTGAACCAACTGTAGTTGATTAATTATTTACCAAATACTACAATGAATACAGCATCAAACATAGAAATGGTAAAAATCATAATGCACTGACCTTTTTAGAACGACCTGCTGGTGTAATCCTAGCCGGCTCAGGCTTTTTGTATTCCTAGATTCTTCCAAGTTCCAACCTCAAAACACATGCAGCACTTGTATTTCACTTTTCGCGTTGATTATGCATGATCACAACACAAATCACACATCACAGGAATCACTATGAAATCCCCGTTGCTTGAACATCACTCACTCCACCGAGACACTTGTTTATGCAACAATATTGCAATAAATATATAATATATGTGCAGAGCCGGCGGCCTTCTTACACTAAACTCATAAACTGGCGCTGTCAAGCTTAGACAGCTTCTGTCAAGTGCCAGGTAGTTACCTTTAGAAAAGTGATGTCATTGATGGCCGTGAGATGTCGCTGTAGTTCACGCATGATGGGCGGCTAAATGCTCAACTTTGAACGCGCTGCAAACATTTATTGCAATATTGTTGCATAAACAAGTCCCCAAATGCTGTTAGTGATGTTCAAACAACGGGGATTTTAAGATGATTCTGGTGATCTGTGATTTATGTTGTGGTCGTGCATAACCAACGCGCGAGGTGTAAAACACATGTTGCATATGTTACGAGGTTGGAAATAGGAAGATGCTGAGTATTTTACAATCAACACTAAACAGCCAGAGTTGGCTAGGATTATACCAACACGTCAGTTGTAAAAACACAGAGCACTATAAGGTAAGTGCATATGATGTCTAACTATTTATATGTTTCGTGCTGTATTCATTGATATCTGGATAATAATTAATTAACTACAATTACTTGCATTATGTTACTTACATGAAATGAATTATTTTACAAGTTGTTAAGTTCTGTCCTCTAAAACCTATATTCCTCCCATAACATAATCCACATATACTCTCCATTTATCTATTGTAGATTGGAAAACATAGTTATTGTGCAGATCTTGTTGACTGCTGCCCTGAATAGCTTAACGGATGGGCATCTAAACCCGTCCTTCAGGTTGCTAAGCCACAATATTCTTCTTCTTCCAATTGATATTTTCCTTTAATTTATTCTTGGATTATTAGTAAAATGATGTGTTATCAGTCTCCTCTCATGATGTGACCAAAGTATTCCAGATGTCTCTTCTTTATTGTGGTGTATTTTATTACTGTTTCATTGGTGACTTTTTCAGTCCATGAAATAGTGTACATCCTCTAGCACTACATTTCAAATGATTCCAATGTTTCATGTTGTCTGTCTTCATTGTCTAGGCCTCTTTTCCAAATAGTAAGATGGGTAATATGTGATACTACAATACTCTAGTTCTCACTTGTAATGATGAGATTTAATATTATTTTCATGTGCCTGATACAAATACATTTTACCTGTAACTTTTTGATAATTGAAAAGTTTTGAAAAAAAATATCAACTAGATTTTATTACATTGTATTATTTTTCATTGTAACACACTTAATTCAATAATAGTATGTTGTATATTTTATACAAATGGGAATTTTCAACTAGTCAACTAATAAGCAATAAAATAATTCATCATCATACCTGTGGAGTATCATGTCCACTGCAACAATTTCCATAGCACCTACGCCTCTCTTCTCCACAGCCAATGTGAAGTGTTTTTGAATTCTTTGAATGGTGTCACTTCGTGCCACATGCTCAGTCACACCATGTAAGCTATATTACAAGGTTCTGATTAGAGACGTGTAGTTCGTGAACGAACTACTGCAATCGTGTAGTTCTTCATATCTAAACGAGTTCTAGTTCGTTCTTGATTGTTAGAGGTAGTTCGTCACGAACTATTGCGAGGTTAGAACGAGCGCTCAGTTTTGCACAGATAGTGACGCGGCGTAAAGCACCGCACTAGTCGAAATACCCGCAAGAGCCGTTGTAGTTCCCCTAGTACATATGTCTCTGCCCGCGATCATGCAGCGTTATATTTATAAACTGTGGCCGAAATTGTTACCGGCGCCGCACAGTAGGATAGATGCCCGATGTTCTTTTTAATTTGGATGCTGATTTAAAACGCTCTATAATTTTGTTAAGACTGCTTGATACGCTGTAATTCTACTTATGATATGCTATCGAGGGTTTTAAGATAAAAGACTCAATTATTGTCCTGTTTGCTATTTCAAAACAACGAATTTCCTGAAATATTTCTAAATCACTCAGAATGAGAGACAATAAAGCAACTAGTGAAAGTATTAAGGATATTCTATGAAGTTACTAATGAAATTTCAGCAGAAAAAATGTGAGCGTGTGAAAAATGTATATATTTTCGAATCAATCAAAGAATACATCTGATGCAGGAGGATGAGTATTGTACAGATATAATACTTTTCTTAAAGGCTATATCAACAAATTTATAATGTTTTCATAGACTTGAAAGTCCAGATATTTTAACAGAAGCAACCATGTTAGATGCGCGCTTTAAGGATTTGCCTTCTCCAAAAACAGTTAAGCTATAACCACAGCTCGTTCTCGCTTATTCCATGCGCGTCAGTTTGAACTAAGAGAACTAAATGAATAGTTTGTGAACTAGTTCGTTACTAGGACTAAGAACTAAGGAACTAGTTCGCGAGAAGGAACTAACTCTGACATCTCTAATCAATACACATAATCCTTTTAAGTGTTTATAGGTCTCCAAGCGGGGATTTTGAAATGTTCTTAAATATATTAGCTGAAAAATACAACAAACTGATATGATCTCCAAAAACGTCATTGTCGGTGGTGATTTCAATGTTAATTTTAATATACAAAATTCAAAAACCTCTGAGTTAGACCAGCTAATGGCCAACTACGGTCTTACAAGGAGAGTCAATTTCAATACTCGTTATGAAAATTGCAAAGACAATGTATTTTCAAACATTGATGAGAGCCAATTAATAACAACAATTGCCTATACTGGTCTTTCGGATCACGTAAGACAAACTGTGCAAACTAATAGGCAATGGAGGAGAAATCCAACATGAGAAGCGTATATTTAGACCAATAACACAAATTGAAAACTTAACTTTCTTCGACTCACTCACCACTGTCGACTGATCCTTCATTGATGACGAGAGCACTGACGTTCATGTTAAGGGGCTGCACCTAATGCAGATGCTAGCAAATTCCCCAAATATGCGTTCCCAATTAAAGTAACTAATTCTGATAGCAGGTAAAGGTTTCAAGCATTCTGTTTCTCCAACAAGCTGCATGAAATGCGTGAATTACTTTCTCTAATTAGTGAGGCCTCACATATAACAAAAGATCCTGATATTATTGCCATACGTAATAATTATCGTGCACACTATCAACGTGTGATAAAACAAGAAAAAACTAGGAAGACCGACTATTCCATAAATAGCTCTAAAAACACCATGAGAGCTATGTGGAATGTAGTCAAAGCAAAGCCAGTTAGCAAGAAAACCAAAACTGTAAACAGTAATACCAAAGTGTCTGATTTTAACAAATTTTTCGTAAACTATCCCGTTAACATGGTTTCAACGTTGCCTGCGTCCGACACTGGCCCTATTGTTCTAATGGCTACCAACCTGACTGACGGCACGACAGGATTTTTTAAATTTACACCAACATCCAAAACCATAGTCAGAGACACGATTCAACAACTAAAAAACACCATGAGTGAGGATATTTATGGTCTTATTCTGGACGTTCTCAGAATATCACTTAATATCTTAATACCACCATTAACTAAACTCTTCAATCGCTGCATTAAGACAAAATCATTCTCAGATTGCTTCAAGGTGGCTAAAATTATACCCATACTGAAGAAAGGCCACAAGCATGACCCAAACAACTTTCGTCCAATTTCCATATTGCCGGTTCTGTCAAAAGTATTTGAGAAAATACTAGGTGCTCAACCTTCGGCTTTCTTTGAAACAGAAAGACTCTTAAGCCACCGACAATATGGTTTAATAAGTAAACGATCAACTACTGACGCAATCCTGGACTTTGCCAATGAATGCTTGGAAAGCTTTGAAAATGACCAATACCTAAATGCTTAGTTTCTGGACTTGTCAAAGGCATTTGATTGTGCGTCCCACTCAATTCTGTTGTGTAAACTATATCATTATTCATCCTGATAGGTTCCTGCTTTCATACCTAACAATCCGTACTCAAACAGTTCATGTGGCTGGGGAAGTTTCTGAACCTTTCCCGATTAGCATAGGCGTTCCACAAGAGAGCTTAGGTCCTCTTATATTTTAAATCTACATTAATGATCTACCAAATACCCTAAGAATGGGCGGATTAATCATTCGCGGATGATACAACCCTATTCAATCTAAAATCAGTCTGTGAGCAGGGTGAAATTCATTCAAATTTATTTATTTGCATTGTATTTTATCTTTTTTAAACTGAATATTTTTAGTTATATTTTTAGTTTTAAGTGTATTTGAAATATTATATTTTTGACTTGTGTAATACGAACAACAGCACCAATAAAATTATGATTATGATTATGATTACAGATTATTGATTATTGATTATTGATTATTGATTATTGATTATTGATTATTGATTATTGATTATTGATTATTGATTATTGATTATTGATTATTGATTATTGATTATTGATTATTGATTATTGATTATTGATTATTGATTATTGATTATTGATTATTGATTATTGATTATTGATTATTGATTATTGATTATTGATTATTGATTATTGATTATTGATTATTGATTATTGATTATTGATTATTGATTATTGATTATTGATTATTGATTATTGATTATTGATTATTGATTATTGATTATTGATTATTGATTATTGATTATTGATTATTGATTATTGATTATTGATTATTGATTATTGATTATTGATTATTGATTATTGATTATTGATTATTGATTATTGATTATTGATTATTGATTATTGATTATTGATTATTGATTACATAGATACATAGATTACATGACTAAAATAAGCTTAAATGTAACCAAAATAAATCATTGCTTCACAATCAATTTAGGTTTAATGAGATAATACTCTTTTTAAAACGTGTTAAATCATCCGAGAATATTGAGATGTGATTTGAATCACATACAGTGATATTTGCTATCCTTATTAACCTCGATAATGGATTGTTGTATTCAAAATCAGTTTTATGAAAGCGCTCCCTAACAATTATACGACTTCGCGTCCTCGTGCCTTCCTCTTGGACCCAGAAATTAATGCCACCGAGAAGAGATGGGCAATCAATTTGATTATTAATGATCTTATAAAGAAATATAAGATCATAACGAGCTCTCCTAACGTCCAGAGGCGGTAAATTGAGGGACGACATACTTATGTCGTCCCTCAATTTACCGCTTTTTTGCTGTAGTTTAGATTAGTTAAGCTAATCTTTAATTTGAACGCTGCCATTCGAATAAATTTATTTTGAACCTTATTAATTTCTTTGACCGATGTGAACTTAGCCCCTATGATCCCAGCCTCTATACCGCGCGGCGCCGTGGGGCCGCGCGCACGGCAGATTGTTTGCGGGTCTGTACTGACCAATTGGGGTGACCAATAAAATCCAAATTTTGAGGAATTCTGTACTAATGTCTTGCCGATCATAATATATATATATATATATATATATATATATATATATATATATATATATATCTAAAAATTTTTAATAATTTTTATAGGCGTTTTTGTATAATATATGTTGTAACGTAAATTATTATTTTTGACCATGATGCGCAATGCTGGATTTGAAAAAAATTGCCTAATGTTTATAACAATATGATAAAGTAAATTGGAAAGTCTGTATACCGGCAAGTTGTTTTTTCTATTTTTTTTTTAAATTTTATACTTTTACGCTCATATCTGAATAATTCGATTTTCCATAAAAAAATAATGCAACATATTTTGTTTAATTTTTTTTTGGATCTTGGTTCAGAACATATCAGTGCACCAGTTGGCCGAAGGAAATTGAAAAATTTTGATTCTAAGTATTTTTTTTTTGGCGACTAACTTATATCATTATTATTATTTTTGACCATGATGCGCAATGTTCCTGGATTTGAAAAAACTTGCTTAATGTTTATAACAATATGATAAAGTAAAATGGAAAGTCTGTATACCGGCAAGTTGGTTTTTCTATTTTCTTTTTAATTTTAAACTTTTACGCTCATGTCTGGATAATCCGATTTTAGAGGCTGAGTCCATAAAAAAATAATGCAACATATTTTGTTTAATTTTTTTTTGGATCTTGGTTCAGAACATATAAATGCACCAGATGGTCGAAGGAAATTGGAAAATTTTGATTCTAAGTATTTAATTTTTCGGCGACAAAGTCGAGTATGTTTCATTATTATTATTTTTAAAATTCCACCGTCATACAATTGATTTGAAAAAATTACACAATATTTATAACAAAATGTCAATTAGAAAATGGAAAGTCCCAACCCGAGCACGTAGTTTCTTCTATTTTTTTATTTTTAACATTTCGCTCCCATCTGGACGAAGGCAAAGTCAAAATTATTGAATTTTCCATCATAGCCCACGGAGTTTTTTTTTTTTTTCAAATTTTCACCATTTGTTGCTAACCCAATAGTGGCTACAAAAAGTATTTTTTAGAGTGACACGGATCCACTTTTATATATGTTTACAGGCTTTTTACGTAGTTTGATCATTTATATAACTGCGCGAATTTCGCATGTCCGATTGGGATTATTATTACTTATTAATAAACTCGCTACTTTAAGGATTACAATTCATTCAAAATACTTATTATACCAATAGTATTACGAGTTATAATTTGTAAAAAGGCTACACCCTCGACGGTGATTCGAACCTTCGACTCTGAGTTTTATAATGACAGAAGAAGAATTAAACAAACGATAGGTCGGTCTAAAAACATTGACTACGATTTTATATACAGTTTTTTTATGCAATAGACATATTCCGGATGCGAATGTTATGATTATATAGGGTAATTGTGCACTACAAATTATATTGAAATGAAATATGCCTCAATTAATTACCTCGAAGAATGCCTAACAAATAAAAAGGATCAATATTTTCCTATATAGTGAAATAGATGTTGAGAAATTTTCCAATAAATTTGCTTGTCTCTTAAGAAATGGCTTTCAAATTTTGTTGTAGACCGCTGTACCAAGATTTTAACAAAACTTAATAAAAATCCTGATTATGCAGTTTACACATCAAGAAGGTGTTCCATATTATTAGATGAGTCAATAGAAGATGCAAGTGTCTAAAAGTTTGCCATTGTTAAAGAGAAAATTATTATGGCCCATGATTGAAAGTAACCGTTGGTGTCTACTTCTGTAAGAAATACAGTTACAATATGGGAAAAGTTATTCAGACAGATTTGGAAGTATTTTTATTAACACATCCAATTCAGAGGGACTCATTTAAATGTAATGTGTTAGATTTGTTGAGGCCTTTCTTAAAGAAGCGTCCCTTGAAGAAATAGATATAAATACTACTAATATAGTATAGTATAGAATTTATATGAAGAAATGTATTTTGGTATTATCAGAAAACATGACTAAACGTTGTTTATATTGTGGAATCATTAAAACAAGTTTAATTAATGTTAATTGTGAACTATATTCCATTCTATGTAAAAAGTAACAACAGCTGTATCCTAGTTCAATAACGGATGCACTCAGGAATATTGTCCTAGTTCAATATCGGATGCACGGAATATTCATGTGTTAAGAGTTTCATCAATGTTATGTATCAAATTAAGTGCTATCGGAGTTCTAAACTATATTGTGTTCTGTGTAAAAAGTAAATGGTTGAACCCTTGGCTTATATTGGCCATAATAGTTTTCTTTTTAACAATGGCAAACTTTTATAGACACTTGCATCTTCTATTGACTCATCTAATAATATGGAACACCTTCTTGATGTGTAAACTGCATAATCAGGATTTTTATTAAGTTTTGTTAAAATCTTGGTACAGCGGTCTACAACAAAATTTGAAAGCCATTTCTTAAGAGACAAGCAAATTGATTGGAAAATTTCTCAACATCTATTTCACTATATAGGAAAATATTGATCCTTTTTATTGGTTAGGCATTCTTCGAGGTAATTAATTGAGGCATATTTCATTTCAATATAATTTGTAGTGCACAATTACCCTATATAATCATAACATTCGCATCCGGAATATGTCTATTGCATAAAAAACTGTATATAAAATCGTATTCAATGTTTTTAGACCGACCTATCGTTTGTTTAATTCTTCTGCTGTCATTATAAAACTCAGAGTCGAAGGTTGGAATCACCGTCGAGGGTGTAGCCTTTTTACACATTGTAACTCATAATACTATTGGTAAAATAAGTATTTTGAATGAATTGTAATCCTTAAAGTAGGGAGTTGATTAATAAGTAATAATAATCCCAATCGGACATGGGAATTTCTAATTGATCCTTTTTATTTGTGGCATGCTTTCCAGGTCAATAATTTAGGCGCATTTCATTCCAATATAATTTGTAGTGCACAATTACCCTATATTATCATAACATACGCATCCAGAATATCTCTATTGCATAAAAAACTATATATAAAATCGTAGTCAATGTTTTTAGGCCGACCGCCTATCGTTTGTTTAATTCTTGTGCTGTCATTATAAAACTCAGAGTCGATGGTTCGAATCACCGTCGAGGGTGTAGCCTTTTTACAAATTATAACTCGTAATACTATTGGTATAATAAGTATTTTGAATGAATTGTAATCCTTAAAGTAGCGAGTTTATTAATAAGTAATAATAATCCCAATCGGACATGCGAAATTCGCGCAGCCATATAAATGATCAAACTACGTAAAAGGCCTGTAAAAATATATAAAAGTGGATCCGTGTCACTCTAAAAAATACTTTTTGTAACCACTATTGGGTTAGCAACAAATGGTGAAAATTTGAAAAAAAACTCCGTGGGCTATGATGGAAAATTCAATAATTTTGACTTTGCCTTCGTCCAGATGGGAGCGAAAAAGTTAAAAATAAAAAAAAAATAGAAGAAACTACGTGCTCGGGTTGGGACTTTCCATTTTCTAATTGACATTTTGTTATAAATATTGTGTAATTTTTTCAAATCAATTGAATGACGGTGGAATTTTAAAAATAATAATAATGAAACATACTCGACTTTGTCGCCGAAAAATTAAATACTTAGAATCAAAATTTTCCAATTTCCTTCGACATCTGGTGCATTTATATGTTCTGAAAGATCCAAAAAAAATTAAACAAAATATGTTGCATTATTTTTTTATGGAAAATCGAATTATTCAGATATGAGCGTAAAAGTATAAAATTTAAAAAAAAAATAGAAAAAAAACTTGTCGGTATACAGACTTTCCAGTTTACTTTATCATATTGTTATAAACATTAGGCAATTTTTTTAAAATCCAGGAACATTGCGCATCATGGTCAAAAATAATAATTTACGTTACAACATATATTATACAAAAACGCCTATAAAAATTATTAAAAAAATTTAGATATATATATATTATGATCGGCAAGACATTAGTAAAGAATTCCTCAAAATTTGGATTTTATTGGTCACCCCAATTGGTCAGTAAAGACCCGCAAACAATCTGCCGTGCGCGCGGCCCCACGGCGCCGCGCGTTATAGAGGCTGGGATCATAGGGGCTAAGTTCACATCGGTATTTCTTTGGTCATATATAAGTGGTGTGTTGCCTATACCGAAGACGCATATTGCACTCCAGGGCGAATCAATGCACAGTACAAGTGTTTAACGGTACATACCGAAAAATCTTTCAAAATTCTAGATACAAATCCTAACATCTTAAACCCTTGATTTACGATACACCCATATCACTAATTTCTAGAACTCTTTCAACTTCAGCGTCACCTATACAATAGGTCTAAGAGAATGATTTATTATTGTTACGATAGAAAGAAATAGCTTTACACCTGCTAGTATTCAAAGGTAAGTCATTTTTCTCGCACCAGCTTAAAATACGATCGAGATCTTCTTGAATCAGTTTACAATCATCTAGATTGGATATACTTCTAAACATTTTCATATCATCTGTATACAGCAACACCCTACAGTGCTTAATAACATCCACTATATCATTGATAAAAACATTAAATAGAATTGGCCCAATATGCGATCCCTGGGGTACACCAGATGATACCCGGATAACGTTAGAAACGCAATTATTAATTTTTACATATTGTTTACGATTGCAAAGGAAGCTTTGTAACCATTTATAATTGTATCATTACAGCCAAGACAATTAAGTTTACTCAACAGAATGTGATGGGAGACTTTGTCAAATGCCTTGGAGAAGTCGGTATGGATTGAATCTACTTGACCCCGACACTCCAACTCATCTACCAAAAACATATCATAAGTAATTAAATTTGTAATTGTAGAACAGCCGGAATGAAACTCATGCTGTTCTTCAATTATTGTGCTTTTAAATAACCATTTCAATTGTTGTGCAATGATACCATCTAATAATTTTGGAATCGCCGAATTGCAAGAAAACTGACCTATAATTGGAGATGTCTTGGCGAGTTCCCGTTTTAAATATAGGCGATACATAGCTATCCTCCCAGACATCAGGAACACATTGCTCAACAATAGACCGCTGAAACAGGACGTGTTATTGTAAAAATACAGTTAACTAAAAATAAATTCGGAATGTTATCTGGCTCACATGAGATATTCGGTTGAAGTTTACTAATGGCATTAAAAACTAACATAAAGTCAATATAAAATTTAAGGCATGAATCCACAGGATGAGAACTTTTGAAGTCATATAAAGGAACCCTGCTGTTATTATTATTATTAAAATTATAAACAGTGGAAAAATATTCAGCAAACAGATTCAAAGAACTGTCTAAGTTAGAGCTATGCTTACTATTCAAAAACATGCTTAACGGAAGGTCTTTGTTTACTTTAAATTGATTAACATAACCCCAGAATGACTTTGCATTTCTGTGGATATCGCTTTCAATTCGATCAATGTATAATCTATATAAAAATTCCCTTAGAGTTTTACATTGAGAACGTAAATTGTTAAATTCAACGTAATCCCCATGATTGTTTGATTGCTTATATCTACGATGTAATTTCTTTTTCATTCTAATTAGATCTATAAGTTCTTTTGTGAACCATTTTGGGTAGTTACTATTATAAATCCTTTTGAAAGGTGCAAACAGATCAATTGATCGGTACAAACTATCATAAAACGAAATCACAGCTTCATTAACATCACAGCAATTATCAAACAAAGATATCCAGTCTACCGACGCAATAAACTGGTTGATTTCAATAAAATTCGCTTTGTAAAAGTCGTAGCGAAGGATATCACAGATAATATTACCCTTCACAACAATGGCATATGCAAAATGATGGTTAGAGGCATCACTTAGTAGCTCTAGCGCACTTGAAACACTTACTTAATGTGCATCTCCAAACACGAGATCTAAAAGACACCATTTGAATTTGGTAAATTGTTCACTTGGGAGAGGTTTAAGAAACCCATGGAATCAGCCAAGAGTTGTGCCTTAGTACTGGAGCTGCTTGGCACATTGACCCCATATTCATCATTAACCCATTTATCTCCTGGCAGATTATAATCGCCACATATCAGAAGCTGCTCTGGGTGATATTTTTCTACAATATCTCTATAGTAGAGCAATGAGATTGGTATTTTTCATAGGTACTTAGTGGAGGCAGGTACACCACTCCAATAACTAAGCAATTTCATTCAATTGATAATCTAATATACAATTCCTCAACCTCAGACTGTGCAAGAGGTAAAATGATTGGGGTCAATTGCTTTTTGACCCCAATCATAACTCCACCACCCGATGTTTTACAACTGGTGAGAGTTGAACGAACCTGTCGAAATATGTTATACTGATCTAGTTTAAATTCGCTGCAATTTACTTTGTTTGTAAGCCATGTTTCAACGATAATAAAAATATCATAATTGCAAATTAGTACGTTTTTTGAAAAATCAATAATTTTTGAATTCATTCCACCTATGTTTTGAAAATAAATATTAAGATTATTTACTGATTTCGAATTCTTACTTGATTTATTTTTACCATGTACATCTTAGCAGATCTATTTACGAATTCTTGTGTGTGTATCTACACTAACTGTATTAGAATTATGTTATTTGCTGTGGTGATTGAAATTATCGACGTATATACCCTCCGGCAAACTAGCTGGATTCAGAAGATTTTCAAGAGGTATATAGATGCTTCCATCTTTGAAGCATTTTTTCAGACTTATTATTTTACTAATAATCCAAGAATAAATTAAAGGAAAAAGATCAATTGGAAGAAGAAGAATATTATGGCTTAGCAACCTGAAGGACGGGTTTAGATGCCTATTCGTTAAGCTATTCAGGGCAGCAGTCAACAAGATCAGCACAATAACTATGCTTTCCAATCTACAATAGATAAATGGAGAGTATATGTGGATTATGTTATGAGAGGAATATAGGTTTAAGAGGACGGAAATTAGCAACTTGTAAACACAAATAATTCAGTTCATGTAAGTAAAATAATGCAAGCAACTGTAGTTAATTAATTATTATCCAAATATCAATGAATACAGCACGTAACATATAACTAGTTAGACATCATATGCACTTACCTTTTTACAACTGACGTGTTGGTATAATCCTAGCCAAGTCTGGCTGTTTAGTGTTGATTGTAAAATACCCAGCATCTTCCTATTTCCAACCTCGTAACATATGCAACATGTGTTTTACACCTCGCGCGTTGGTTATGCAAGACCACAACACAAATCACACATCACCAGAGTCATCTTAAAATCCCCGTTGTTTGAACATCACTGACAGCATTTGGGGGCTTGTTTATGCAACAATATTGCAATAAATGTTTGCAGCGCGTTCAAAGTTGAGCATTTAGGCGGCCATCATGCGTGAATTACAGCGACATCTCACGGCCATCAATGACATCACTTTTCTAAAGGTAACTGTACCTGGCACTTGACAGCAGCTGTCTAAGCTTGACAGCGCCAGTGTAGTGTAAGAAGGCCGCCGGCTCTGCACATATATTATATATTTATTGCAATATTGTTGCATAAACAAGTGCCTCGGTGGAGTGAGTGATGTTCAAGCAACGGGGATTTCATAGTGATTCCTGTAATGTGTGGTTTGTGTTGTGATCATACATAATCAAAGCGAAAAGTGTAATACAAGTGCTGCATGTGTTATGAGGTTTGAACTTGGAAGATTCTAGGAATACAAAAAGCCTGAGCCGGCTAGGATTATACCAGCAGGTCGTTCTAAAAAGGTCAGTGCATTATGATTTTTACCATTTATATGTTTGATGCTGTATTCATCGTAGTATTTGGTTAATAATTAATCAACTACAGTTGTTTCACGTTAACTGCTTACATGTACTGAATTATTTGTGCTCTCAAGTTGCTAAACTCCGACTCCCTAAAGCCCACATTCCTGTCATATAATGTTTACATTGTAATCAACTTGAAACTAAAACATTTTCATATACAAAAGTTTTTGCCAATACTAACCAACTTAAAAACAATCCAAAGTACTCAAGCAGTTTCATTCCCTACAAAATCAAATTAATACATAATCAATAATCAATCCATCATGTAACAATTTTGAGTTGCTATCAGCTTATATAATGAGCAATATTGTTGGTAATATTGTTCAAAAATGGAATAATGAGAATACTTATGTTTGTTAAAAAAAAATTGTAATTGATTTTTTGTTTTAAAATAACAACTGAACTGTTCTATGTTCATAAATTTTAACAGATTGTGTGAGGAAAAGACTTAGCTTGTAAATTGGTACTATCACCTGTCGCCTGGGCTCGCCCTCTAACTAAAATGATTTTCCTATCCTCATTATGTTACCAACAATTATCTTTTTATCAAACTGTGCTTTGTATTTCACTTGTCCCCTAAGAATGTTTTCTCCAAATTACTCATGATCTTCTCCTGTATCTTGATAACTCTCAATTTCTGCTATACCATGACCCAAAATAATATCCATGACTCCTTCTTGTGGTTTTATTGATTGAAGTCTTTAAATCGAATTTTTCTCAAGTATTTGTCCCATGAACACTCACTAACCATTTCTGCCTGTATCATGGAATTTTTGTACAATTTGCTTGTTCTACCATCTCATTTGCTTGAGGGTTTGTGAGTTGCGAATTAACCAAATACCCCTTTCTTGAGCGAATTGTTGAGAAGCTCTCGATGTGAATGTCCCTCAGCTATTGGTTAATAACCATTTTTAAACCCTCCCTGTGTTCAATCTGGGCAATCTCTACTAAAGTGTTTTTTCTTCTTGCAATTAAAGCATAGGCCCTCAGCCATTGTACAGTGAGTGACTAAATGACCTATCCAGCCACAGCATTAGCATCTCCTTTCAATCTCCACAGTATTCTTGCTGGTATTGGATTTCTTCAGGTGGGTTTATGCTGAAATAATAAATAAAAATAGTTCATAGTAGTAAATAATAATTAATAAATAAAATTATGTTGGACAAATTTTATTCAATAAATAGCTTTTAGAAGGCCTGCTTGTTTTGATGTCAATTGATTTGATATATTTATTTTGTGTTCACTATACTAATTGGTGCCTAAATCTTCTAAATATTTTGATTTTAAGTCATTTATTGCCGAGGTGCAATAAACCCAAATTTGGCACAATGAGTGGTAGGTGGAAAAAATGTGTGAAATCTGCATGGCTATTTGATGGCAGTGTTATGTAATGACCCGGGGTTTGTAGCACGTTGTACTCTCTTTGAACCCACTGTCATCAAATTTTAGATTACCTTTGATGGTATGTTAAAACCTATGGTGGGCAACCTAGGGTTGGAAATAAAGTAACTTGTATAAATAACTACCTATTTATTTAATTACTAATGGTATCTTCTCCTAAGCATAATTACAATGCCTGTTCTTCTGTGCTGACTGTTTTAAAACTTTAAACATAAATGTGGGCAGTCATCAACTCTGACTCGTCTCTAACTTTAACTGAACTGTCTGTAACTGTAACTATCTTATTGTGACACAGCACTTATAAAATAAAATATCTCCTACTACATTCTTGGGGTTGAACATTTTCAGTGAATTAGTTAATTGCTTGGCCGGTCAAGGGCTTGATACTTTCTGATGCTAATCCCTTATCCTAATGGTTTTATTTGTACATATCTAGATGGATTAATTATGTTAATACCTACTTATATTTAATCTTACTCCTACAATTAGTTTTGTTAATGTGCCACAACTCTAGATATCGATGTATTCAATATAAAGCAGAAAATATTAATCTCTAAAATTTAATAACATCACTGTAGAGTTCATTCTCTATATCTTTTGATAAAATAAAATTGCTCACTTGGGGTAATTTTAGTCCTTCCCAGAAGGGTTTCAATTATCAACATAGTACTGCCTTTTCAGGAAAATATACACTTATGTCCTCATCCTTCCCTTGTGATTGCTGTTCCATTACTCACCATTGGTCCGTTCTTGAAGGTGTGCTGACAAATGCTTCTTCAAAATCTGCCAAGCTATAAATCTCTGATTCTCTTATACCATGATCCAGCCATCCCTTTCAATTGCTTCTTCGCCATTTCTAGCAGAAACACTTCAGGCCAGCTATGAAGTTTTGCCATGGACTTAACTCGTTCTAACCTTGCCTCTTTCAACTCTGGCTTAAAAATCTGGAATTAATATTAATATTATTACTATCAAACTACAGCATGCTGTAAGTAAGGTACTGTTTTCACACAAAAATTCGAATTGCTATTTTTTTTTAAATTCAAATTTTTTTATTCAGAAAGTCCTGTAGTACCCACAGCAGATTTATGTATATATATATATATATATATATATATATATATATATATATATTAATTATTTGTTATCTGGCATATTATACGCTCTTGGTAGCGACATATTACATAGACAAGATAGATAGGAAACTTAATGTACTCTTTTTAGACACCAGTATCAGCGCCCTCTAATATCAGCACCGCAAAAAAATAGCTCGGACCTGCACTTTAGCTCAATGCAGCATATGCAATATATTTTCATGAAATTCTAAAATAATTTAAGTGTACGAAGTATTTTTGTAAATACTTCGTACACTTAAATTATTTACATAAATAAATTGCAAGCATTTACTACACATTTCAATAAATGTTATAACCAAAAAAATAAAAACATTGCAATGTTCAATAAACTGTTTTTCATGTTAAAATGCTACTCACTTTGAATATATAATTTATATTTGGGTATATAATAAAAGAATACAACATATAACTTGAAAATATAAACATTATATAAGTCAATAGTAAAACATATTTATACATACAGTATTATGAAAATATAAATATTAAATATCTGGTGTGGGCACCACACGACTTTCCGAATTAAATGACATTTTCGACATTTTGGCTTTTTTAAATTTTTTGACATATTGACATTTTTGACATTTTAAACTTTGTACTTTCCGAATACATCACTGATGTAAAGAAAGGTATTGTTTTACCGAAAACGTGTTCATATTTTCAAACTAAGATTGTGGAAATATGCGATAACTTTCCGGGAAAAAAATTACACCAGAAGGAAGGTATTGTTGCCGTGTACCATTTAGCAGAAAAATTTCAATCTTCGTTACGTTTTATGCCCAAAATAGTCGAAATAAAACCGATTTTTGCGATGTCTGTGTGTGGTATGTCTGTCTGTCTGTGAACAAAATTCCGGGAAAACGACACAACAGATTGCGACCAAATTTGACAAATATCTGCGGACACTATCCAGGACGATCCGGTGAAAATTTGAGCATAATCGGTTCACTAACAGCGAAGGCATCACAATCAACACGACGCACGGAGCATAATAAGGCGCTGTGCTGGACCATTTAAGGCTCACGGTGGGAAAACGGCACAACAGATCGCGACCAAATCTGGAAATCCGGTGAGAGCCCGCGCTTCGGCGACCCTTTGAAAATTTCAGCAAATCGGTTCACTAACATAGAAGATTTCTCAATAACAGTGATTTCCTATTGCGCATATCACAAATAATGAATAATATACGTGACGTCAGCGGGCGTGGCGTAACTCAAGCGCGGAATTAACGAAAATTGTCGCATCTTAAATGTAGTAAGGTTTCGAAAATATACATTAATAATTACATTACATTTTCATGTGAACCTGTGAACATTTGGAAATGTGCAATATAAAAATGTGAAAATGTCTAAATGTAAATATGTCAAAATTTCAAAATGTAAAAAAGTTAGAATGCCAAAAAGATAAAAAGTCAAAATGTCAAAAACTCACGTACAAAAAAGTCAAAAAAATGTCTACAATATTAAATATGTCAAAAACATCAAAAAAAAGTTTAAAAAAACAGTAAAATGTCAAAATATCTGGTTTGGGCACCACACGACTTTCCGAATTACATGGCCTATTTAATTTTGTATAACATTTTCTACAAATTTTGGGCTTTTTAAAATTTTTTGACATTTTAACTTGATGACATTTTTTGACATTTAATTTTTTTGTAATTTTAGACTTTTTCAACATTTTTTACTTTTTTAGCTTTTTTTGACATTGACTTTTTTGATTATTTTAAAAAAATACGTTTTTTGATTTTTTTTTATGACATTTTTTTTTACTTTCTTTGAAATTTTTCACATGTGAGATTTTGACATTTTCACGTTTTGACATTTTGACTTTTTATCTTTTTGGCATTCTGACATTACAACATATTGACATTCTGACATTTTAACATATTAACACTCTGACGTTTTAACATTTTGGCATTCTGACATTTTTACATTTTGAAATTTTGACATATTTACATTTAGGCATTTTCATATTTCACATTTTCAAATGTTCACAGTTTCACATGAAAATGTAATGTAGTTATTAATCTATATTTTCAATACCTTACTACATATAAGATGCGACAATTTTCGCTAATTCCGCGCTTGATTTACGACACGTCCGCTGACGTCACGTATATTATTCATTATTTGTACTTTGCGCAATAGGAAATCGCTATTATTGAGAAATCTTCTGTTTTAGTGAATCGATCTTGCTCAAAGTTTCACAGGGTCGCCGAAGCATCCGATTTCCAAATTTGGTCGCGATCTGTTGTGCCGTTTTCCCACCGTGAGCGTTAAATGGTCCGGCACAGCGCCTAATTATGCTCCGCGCGTCGTGTTGATTGTGATTCCTTCGCTGCTAGTGAAACGATTATGCTCAAATTTTCACTGGATCGTTCTGGATAGTGTCTGCAGATATTTGCCAAATTTGGTCGCAATCTGTTTTGTCGTTTTCCCGGAATTTTGTTCACAGACCGTCAGACAGACATACATACATACACACAAACCACACACAGACATCGCAAAAATCGGGTTTATTTCGACTATTTTGGGTATAAAACGTAACGAAAATTGAAATTTTTTGCTAAATGGTACACGGCAACAATACCTTCCTTCTGGTGTAATTTTTTTCCTGGAAAGTTATCGCATATTTCCACAATCTTTGTTTGAAAACGTGAAAACGTTTTCGGTAAAACAATACCTTCCTTTACATCAGTGATGTATTCGGAAAGTAATAAACTAAGATTTTTCATTTTGTTCAAAATTGTGTATCCTACTGGCTTCAGTTGATTTTGATTGAATAATTTTTATTCTATTTATCTTCTCTTCTTCGACTTTACCGATACAACTGTAAACTTTTTATAACAATATTTGTTTTTGTTTTGTGTGTTTCCCTTTCAAGTTTAAGGACCTACAAAATAAGATCAAAAATTACTTTCTATCATGAAATAAATGATCAATGTTTCCACAAATTGGCTAAGCACTGTAGATTTTCCGGTTCAATTTGAAACATCTCAACATTTATATATATATATATATATATATATATATATATATATATATATATATATATATATATTGACTACATTGATTTAATTATTATTATTGTTAATTTATAATTTTAGTTTGGATTTTGTTGTTGTGATTATTCCTAGAAATAAATTCATCATTATTAAAAGAGGAGTTAAATGACGTTTAACATTGTAAAAATTCATGCATTTATACACTCACAAGTTTTCCAAAATCTGTAAAGGAATGGTGCTGGCACTAATAAAAAGAAATATCACACACAAACACTCATTATTTATTATAGTCTGTTAATGAATAAAATTGTAATCAATAAATCATAATATTGCTGGTTGTAATAATATAGACTTCTCACCAATAGATTAGTGCCATCCCTCAACACTTATTATTGGTATAAAGTGTTTTTGTGGTTTAAATATGGTTCTCTTTGATATAACGAAGGTACACTTGAATCAAAATTATAACAAAAGTGCTAGAAGCTTTCTCAGCAACGAACAGGATATCACACTATGATTTATGCTAAAGCTCTACCATAGCTGCTTTCATTTAACATTTCTAGTCACTCTGAACATTACATGTCCAATCAGCTTGAAACAAAACAAAAATAGAACTCACTATTTTGTGAATGTGCATACTGTCAATTTCTCTTTTGTAGGCAACAATACAACCAACCATGATATGCAATTTTTTTAACTGTAATGCGCGTTTTACATTGAGCAAGATTGCGCGTGCAATCGTTGCAAGCAATCGATTTTGACATGAAGTTGCTCAGTGTAATACATTAATTGCCCGAGCAACCCATTGCAAGCAAGTAGTTGCGTCGAATAGAACATGTTCTAATTCCGGGCAACCATTGCGTGCAACTCCCAATGCTGCCAATCATAGAAATTTATTATGTTATATTAAACTATTGTTAACTTGATTTTATATACATTATACATCGTAATACAATTGTTAGGTTTAGTTATGGGGTTCATAAAATTCCCATCGTAAAATAACTAGCCCGATACACTTTATCGTTGTTTATACTATATGCTTTTTAGGTTAAGTTAGAATTTTATATTTCTTATATTGGCACTTCGGTTTGTTTACCTCTGTAGGCTTAAGGCTAGGGAATTCAATCAGAGACATTATTCAATAGTGTGTCAATTCGGAACTAATTAATTACGCTCCCTTTATTTGACTAGTATTATTTATAGAAAACTGTAACTATTATAAGGTTGCATTGGTTACGTAAGTTACGTGACGCGGGTATGTCCCGCACCCCACTCAATCACTTGTTTCATAAAATTGCAACGCTGTGTCTGGCGCAAATAATATTTATAATATTAATTTGCTTGTGGGATTTGCAATGTTTCGCTCGATGACAGTGACATTTAGTTACTAATAGGTTAGAAATTATGTAAATAATAATAAAGTGTCTGTATTTTCTTTTTAATTTAGAACTTACAATACAATTTAACATTGATACAATACAACATTGAAAAAGAAAACGGTAGGTTATATATAACCTGAAATATGTGATAACTAAAATTAGATAATCCGGAAATAGGTGACTAAATTGAAGTTAGAGATAGGAAAAAGGTTCCTAGGCCATAACATAACAAGAAAGTTATGGAGAATATCTATCTGTCATACTGATAAAAATAGAAGTGTAATTTCCTGATAGGCATATTTTCGCTAAATCTTACATATGAAGATCTAGCATATAACAACTAAAAATAAATATTGGGGCATTATTGCAAACAATATTGTGAACAAAACATACTCTAGCTAAAAGTCCACTTATATTCACACCATTTGATATTGCAGCAATGTTGTAAAATACTATGTGAAATGCTCAAATTGCCATTTTCATAGTTTTAATTCCCTAGTTTGACTATCAATATAATTAATTTTATTGTATCCATTACTAATTATAAATTTAATTTTCAAGTAATACAAGTTATCATCAGATATACAATAACAAGAATTACTTTTCTCATTGGCATAGTTGCACATTTCTATTGTAATTGGTATATATTGGTTGATAGGCTGTGAATAATATTATCTGAATTTTTGAAGAGTATATAAAATAATCTAATTGTGAACTGTTGAATCTTGGCAAAATTTGATTTACAATAATATTTCTATATTATCTCTAGTTTACTATTTCTAATTTATTATTTATAATTCCTTACTGTAATAAAATATAAACAACACTAATTATCAACTGACTGATTTTTCATATAAGTATACCCAACACTGGGTTCACTTATGTCAGTTCTATATTAATATCAACTGTATCTATAGGTAAATTTTCTCAAAAGAACAAGACTTCATTAGCTAACAGTAGGTGAGCTCACTACCGAGCAATTTTGCAAATTATATCAATAAAAATTATAATAATAATTGCATGTCACTCAAATATTTGACGAAGTTGATGAGAAATTCTTAAATCTTTCACATGATAGCTGTAATAAATAGAAATAACTTCTTACCACAACTTATAAACAAGTAATATATAATTAACAAATAAAATTTAAAAAAGAGATGAAGTGAAATAATAACCAAATTGAACTGGATTGAATGAAATTGAACCAAATGGAATCACATCCAACCAAATCGAACTGAATTCCTGTTTATGTGAGAATCCTTTTTATTAGGCTCCTTGGTCTGTCCGTCTATGATACATTTTCCCTCTACGTTTTCGTAAATACTATTTTCAAACTAAGTATTAGATGTGGCTAATATTTAACTTATTTTTATTTATTATAAATATGTGTGTAAATTTTAATTACGTTTTACTTATCGAATACAGCACTGCTATATAAGAAATTTATTGTTATCACGAACAAAATCGAATATCTAATTTTGTCGATATATAATATAGTCGAACTAGACTATTTTTTGGAATAATCTGAGTATCTCTGTGATCAAAATTCGGGGAAACGGCACAACCAACCGCGATTAAGTTTGGAAATCGGCTGAGAACCTGAACTGGGACGACCCTGTGAACATTTGAGCAAAATCTGACCTGAATGTTATTTGTATCTGAAATTTGATTGCCTATAACTTTCTAACGAATCATGTGTACGAAAATATTATTTTATTAATTCACAACAAATGAAATATGAAAATGTGAGAAAATATGGGAACAGTACAACTTATGCAAGATGTACAATCTCTGCTTTTCAAAACGGCTATAAATTTGTAATATTGTAGCAGAATGTAAATGTAAGAGGATTCTGGTAATATCATATATTATATTATTAAATAACCTCTAAGATGTGATAAGTAAGATAATCCGGAAATAGGTGACTCCTAGATTGAATTTCAGGAAAAAGAGATTCCTAAGCAGCATAAGAAAGCTATGAGAATATCTGTGATAGTGATTAAAATAGATGCGAAATTCCAGTGAAATTTCTTGATGGGGCATATTTTGGGTGAATATTACAATGAAGAGATACAAATGAACTAGAGCTATAGCAATACAAAAATAAATATTAGATCATTATTGATAACAATAGTGTGAACAATATTTCTGTCACCAATTTTGTGTTCAAATTGCCATATTTTTCAATAGTTTTAATTCCCTAGTTTGACTTCACCACTACCACTAATACAATTAATTTGATTGTATCTAAATTATAATTTCAGTTTTCCAGTAATACAAGTTATCATCTTTGACATCAAATATAGAATGAGTTATACATATAACAAAAAATACTTTTCACATTTGGAAATTGGTACAAATGTAAAATTACTGTAGGCTGTGGATCATATTATCTGAATTTTTGCAGAAATATAATAATAATAATACATTTTCTATATTTGTATATGAATTACATGCAGTATATAATTTCTTGATGCATAATAGATATATAAAATATGTATAACTTTTACATTCCAAATACAGTATTGCTGTATAAGGAAGGGTATTGTAATAGCGAAAAAAATCTAATTGATAATTCTTTATGTCTTTATGACTAATATAGTCAAAATAAAATATAAACACTTGAAATTGATTAAAAAGAACTGGGATCAATATATCTGCCAGTGTATGCATGTAATGTCAGCTAAAAATATAAATAAAGGAATATGGCAAACCTATAAACAATGTACAACTATTCATATAATAAAAAATTCAACATCTAACTTGATTGACATCAATCAGTTTTTAAAGGCTGCACTTGATACTTGTTTTAACTTATTTTGGCTTCACAGCCATCATATCTGTAATAACATTCCTGGTGTTGACAATAGCACACAATATTAACCCAGCAATGGTGTGGTACATTTTTGCATGAGAACATGTGTGGTGGGGTATTATAGAAAATGTAAATACTTAATTGTTAGGAAAGCTAATGATTGTTTTTTATTTATTAAGGTATAGTGATATAAGACATTTGAAATGCAATTTTAATTTTTTTATTGAAATCCTACCATATAATTGAGTATTATTACATTTAAAAAACATGTTAATCTTTGAGAACAGATAAAAATATTGATAATAATAATTGAAAACAAAATGATACAATGATACATTCCTATCATAAAGTTAGCTCTTGCATAAACACAAATCGATATTAGTCATTCTTGTCTGAGATACTACATGTTACAAATCACGACATAATGTTCTAAACAAATTGCATGTGATGACTTGTAAAATGTTTTCTGGATTGTCATTTATTAATTCAAATGAGAAGTGTTGCAACAAGTACTCCTTTTTGTTTTATTATCACCAGGATTTAGTTGATTAAGTTAATTGCATCCTCTGAAAAGATCAAACTGCTAGGTTATATATTTCTCTTCTAAAATATTTCTGCTATCCTAATTAGAACGCTAATACTTGAAATACTCCGAAAGAGTTACATTTGTGCAATCTTTCAATATAGTAAATATTCCAAACAAATCAGGTATTGTATTGATAATAAACGTAAAAAGCTGATCACAGCTGTCACGCGACTAGCGCGCACAGAGCACGGCTGTCAGGTATTGACAGATGTTTAATATTTTCAATATTTCGTATTCTGCTTATTAGTTGAGAAATATAAAAACTAATAAGCTCGCCAGCTATTTTTAATATTATATGCGCTTATATACATTATATCCTAATACATAATTCTGAATATTTAATTGTGATTCCGGCAGTAGCCACCTACGAGACAATGGCTGCACTAAATGCGCTATTAATTTGTAGCGCCAATTTCAAATAACAGCAACAGCAATTCTCATAATATTACAACTTTTGCCCATGATATGATATCGACAGGGTATTATCTGTGTCGTCTGTATCGTTATATTACAAAATAATTTATTATAATTACAAATTAAATTAATTGATATTTGTGTTTGTTAAACCAAATATATCAGACGACACACCTAATTTATGACTGAATACAACGCTTTTTATTTTATTGAAATCTATTGAATAGTTTTTACGTAGAGGTGAATCGCAGATATGAACGTCAAAACCCGACTCTTAATATCAGCTGTTATTCTTATTGCTATTGCAAGTTGCCGAATGTAATACGGAAATAGTTGCACGTGCAATTTTAACTGAAAATCTATTGCAGCGATTTATTGCAAGTTGCGATTGCGAGTTGCCGTTGCTCAATGTAAGACGCGCATAAGAGTAAGAATAGCAACAATACAATTAAATATGAGTAGTAACAATACAATTTATTTAAATAACTCCCATCTACATGTGCCTACTTAGTCAACAACCTTAACCTCACTATAAATAATGAATACATGCACAATGTGGAGTAATGTAAGGGACAAGATAGAATTGTGTGCATCAGGAGCAGCTTGCATGAAAAATAGAATAAGGGACAATAAGCCCAGAGCAATAACTGAAAACAGCTAATATAAGTTTAACTGTATTAATTATTACTTTCAGAAAGCAGCAGCAGAAATCAGTTCTAACAAAAGCTCTTTTGCAAATAAATGTACATGGAAAAACATTGCAACAGGTGTAACTGATATAAATAAGTATTAGAAAACTCTTCTTAAATAGATATATTGTTATTGTAACTTAAATGTACTCCATATTAAAAGAAATAAATGTCACTTATTTCTCCTCATTTGCAATGCTTGATGTCTATATTATTCTGTATTCAACTGTGCCTTTTGTTTCTTTGTAATTGCCTTCTGTGCTTGTAAACAAACCTATAGTAATTAATTTTGAGGTTGTACCGTTTGTGGCTATATTTATAAACCTTCGGAACGCCGTGCTATGATTATGCAACTTCCCGTCGATTGTTGATATCCCTAAAACACTCGTACGATGCGCTTCCTGCTTATTAGCGCCGATAAGTTAATTCACTTTTTGAGGTTCTGTTTTCGATAAATAAATAAATACGTTTTTATAGTGACATGTCAAAAGGAATCGGCGATTGTCGGAATTGTTCGTGTGTCGAAAGTAAGGCTAGCTACACACTTTATTATTGAAATTACTTCTTTGTTTATTTTTCTTGACGTCTGCTATGAGAATATAATTAATGACTAGTGACTGAATATGGTATAATCAACAAACTATAAGATCTTATAATTCGTTGGACATGAGTTGTCATAATGAAATATAAGCGAAATTCGTGATTATAGTGTGATACTTGCCTAACTAATACCAACCGTTTCGTTACAGTGAAGCAGTCGATGCATCAACATTTCTTGGTTGACAGTTAGTTGCGCAGAAGCAATTGCGTCGCACGTTTGTTTTGTAAACACTTTTCCATGGTAAACACCGGTGTGTTTTCTAAAGCAATACGTTTTTCATTCGCCAGCAGTCGTGAATTTTGTGAACGAATTTCATTGATTGCAACAACGGTCTTAATACCGTATCTACAACGGATCGCCGCTGTCAACAAAGATTTCGACATATATCTACACAAATAGAGGTGAGTTTAACCTTTAATTATAAAACTTGTTGTGTTTAATTGTTTTCATTACAATGTTACGGCTATTGATTTATCGAATCTAGTTGTTGTGTGTACAGGCGGAAAATCCACCTGCTCACACCAAATATGATGTATACAACACTAGGATCACTACCTCAGGAAACCTCTTACATGTTTAAAATGTTTATTGGACAATGGTTTAACAACTATTTAAAGTGATATCTAACTCATATAGCTCAGCGATGTTGGCTGGTTGTGTTGTATTTAGAGAGTTTGTGTGAATAAGTGTGTAATTGAAGGGCAATATTGTGTTGAAGAGTTTCTGATGGGGTCTTAATGTAAATGCATGTCCACTTTCTAATCAGGCTATTACCCTCTTTGTAATAGGTGCATTATTTGCTTGAGTAAAGATTTGTTGTTACTTAACAATGTCAACAGATTGTCTACAAGTATAATCTGATGCCAATTAAGTATATACACAACACAGCAAAAGTGTACAGGATTTTTTTAATGCAAAATAATGTGTTCGTTACTGAACATATTGGTTTTATAATTGTAGTGTTTTTAATTTCAGAATATGTCATCTGCTGATGTACACACCATCTACTTGAAGATATCTCAATATTTACTCAAATTAGAATGGGCAGGAAAGGCTGTGGCGTATTCTCATAACAACTTCCTGGTCTGGCTATAGATTTTGATTATGAATGATGGATGAAATGGACAAAATGCAGTTGGATAATTAAATTAATATCTCTATATCCAGATGCCAGAAGGTAAATTTTATATTAATATGATAACAATCAACTAAGAACTAAAAATAGTCTGACATAATTTTTAGTTGTTGACATTGTTATAATAATAATAATAAATATTATTATTCTTTATTTATGGCAATGCCATTTCATACAAATTCTTACAAAATATAAGATATAAAATACAAATAATTACAACCTACAAAATAAAATAAAATAACTAAGTGTACATACATGAACATATGGAAACAGGTGAAAATTTACATTTCATTTAAACCAACACATGAAATTTTAAAAATGAACATTTAAAGATTGTCACTGACGAATTAAAAAGTAAAATATCCGCATTTGCATTATAAAAATTTGCCAACAATTGAATTCTAGTCACTGGAGAATTACAGCTATAATTTCTGGTGTGAAATGTCTGTTAGTCGGATTAATCTAAAAGTGAAGCTCATCCAGTAATTTAGCACAGTTTATAAAACCATTCACTAGCCAGTGGAGGAAACAGATGTCATTTATTACTCTGCAATTGGCAAAAGTCAATAAATTAAAATTGTTTAAAATAATTGCATTACTAACACTAATTCTATTGGTTTTAAATGCCAAATACCTTATGAACTTAGTCTGAATTCTTTCTAATTTGTTACAATGTACTTGGTGATTTGAATTCCACACAACTGAGGCATATTCTGTTATTGGACGAACAAGTGAAATGAAGAAATGTTTAGTAGTCTGTGCTGTGAAATATTTTAGTTGCGACAAGTAGATCCCAAGCATCTAAAAGCCTCTCCTGCTATCTTTGATATATGATAAGAAACATTTATTTGTGATTGTGAGTCAAATAGGACCCCCAAATCGCGAATTTTATTAACACTTTTTAACTTAATGTCATATAAAACATATTCCTACAAAAAGAGATAGCTATGCACTTACTGGTGTTTAAATGCAAACAATTTACTTGACACCACTCCTCTAAACCAGGCAGTTCAGCCCGCAATTGCTGGGAATCAGTTGTATACTTAATTGATGTAAACATTTTTAGATCGTCCGCAAACATTAAAAACAGGTGTTCTTCACATAGTGATTGATATCATTTATAAATAAAAGAAATAAATTAGGACTGCAATGAGAACCTTGTGGGACACCAGATGTTACACGTATCTCTTTGAATTTACATTCTGCATATCTAACACATGGAGAACGTTCCAACAAGAATGACATCATCCAATTTACTATCTACTCAGACAAACCCAAGGCACTTATTTAGCGCATTATAATCTATGATTCACTTGATACCTTGGAGAAGTCCGTATAAATAGCATCTACTTGTTCTCGATTTTCCATAGCTTTTAGGATATAGTTTTGATATAACAACAAATTGGTTGTGGTAGATCTGCCCTCCATAAAGCCGTATTGTTCATCAATAATTATTTCTCGTAACATCCAGCGTAGTTGCGCTTCTACAAGACTGTCTAAAAGTTTTGCTAACGAACATTGAATCGACATTCCCCTGTAATTACTAATAACCTCACGATTTCCAGATTTAAAGATTGGAGTTATAAACGATTGTTTCCACATTGTAGGAAACGTTTGGCATTGTAATGAAGAATTAAATAGTAATAAAGTAGGCTTTGATATAGTGTAGATGTATTTTTGCAATAGAAGAATTTGACACTCCATCCGGACCTCATGACCAACTTTTAGATAAATTTTTAATACCATTGAATACATCGATATGTCAATTTTTATCAAATCCGGAGCAACTGTATGGTTATTTATTTTTTGTGCTTCTGCCGAAAGTTGACCTGTATCATTGACGTATACAGATGAAAAATAATCTGCAAAGGCATCAGCAATTTCAATTGCAGTGTTAAAATTGACGTCATTATATTGTTGGATCGCTTTATGTTATTAATGTGAGACCAGAATGAATTCGGGTTTTTCAATAAGAGATGCTTCTGTACGTGTTATATAAGCCTTATACAATATATTATTTAACGTTGTACACTCCTTGCGTAGCTCTTGAAATATGTGATAGTCAACTAAACTATTCGTACGTTTATAATTTTTGTGAGCAGTTTTCTTTTTCCTTACCAAATTTATCAAATTATTGTTAAACCATTTAGGATACCGACTAGAATATATAGTTTTCTTAGGTATAGACCATTAAAAACATAATAAAATTTAGCTACCATTTTATCTAAATCGCAGTTGTTAAAATAAGAGTCCCAATCTATAGCGGCTAACGCATTGTTAATTTCTAAATAGTTACCTTTCTCGAAGTCAAATATTTCTACCTTGGTTTGTACATTATGATTTTCAGCGATAGGAAGACATATACAGTATGGAAGATGGTGAGAATTTATATTACATAAAACCTCATGTGTAGTTGATACCTTCTACAAATTATCAGAAGCAAATACTACATCTAAGAAGACTCCCCTTTCATTACTTATCTCATTTATTTGCTGTAAGTTTAAGAAACTAAAGTTCTCGGAGAGTAAAACTGCTGGGTTGTTACTGCTAACGGATCTAAAACTATTATCAACATAAATTGGTAAATTATAAACCCCACATATAATATATTGATTTTCTGGAAAATTTGCAACCAACTCCTCAATATTTGCACAATGCTGATCATATAATTCCAAACCAGATTTTGGAGGAATATATACTGCCCCGATAACCCAATTTTTATTATATGTATTTATATGCACGAATATTTCTTCAATTTTATTTTCTACTAATAATAACATCGATGAAGATAGTTCTTTTCTAACTGCTATAAGCATGCCACCTCCACGAGACTTTACACTGGTGTACTGTGATCGGTCACAACGATAAATCTGGTAGTTAGTTAGCATGAGTTCGGCATTTAAGATGTCATTTGTTATCCAAGTTTCTATAATGATTATAATATCATAAATTGAGCAATTCGCATTATGAGAGAATTCCTTTGATTTTGTTTTAATTCCACCCGCATTATGAAAATATATATTTAGTTGTTTGACCCAGATGTTGAACAGTTGAACTACATGATGTGAAACACATGGTGTACCATTGATATATCTCAGTCTCAAGTCCTTTTCACCAGATGCAGTTATGTTGTACAAGTCCTGCTTAGCTTTCCTCAATTCCTCTTGTTGTAATGGCGCTAAATCAGATTTTATTTTGACAGTACCCGTATTCAGAGTTTTGCTTGCTGCCAATATTTTTTTAACAACGGTAGAGTTCTCATGAATAACTTTCAAGGGTCTACTTTTATTTTTATTACCCTTCCGTCCCACGCGAAATATTTTCGTGGGATTGATAATGTCGCCAACCCGTGCTAGAAATTTATTGAGTTCGTGGAGATCATCACTTCGTTTGTTATCATCACTAAATTTCGTCGATTCAACCATATTGAAAACCATAATATTAGATTCTCTATTACTTTGTTTTGTTTCATACAAGACATCACTGACGTTAATAATATTAGTATCTGTTGATCTTACTGAAATATTTATGTTGTTCAATTCTGCCTGGAGCCTATCATTATCTTCTTCAAGTTTGTTTAGGCGGTTATCGATGTGTTTAAATTGTTCTGAAAATGTACTTAAATTGTTGTATGTCGGTTTTGAAAATGTTAAATTGTTTTTGTAGCAGCTCTTCAAGCATTGATACTATTTTAGAATTATGAGATGGAGAATCAACCCGCGAGGACAAATCCATTACATCCTCATCAGACGCTGCATTATCTAAGGCTATACATGCATTACAAATCCAACCGTTTCCGCCCTTCCCTTTTTGTTTATTTACATAGAATTTTCGGGTGTTAAATCCGTACACTTCGTATGATGTCAGTTATTGCAAACTCCATAACATTTAATGTATTGCGAATTTGGGCTGATTTCCGAATTCCATGACCTATTTAATTTTCTATAATATTTTCAACTATTCGGCTTTTTAAAATTTTTGACATATTGACATTTATGACTTTTTTTGCCTTTTATGACATTTTTTATTCTTTTTGACATTTTTTATTTTTTTCACATTTTCGACTTTTTTTAGACATTTTTGACATTTTAAATTTTTGTTACTGAAATTTTGATATGTTTACATTTAGGCATTTTAATTTTTTTTTTTGCGAAATGTTACACGGCAACAATCAATGCCTTCCTTCTTGTGTAATTTCTTTCCCGAAAAGTTATCGCATATTTCGACAATCTTAGTTTGAAAACGTGAACACGTTTTCGGTAAAACAATACCTTCCTTTACATCAGTGATGTATTCGGAAAGTAAAAATGGATAACTTGTTGTCAGAGTAAAATAATACCAATAAAAATTTTATAATCCGTTTTTCCCTATCTTAACAATCTCGAATAAAATTTTAGATATGATATATTTATAATATTAATTTTCTTGTCAGATTCCCATTCTCATGTTTTGCTCAGTGCCAGTGACATTTTGTTTATTAATAGGTTAGAAATTATGCAAATAATAATAATAAACTGTATTTATTTCCCTTTCAATTTACAACATACAATAAAATTTAACATTAAAAAAAAAACATTGATACAATACAACATAGAAAAAGAAAACGGTAGGTTTCAGTACAACTTATGCAAGATGTACAATCTCTGCTTTTCAAAACAGCCATACATTTGTAATAATTTAGCACCATTTAAATGTAAGAGGATTCTAGTAATATCATACATTATATTATTAAACAACCTTAAGATGTGATAAGTAAGATAATCCGTAAAAAGGTGACTCCATAGATTCAATTTCAGGTAAATGAAGTTCCTAAGCCATAACATAAGCAAGTTAATGAGAATATCTGTGATAGTGATTAAAATGGACGACAAATTGCAGTGTAATTTCCTGAATGGCATATTTTGACTGAATATTACATATGTGTGAGATATAAATGGACTAGACGTATAGCAAGTAAAATAAATATTATGGCATTGTTGATAACAATGGTGTGTGCACCAATTTTGTACTCAAATTGCCATATGTTTCAATAGTTTTAATTCCTTAGTTTGACTGCACCACTACCAACAATCCAATTAATTTGATTGTACCCATCACTAATTATAATTTTAGTTTTCTAGTAATACAAGTTATCATCTTCAGCCTCAAATATAGAATGAGTTATAGATATAACAAAAAATACTTTTCATATTTGCAAATGTATCCATAGTAATTGGTTACAGAATGGCTGTGGATAATATTATCTGAATGTTTGCTGAAATATCATAATAATAATACATTTTCTATATTTTTATATGAATTACATGCAGTATATAATTTCTTGATCCATAATAGATACATAAAATATTTATAACTTTTACATTCCAAATACAGCATTGCTGTATAAGTATTGTTATCGCGCAAAATAATCTCATTGCTAATTATTTATGTTTCATGATTAATATAGTCCAAATAGACTATTTTTGGAAAGCAAGCTTTGGCGATCCCATGAAAATTTGAGAAAACTTTAACTTTTCGGCTTTTTAAATTTTTTTGACATTTTCAATTTTTTATGACTTGACATTTTTTACTTTCCGAATACATCACTGATGTAAAGGAGAGTATTGTTTTACCGAAAACGTGTTCACGTTTTCAAACTAAGATTGTGGAAATATGCGATAACTTTCCGGGAAAAAAATTATTGTTGCCGTGTACCATTTAAAAAAAATAATTCAATTTTCGTTACGTTTTATGCCCAAAATAGTCGAAATAAATCCGATTTTTACGATGTCTGTGTGTGGTATGTATGTATGTCTATCTGACTGTATGTTTGTCTGTCTGTGAACAAAATTTCGGGAAAACGACACAACAGATTGCGACCAAATTTGGCAAATATCTGCGGACACTATCCAGAACGATCTAATATGAAAATGTGAAAATGCCTAAATGTAAATATGTCAAAATTTGTAAAAATGTCAGAAGTCAATATAATAATAATTTATTAAAAGGGAAACACTTTTAGAAACATAAATACATTTGTTACAATTAAGTACAATACATTTGGCAACTTAAAAAATATAAATATAAATAGAAATAAATAAATTTCGATAATATACAAATTCTGCTCTATAATAAATTAAAAGATGCGACAGGTTAATAGATTTCAGCACCTTTTCGAATAATTTTAAATTTTTGATAAAAAACTTAACGTTGTTGCAAGATTGGGTAGTGTTTGCCATGTACATCATTCTCGTTATTGGTTCATTTTTACCATAGTCGGTTCTATAAAATGGTATTCTAGATAAATTCATACTTCTGATTGAACTCCCCTTGCTTCTCCAGACAAAACTAATGCTAGATAACAGCATGGCAATCTATATGATTATTAATGATTTTGTATAAAAATATCTAATCTACCATTATTCATGAGGTACAATTGATTGGGAGTCCAGAGGCATATTCTAAAATTGATCTGACTAAAGAACAATATAAAATTTTGATAGCCGTTATCGAGAAGTCTTTTCCAACTCTTACTTACTTATAAAGCCTAGTAACTTTAGTGCTTTACTAAGGATGTGTGCAATGTGTGATCCGCATGAAATATTTCGGTCAAATATAGTCCATAACCTTGTCAACTCTTGCAATTACCTGATCGTTTAATTTATAATCCGTAAAAACTAATCTGTTCTTCCTTAAAAAAAAAATTATTACATTTGGTGTGGTTTAAGGTAAGAATATGTCTGTTACACCATTCGTTTAATTTATCTAAATCATTTTGAATATATACTGTATCTTTTTCATTGACTACACATCTATATATTTTAAGGTCATCCGCCTATATTAGAGCCTTGCAATTATACAGGCCAACAACGATGTCATTTATAAATAAATTGAAAAGTATCGGAACTAAGTGTGACCTCTGGGGTACGCCTGACGTAACTATAATTTAAGCAACAAGATATCATGACAAACTCTATCGAAGGCCTTGGAAAAATCGGTGTAAATAACATCGACCTGGCACCGATTCTCCATAGCCTCTGTCAAGAACTTCTCAAATATTTTCAAATTGGTTACTGTTGACCTCCCCGAGTGAAATCCATGCTATTCTTCGATGATCACATGTTTGCATACCCACTTAATTTCTTGAGATACCAAAGAGTCCAATAATTTAGGAATAGCCGATTGTATTATAAATACACATTCGTTAATTGACCTATGAAATAAGCAAGTTATTGCATGACATAAAGTATAAGCGTAGTTCTTTAAAAATATATTCGGAATTTCATCAACTCTATAACAGGAAGACGGTTTTAGTTTGCCGATCTCATTAAACACCATCATAAAATCAATTTTAAAATTAAAACAAGAGTCAACTGGCCGTTGGGCGATCTGATCACAAATTGAAGCAGAAGTATCACTGTACACACTACAAAAATGATCCGCAAACAAATTAACGCATTCTTCTGGATTATTACATTTAGTATTACCAAGACACATATTTGTTGGAATGCCAATGATTTCCTTACTTTCGTTTACAAAATTCCAAAATGATTTATTGCTTTTAGATATGTTATTTTCTATTTTGTCTAGAAAACTTCTATAAAGCTTATTGCTCGTAGTTTTACATCTAGATCTCAAATTACTAAATATTAAATAATCGCTATAAAAGTTGGATATTTTATATATTCTGTGAGCTTCTTTCTTTTCGCGTACTAAATCAATTAATTCTTTGTTAAACCATTTTGGAAAATTGCTTACAAATTTGAATTTTATGGGAACATGCTCATTTATGATTACCTTTAAAGTGTCATAAAAAGCAGAGACTGCTTCGTTCAATCACTGAAAGAGCCCAACAAATTACACCAATCTGTAGAGGCTATTAGGTCATTAATGTAAAGATAATTAGCATTCTTAAAATCCAAATATTGTGTAACATTATCGATGAATGCACTCTTAAAATCTAGATTAAGTTCAATATTGTAAGCAACATGGTGATAAGACACAGTAATTCCCCTGCAGCATAAACCGTTGTGAAATCTTGTTCACCGAACACAAGATCCAAAAACACACCCTGTTTGTTTGTTATTATGTTCATTTCACTTAAATTTAAGAAACCCATTGTTTCTGCAAGAACCTGGGCTTTGCAACTAGCATTTGTGGAAAGACATACACCATATTCATCATTGATTCAATTATCTGAAGGTAGATTGTAATCACCGCAAATAAGAAATTTTTCTACTGTATAATTTTCCAAAATTGATTCAACTGTATTACAATGAGATTCATATTTCTTCAGCGGACTTGTAGGGGGAAGATAAACTCCTCCTATTTTTTGAGTTTATTTCTTGCTTGATAAATAGTTGTTCCACGCCTGTTTGAGAAACTTGAATGTAGTAGGCATGAAACTCCTTCTTAACTCCGATTAAAACTCCACCTCCCTTCTTTTTTAAGCTGTTTATAGAGGATCTATCTGTTCACAAGATATATATTGGTGTAATTTGAACTCACTGTCTAATATATCCTAGATAGCCAGGACTCAACAATAATAAAAATATAATAATTAGTTAATGATATGTTTCGTGTGAATTTGTGTATTTTCGAACTCATACCTCCAACATTCTGAAAATAAATATTTAGACTTTTCCGTTTTTTGATGAATGATATTGGACATTCAATTTAGATATAATTTTAGGAACCCCTTGAATATAACGTATAGTAAGATTCTTCTCGCCGTAATATCTTGTAATTCTTCTCTCAGCGATTTCATATGAGAGCGTTGTTCAAAAGTATGCAGTAATTTTCATGTTAAAAGAGCTCTTAAGTTGTAGAAGAGAGATAGTATCATTGTTATTATTAAAAATGAGTTTGGTCAGTCTAGGTGCTTTCTTACCTATTCGCAAAACATTTTTAGGTTTAATTGTGAGACCCGTAGAGGCAATTAAATCCGATACCTTTTTAGTGTCCTCAGATATTCGTATCTTTAAAGATTAATTTGCAGATTCTGGCAAATCTAAGAGTAAAACATTGCATGATATTAATTTACTGTCCTCAAATTCTTCATAGAAATGTATGTTAGCTTTTGATTTCTCCAATTTAAGTGAGTCTATCTCTAAACGCATTAATTTGGTATTTTTCCTATTTCATCATTTAAGGTCTTAATCATTTCATCTTTGAACCTAATTAGTTGCTTGTTAAGAACATTAGAAATTGTTCTTTCCACGAGAGCTTCCAGATTCTCTGAATGTGGTGGTATATGTGACGTAACACCATTAGAATCTTCAAGACTAGAAATGCACTTTACACAATGCCATGGTTGGCCATCGTCTTTCTTTTGCTCGTCTAAGTAATCATTGGCCCGGTCTGTCGGTATGTCGAGGCATGTTGCATGATGCCAATGTTTGCAATGTGCACATTTAATGGAGATTGATCGAGGAACTATATTTCTGTTGCAAGTTACGCATGACATCGGCATCTTGATGTTGAAGTAGAAATGTAACTATTGACAACGTTGCAGTTCCGGAACAATACACATATTTCACTGTAACTACTTTAGTTTAGTTAAGCGTAGAGCGTGTTTACTACTGTCAGAATGCCAAAAAGATAAAAAGTCAAAATGTCAAAACGTGAAAATGTCAAAATCTCACGTGTCAAAAATTTCAAAGAAAGTAAAAAACAAATCAGAAATGTTAAAAAAGTCAAAACAGTAAAAAAAAATATATCAAAAAGACGTCAAAAAGTAAACAAAGTAAAAAATGTCAAAAGAAGCCAACAATATTAAAAAAGCTAACAAAAGTAACAAAAAAGTCATACCATTTTTTTACTTTTTTTTAAAACTTTTTGTGGCTTTTTTGATATTTTTGACTTTTTTGACTTTTTTTGTTGACATTTATTACCTTTTTGGCATTCTTTACTTTTTTAACATATTTGGACATTTTTTAATTTTTTGACATTTTGGCATTCTGACATTTTGGAATTTTGATATATTTACATTTAGGCATTTTCATTTTTCACATTTTCAAATGTACTCACATTTTCACTTGATCGTCCTGAATAGTGCCCGCAGATATTTGCCAAATTTGGTAGCAATCTATTGTGCCATTTTCCCGGAATTTGGTTCACAGACAGACAGACTTACATATCACACACAGACATCGCAAATTTCGACTATGTTGGGCATAAAACGTAACGAAAATTGTTTTTTTTTGCTAAATGGTACACGGCAACAATACCTTCCTTCTGGTGGTAATTTTTTTCCCGGAAAGTTATCGCATATTTCCACAATCTTAGTTTGAAAACGTGAACACGTTTTCGGTAAAACAATACCTTTACATCAGTGATTTATTCGGAAAGTAAATTTTAAGGTACAAGGACAACTTCATATTACAGAGAGAAGATTTAGCGAATTTGTAATATTTATAAATTGTAAAACACCAATTTATATAGAGGCTATGGCCCTGTCCGTTTGGTTACTACTAGTGACTAGTGACATGCTAACGTCACGCTCTTACTATACTAATCAGTCAGTCAGCATTTGTCACTACTAGTAACTAGTAGTAACCAAACGGGCAGCCAATAGAACGAGATGATTGATCTATGGTATACAACAATGATGGAGCCATTGGTCCAATTCTACAAATATAGTATTTTACCGGAAATTATTCGTGGAAACTTGAAAAGAGGACTAAAGTGTATAGACCCTGACTATATATGAATGGCTCAAGAATTGCACAACAATAATAAGAAATAGACAAGTCAGAAATGTTCACAATATAACTATTCTTCTTTTCATCATTTATTTTGAAAATAAATTATATATAATCAATCTTTATTTGGCTATCGATCGAAAAAAAATTAATTAATTTACTAGTTTCAACCAAAAAATAATAATTTATAAAAAAATTATATGATGTTTATGAAATTTTGTACATCCTTATTAACTATTTCGAGTACCTATTATATATTTTTTTAAGAAATAATATTTATCCATACATCATATGATAAAGTAAAAATTTAATGTAGCCAGTGGACATTACTCATACATATCACATATAATTTTCATGTGACGTTATGAAAATCTGTACACTAGAAGTTTGGTAAGAGAAGGATGCATAAGATTAATTAATATAATAATTAGTTTGAAATTTGTGGTCGTCATTTGCGTTACATTACAAAATAATTTCATTTTATTATAATTACAAAATAAATAAATTGAAATATTTGTGTTTGTGGAACTAAATATATAAAACGATACGCCTAATTTATTACTGAATACAACGCTTTTTATTTCATTAAAATCTATTGAATAGTTTTTGCGTACAGATTTGTCGCAGATATGAACGACAAAACCCGGCCCTTAAACTATAAAAGACTTTACTAAAAATTAAAAATCGTTTTATTTATCCTGTTTTTTCAGTGAAATTTATATCTCATCAAACACAATCAAGTGTTATACCTTTTTGGATAGCCTGAATCTATTTTCTGATGAAAAAGTAATTAACGGAACTGTGTATTATTATTTTTATTTTTTTCGAGAATTTTGATGAAAACTTAAACTGATTTGGTATTTATATTTGTTTTTATGATTTGTCCCACATAACTATTTTATACAATATATACAATGGAATATTTAAATGGCAAAGTGTAGGGAATTTCAAGCCCAGCAAAATGTTTCAGTTAGTTTTTATCTTTTTCCACAAAATGAAAAACAAAAACTACCCAGCAAATGTAATTATTACAACATTTCATGGTTTATCTCCATAACATTTTTATTTACAATACTTTCAAGATGATTCAAATGACATTTAACATTATAATAGTTAATGCATTTATGGGTGGGCCGGTTTCAGTCTTTCAATACACCTGAATCTTTGCTTGCCCAGTTTAAAACACAGGAAAGACAACTTTCAAGTGTGTTGATATGACATGAGGTAATTAGATATTTCAATAATGAAAAATAGAGCTGGAGCGTGGACTTTGTTGATACCTACAATTTTAAAATAATACAATCTCTTTTTTCCACTTCAACTTCTCTAAAATCTGTAAGGGAATAGTATAGGCACTGAGGAGAAGAAATATCACACACAAGTACATACTATTTATTATAGTCTGTTAGTAAATAAAATACTAATCCATAATTATAATTGGTTATCGTAATTGTCTAATTTTTTAAAATTTGGGACTTTTCACCAATAAATTGGTTTCATATGCCTTAAATGTAATTAACTCAACATTTATTAATGATATAAACTGTTTCTGTGGTTTAAATATATATGGTTCTCTTTCATATCACAAGGGTGTATTTGTTTATTGTAATAATATACAGACCTTTCAACTAGGCTTGCTCTTGTGATTTCTAGTCTTTGTGACCATAATTATTGTTGCAGAAAATCACAATGTGAAGGACATTCCTTTCACACCTGCAAGGAGAAACAACGCGTTTTCTGCTTTGGCTGCGGTAGGAAAGAAGTGACAAAGGCTGTGTGCGGACGGTGTTCAAAAAATGGAAACGGAAACGTGCTGCAGATAGGCCAAGCCAGTTCGGGAAACAGGGTCTATCAACCACTTCTCACCAGTCAAATGAAAATCCTGGCTTAAACATGTAAGATCTTTCCATTCTTCTTATGCCTAAGTCACACCAGTCTTTGTCACTTCTCACCATAACAGACTGTATGTAAATACCTCCATTTTTTATTTAAACTTTGTAGCTTTGTTAGACACAGGTGCTATTTTGAGCTCCAATAGTTTTGATTTGTTGAAACAGTTCCACATATCATTGATTTCTGATACTGACTTGGTTACTACTGCTAATGGCATAGTACAAACTGTTTTTGGGGTTTGCTGAGCTACCATTGTGTGTTAACAATAAATGTCAATTAATGAATTTTTTAGTAATACCTTCAGTTAAAACATAAAGTGATTTTGGGTTGAAATGTTTGTAAACAATGTAATATTTTTCTTGATTTTAAAAATTCTTCATTGAATGATCACCATCAGTTGTCCTCTGTTAATGTTATTAAAGATAGAACAACCTTATTGCCTTTGGAATCTTTGCAGTTGCAAGGGGTTATTTATCGTTGTAAAGAATTATGTTCAGACAAATTAGGTCGTACAAGCCTAATTTCGTATCACATTGACATTGGTGATGCTAGACCAATTAAACGACATTATCCTCTTTCGCTTGCAATGCAAATCCGCCTGCATAAGGAACTGGATCCAATGAGTAGTCTTAACGTTGTGCAGCCATCGAGCTCTCCTTGGAGTAGTCCGGTGTTGTTAGAAAGCTACTGGTGAGTTGATGGTCGCAAATTAAATGAAGTAAGTTACAGTAAAAGATTCGTATCTGCTTCCTTATATAGATCACATTTTAAATAAACTTAGGGATGCTCGGTTTCTATCTTCAATAGACTTAAGACATGCATTTTGACGAATTACTTTATATAAAGTTTCTTGTCCTAAGACTGCTTTTTGTGTACACGATTTAGGTCCATCATTGGAACCTTTTGTTTTTGTATATTTGGATGACATTATTGTAACAACCCCAACGTTTTCTCAGCATATTGAAATATTGACGTCTTCAACGAGTGAAATTGACTATTAATTTTGAGAAGTATTAGTCTTGTCTCTTCTTTGGCATTTTTGGGTTTTATTGTAGATAAAAACGGTTCGAAGGCCAATCCTGATAAGGTCTCAGCCGTCGTTAATGTATTCGGAAAGTAAAAATATATTGAATCAATCAACGAATTAATTGAATGTCTCATTTTAGTCTCTATAATAAGGTCGAAATGAATTTAAATTAAATGTTTATATGTAACCAATACAATAAAAATGTGGCATGTATTGATTTGAGTTAATTTGTACAATTACAAGCTGTTTTAAAAAGGAATATAAAAAACCGGTGGGTTAGTATATTATTAGCATGGTTGTTAATTTTGGTTTTTGTTTTATTTTAGATCTTAATGGCAGCTAAATGGAGAGGTTGTTTATGGAAGATACGGTGTCTAGTGCGGGCTACTGGCGTTCTCACGGTTTGAGAAATGTTGGTAAGTTAAAACCTAAAAATATCTGGTGTGGGCACCACACGACTTTTCAAATTACATTGACACTTTTGAGATTTTTGAATTTTTTTATATTTTTGACTTTTTGATATTTCTGACGTTTATTTAATAATTTTTTAGTTTTTTTGTTGGCATTTTTTACTTTTATTTAAGTTTTAGATTTTATGACTTTTTTGACATTTTCACGTTTTAACATCTTCACTTTTGATAAATAAATAAAACGAATTTTTCTTTGTTTTTTATCACTTGTTTATTACTGTTTGCGAATATTTTCGGCTACGCTCTAGCCATTATCAAGCTAATCCGATGATAATGGCTAGAGCGTAGCCGAAAATATTCGCAAACAGTAATAAACAAGTGATAAAAAACAAAGAAAAATTCGTTTTATTTATTTATTATAATGAATTATCACAAAGTAGATGCCGATTCAATTCAATATTTGACTTTTGACTTTTTTACTTTTAAAAAAATATTCTTTTTTTGACTTTTTATTACATTTTTGTTTTTTTTACTTTCTTTGAAATTTTGACGAGCGAGATTTTGACATTTTCACGTTTTGACAGTTTGACTTATTATCTTTTTGGCATTCTGATATTTTTTTGACATTTTGACACGTTAACATTTTGGCATTCTGACATTTTCTCATTTTGAAATTTACATTTAGGCATTTTCATATTTCATATTTTCAAATGTTCACTCTGTTGTGCCGTTTCCCCACCGTGAGCGTTAAATGGTCCGGCACAGCGCCTAATTATGCTCCGCCCGTCGTGTTGATTGTGATTCCGTACTTGTTAGTGAACCGATTGTGCTCAAATTTTCACTGGATCGTTCTGGATAGTGTCCGCAGATATTTACCAATTTGGTCGCAATCTGTTGTGTCGTTTTCCCGGAACACAGACAGACAGACAGACAGACAGACATACATACATACATACATACATACATACACACAAACTACACACAGACATCGCAAAAATCGGGTTTAATTCGACAATTTTGGGCATAAAACGTAACGAAAATTGATTTTTTTTGCTAAATGGTACACGACAGCGATACCTTCCTTCTGGTGTAATTTTTTTCCCGGAAAGTTATCGCATATTTCCACAATCTTAGTTTGAAAACGTGAACACGTTTTCGGTAAAACAATACCAGGGACAATACCTTCCTTTACATCAGTGATGTATTCGGAAAGTAAAAACTATGTGTGATACATAGCCTGATTAGATTTAAATCTTTTAAGATAATAATGTAAAGAAAATTACACTAGCTATTGACTGAATACTGAGGGTTTTTCGGCCATTACAAGAAAAGCATCTGGTAATTTTTTTCTGAAACTCTTTAAATATCTTCATCTGGATGTAATATAATGTAAATATAAAATTTGAAGAGGATTCAAAAAAGTTGAAATTCCATGTAAATTTTATATTTTCACTAGTTTTCAACAAGCTCTAACTTGTTTCCATACCAGTTAGAAACAAATACTAAACGGTTTTGGGTAGCCTGATTCATCTATTTTCAAATAATAAAAAATAGTGGTCTAAGATGTATATTTCTTTGAGATATTGTGTGAAAACCAAGAGGTTGATTTCTGAATTTTTTTTAGTTTTGGCTGAATTTTATTTTCAGTCCTATCGATTTTAAATTTTATACACTTATTTTATATGTCATGATAAATAACTGATGCAATTTTCAAATATTTTTATTCGCAGGTTTTTCAGTTATAACCACATTTCATTCACCTGAAAGCAATTTGTTACTGTTTTTCAGTGACCTGTAAAATTTGATTCTCAGCAGATAAAATTAAGTGTTGTACATTTTTGAACAGCCTGATTAATATTTAAGATAATAATAAAAATAATATATGTTGATACTGAATTTTTTGAGATATCGACTGAAAACGACCACCATAAGTTTTTCGGGCATTACTAATTAACTAGCCGATTTTTTTTCTCTCAAACTCTCAAATTACATTCATTTGGATGAACAGAATCCAAATCTAAAATTTGAAGTCGATTGAAAAATTTTGAAATTTCTGTAAAAATCAGAATTTTCAGAATTTTTCAATGAGCTGTAACTTTCGTTTCAAACCAGATAGAAACAAATTCTAAACGGAATTTTTTTCCCTACTTAATCTATTTTCAAATAATAAAAATATGTATGTCATTTATATATTTTTTGAGATATCCACTAAAAACGAATACCATGTTTTCAGTAGTTTTTCAGTCATAACTGAAAAACTAGCAGTCTGAAACGAATGAAACTCACAAAATATTGTTTCTTATGTCCGTTATAATATATATACAAATTTTAAAGCAAATCGAAAAAATGGTCAAAATCAGCGATCGATCTGAATTTTTGCATAATCAATTTTGACATTATTTTGAACATCGGAAGCGATTTTTAGCCATTTTCATCAAAAACTTTTTGAATTATTGGCCTTTAAAGTCATCTTTTTTCAACAAGCTATATAATGAATTCCTGCTGTGATAAAAACGTATACTATGCATTTTTGGATAGCTTTGTTAATCTATTTTGAGATACTATTAAAAAATCATTGTGATAGATGTATAGTTTTTTGAGATATTGACTGAAAACCAAGAGGTGGATTTTTTAAGTTTTTTTAGGAATTAAAAATAAACTATCTGGAGAATTTGACTGAAACTTTCATATTTCATTCATTTTTATATATGAAATAATAATATATAGTTTGAAATGTGTTAAAAAAAATTGTAACAAAAATTTCAGCCAAATATAATTTTCATTTTTGGCTGAATTTTTTTTTCAGTCGGATCGATTTCAAATTTTGCACAAATCTTTTATATCTTATGATGAATTACTGATGCAATTTTTACCCATTTTCATTCACTGGTTTTTGAGTTATAGAAAAAAATCATTCACCTAAAAACAATTTATCGCTGTCAGTAACCTGTAAGATTTGTTTTTCAGCAGATAAAATCAAGTGCTATGCATTTCTGAATAGCCTGATTAATCTAGTTTAAGATAATACCAAAAATAATATATGTTGATAGTGAGATATCGACTGAAAACGACCACCATGTTTTTTGAAGTTTTTCAGATATTATAAACAAAAACTAGCCGTTTTTTTGTCTGAAATTCTAAAATTACATTCATTTAGATATATAGAACATAAATGTAAAATTTGAAGTTGATTGAAAAAAGTTGAAATTTCATGAAAATGTCATATTTTCAGTATTTTCAACAAGCCCATTTTTTTCATACCAGACAGAAACAAATTCTAAACAGCTTTGGGTAGCCTGATTCATCTATTTTCAGATAATTATAAAAAATAACTACGTTAGTTGTTTATTATTAGAGAAATTTAAAAGCGCGTGATTTGCTCATTTTTTAAAATTCAAATTGCATTTGTTATAACATTTAATGGTTAACACATGAAACGTTGAAAATTTAAATGACTACTAACATTATAAAAGTTCCTACATTTATATGTGTGTGTGTGTGTGTGTGTGTGTGTATTGATTTCAGTCTTTCAATACACCTGAATCATTGCTCGCCCAGTTTAAAACACAGGAAAAACAACATTCAAGTGAGTTGATACAACATGAGGTAATGTGAGAGAACATGCACAAGCCCTATGGTAAAATTAGATGTTACAGTAGTGAGAAGAGTAGCTGGTGTCTGGACTTGATGATACCTGCAATTCCAAAATCTTAGAGTCTTCTACACTTCAAAATCTGCTGTTGTGATGGAGCAACCAAGAAGGCATACACACACATAACATTCACAACTTTGAATAACACCTAATAGCATTAGTTTTAGTCCTCAGTTCTTGAGGTGGTGGCAGTGATGCTTCCATTTCCTCCCGATGATGTTCCAAAAGTTGATATCCAGCAATGGTTATCCTCAACATTGGTGTCATTGGTAGGGTGTTTCCACATAAGTGGTGATTTTCCATCATAACTTATCACTGCATACTAATTGTGAACACTAAAAAGAAGATAATATCATACAGAAGCACTCTCTATTGATTATAATAGTTTAATGAATAAAATAATAAATCGTAATATTGTTCATTGTAGTAATTGTGTAATTTTTCTTTCTTGCAGGGCTATTCATCAATATATTAGTATCATATGTCTTAAATATAGTTAACTAAACACTTATTGATGGTATAAACTGTTTACATGTTGGCTTTGAATCAAATTCCTAATATTACACTATCTAAATGCAACTAGTTTAATCATCACACATCTTATTAGGATCACACTTTTAAATTACACTAAAGCTCTACAATACAAGCTCACCAGTATTAAATATCACTCATAGAGCAGCAGTAATCAGATCCATCCAAAACACATTTGCAAGGGTGAAACTGCAGCCACAAATAAGTATTATAAAACATCTTCTTCAACACATATATATCGTTATAGTAATTTGAAAGTACTACGTACAAATCGGTTGTAAATTCATTCATGATATTCATTCGATATTCATTCGATTTTGGAAAACTTGCAGTGTAGAAGAGACTACGATTTTGGCATTGCAGGTATCAGCAGATCCAGGCTCCATTTACCATTGTAACATCTAATTTTACCATAGGGCTTTTGCATGTTTTCTCAAGTTATAGCCAAAATGCATTCACCTGAAAGTAATTTGTTGCTGTTTTTCAGTAACCTGTAAGATTTGATTTTCAGCAGATAAAATCAAGTGCTATGCATTTCTGTATAGCCTAATAATCTAGTTTAAGATAATACCAAACATAATATATGTTGATAGAGAATTCTTTTGAGATATAGAGAGAAAACAACCACCATGTTTTTCGAAGTTTTTCAGTCATTATAAAAAAAACTAGCCGATTTTTTTTTCTGAAATTCTCAAATTACATTAATTTCGATATATAGAACATAAATGTAAAAATTGAAGTTGATTGAAAAAAGTTGAAATTTCATGAAATTATCATTTTTTCAGTAGTTTTCAATAAGCCATAACTTTTTTTTCATACTAGCTAAAAACAAATTCTAAACAGTTTGGGGTCGCCTGATTAATCTATTTTCAGATAATTATAAAAAATAACTATCTTAGTTGTTTATTTTTCAAGAAATTTAAAAGCGCGTGATTTGCTCATTTTTTTTTTAATTATTGCATTGTTGCAATTGTTATAACATTTAAAGGTTGAAATTTCAAATGACATCTAACATTATAAAATTTCCTACATTTATATGTGTGTGTGTGTATTGATTTCAGTCTTTCAATACACCTGAATCATTGCTCGCCCAGTTTAAAACACAGGAAAGACAACATTCAAGTGAGTTGATATGACATGAGGTAATGTCTCGATATCTCAACAAGATATACATCTACCACAACAACAACCATTATTATTTTTAATAGAATCTCAAAATAGATTAATAAAGCTATCCAAAAATGCATAGTATACGTTTTTATCACATCAGGAATTAATTATATAGCTAGCTGAAAAAAGTGTTGAAAACGGCTAAAAATCGCCTCCGAAGTTCAAAATAATGTCAAAATTAATTATGAAAAAATTCAGATCGATCCCAACAAAAAAAAATTTTGGCTGAAAAATTCCGAACCCCTTTCGATTTTTGGCGTTTTTGGCCATTTTTTCGATTTGCATTAAAATTTGCATATATATTATAACAGACATAAGAAACCATATTTTGTGAGTTTCATTCGTTTCAGACTGCTAGTTTTTCAGTTATGACTGAAAAACTAGTGAAAACATGGTGTTCGTTTTTAGTGAATATCTCAAAAAATATATAAATGACATACATTTCTATTATTATATATATATATATATATATATATATATATATATATATATATATATATAAATATATAGGTAAACGTCGTTTTACGCCGGGGTTCCGTTCCGAGAGACACCAGCGTAAAAAAAATCGGCGTAAAATGAACATAAATATAATGGACGATATAAGGTTAGGTTCCGTGTAAAAAATCTAAGAACAATCTAACATGTCTATTTAATACATATCCTATATATATTCAAAATAAATTATAAATATATTCAATAAATACAGTTTAAATTCGTTTATAAAATAAATACTAATCTCTTGATGCAAATAATAATTTGTTTTTAAATAAATACTAATTCACTAGTTCGTCGATACTAAATTAAATTCTCACACTTTTTTTTTAAAAAGCATCCAATTTTATTTGCTTTGATTGTTGCTTCTATTCTTGCAGAATCATAGCATAAGGTCGAACTGCAGCTGTGACGCTTCTTTTAACATTTGAGCTTCGATTGAAATCACATCTATCTCACAGAGCTCATCTGCTAAGCTTTCTATAGAATCAAGGATACGAGTTAGATCGGCCGTTTTTAGGGTTTTCAGATCATTTTCTTTCTCATCTTCCTCTTCTTCTTCTTCTTCTTCGGGATTTTCTGATTGAGGGCGATCTAATACCTCCATCAACTCTTCTAATTCTTGATTTGAGAGTGGTTGGTCATGCACGTCTAACAGTTCGGTCACATCTTCGGTTGTTACGTCTTCGAATCCACATTCGCGTGTAAGCCCGATAATGTCTTCGTTTATCTTAATGTTATCTATCTCTTCTACACTTTGGATGTCACTTCGTCATAAGCAAACTTCAGATTTTTGATTCACACAAAACTAAATCTGAAACAATTTCACAATAAAACAACGTGTAAAAGTGTGTCTGGCACCAACCGGCGTAATTGTGAATCGGCGTAAATCGAACCGGCGCAAAACGACGTTTACCTGTATATATATAAATGACATACATTTCTATTATTATTTGAAAATAGATTAATTAGGGAAGCCAAATCCGTTTAGAATCTGTTTCTATCTAGTTTGAAACGAAAGTTAAAGCTCACTGAAAAATCCTGAAAATCCTGATTTTTACCGAAATTTTAAGTTTTTTCAATCGACTTCAAATTTTAGATTTGGATTCTGTCCATCTCAATAAATGTAATTTGAGTGTTTCACATAAAAAAATCGGCTAGTTAATTAGTAATGCCTGAAAAACTTTGAAAAACATTCAGTCGATATCTCAAAAAAGTGCAGTATCAACATATATAATTTTTGTTATTATCTTAAACTAGATTAATCAAGCTGTTCAAAAATGCATAGCACTTGATTTTATCTGGTGAGGACCAAATCTTACAGGTCACTGAAAAACAGTGACAAATTGCTTTCAGATGAATGAATTTTGACTGTAACTTAAAAACCTGTGAATAAAAATGTCTGAAAATTGCATCAGTTATTCATCATAACATATAAAATAATTGTACACAATTTGAAATCAATAGGACTGAAAATTAAATTCAGCCAAAACTGAAAAACTTCAGAAATCAACCTCTTGGTTTTCACACGATATCTCAAAGAAATATACATCTTGGACCACTATTAATTATTATTTGAAAATAGATGAATCAGGCTACCCAAAACCGTTTAGTATTTGTTTTGGTCTGGTATGGAAAAAAGGTAACAACTTGTTGAAAACTTAAAAAAATATAAAATGTTTATGAAATTTCAACTTTTTTCAATTCACTTCAAATTTTATATTTACATTATATACATACAGATGAACATATTTAGAAAGTTTCAGAAAATAATTACAGCTGGTTCTTTGGTAATGGCTGAAAAACTTCCAAAAAGACGCCCTTGGCTTTGTGTTTAGTAAATATCTCGAAAAAATATACCAGCGGCATTTTATTTGCATTATTGTCTTAAAGTAGATTAATTAGGCTATCCAAAAATATATCACATATTGTTTTTGTCTTATGATATTTATTTATTACTGAAAAAGATTTATTTCTGATTTGATATACAATTTTTAGTCAAAAAATTCTAATTGATCCCTTCTGATACAACTCTTATAAAATATTTGTGCATGTTACTCATATAAAACTACTTAGTTGCTAAAACTATAAGAACAATAAAGAGTTTGCTACCTTAGCTTAAGCTACAGCAGGTACTAGTAAAGTAGAAAACATCATATAGAATTGATGTGTTCTGTGGGCACCTCCATAAAAAGATTTATGTACAATTTTCCATCCAGCTCCTCAACTTTCTCGTCTGCATAAACTCATCATCGCCAAACTCCTCATGTTCGTTCTCCCCCAAATTAACTGAAAGTTCATCTATTAGCAATTTAATTAATTGTTTGAAAACGGCTTTGTAATTTGAGGTTATGTTTACTTAATAAAAGCGTCTTTGGAACTATTCCCAATACATAGAATGGATATATCACAGTTTGAAACTACCCTTAAATGTTACGAGAATCATTAAAATTGTATCTATCGGAAATAGTTTAATTGCTACTTATTAAAAGTAGCTCAAACGAAGCACCGAGCAGTGTTGCCAACATTAGATTTATATCTGTGTCTTATCGCTCTCACTCGCACTCATGTGTTCCGTATAATGCTCGGTTATGAATGAATTTACAAACAATTTATCCGTAGTACGTTCAAGTTACTATAACAATATATCGGTTAGTCAAGTGTTTTCTAATACTAATTGTATGTAAATTTAACTCATTCTGCAAGTGATAATTAATACAGGTGAGCTTGTATTGTAGAGGTTTAGTGTCACAAAAACTGGTTACATTTAGGTAGAGTAATATCAGACATTTGATTCAAAGCCAACCATATTTTAAAGATGTAAACTGTTTATACCATCAATAAGTGTTTAGTTAAACTACATTTAAGGCATATGATACTAATTTATTGATGAATTGTCTTGCGAGGGAGAGAAAGGAGACAATTACTGCAACCAGCAATATTACAATTTATTTATTACTATTTTATTCATTAAACTATTATAATCAATACAGAGTGCTTTTGTGTGATGTTATCTCCTTTTTAGTGCCAACACAATTCCTATGCAGTGATAAGTTATGATGGAAAAATCACCACTGGCACCAAATTGATGTGGATACTCCCTGCCAATGACACCAATGTTGAGGATAACCATTTCTGGATATCAACTGTTCGTCTTGGAACATCATTGGGAGGAAATGGAAGCATCGCTGCCACCACCTCAAGAACTTAGCACTAAAACTAATGCTGTTAGGTGTTATTTAAAGTTGTGGATGTTATGTGTGTGAAAACTGTGATCTTTCTTGGTCGCTCCATCACAACAGCAGATTTTGGAAGAGACTACAATTTTGGAGTTGCAGGTATTGGCAGGTCCATGCTCCAGTTACTTTTTTCACCATTGTAACATCTAATTTTACCATAGGACTTGTGCATGTTCTCTCACATTACCTCATGTCGTATCAACTCACTTGAATGTTGTCTTTCCTGTGTTTTAAACTGAGCGAGCAATGATTCAGGTGTATTGAAAGACTGAAATCAATACACATACACACATATAAATGTAGGAAATTTTATAATGTTAGATGTCATTTAAATTTTCAACCTATAAATGTAATAATTGCAACAATGCAAACAATTTAAAAGAATGAGCAAATCACGCGCTTTTAAATAACTTGAAAAATAAACAACTAAGATAGTTATTTTTTATAATTATCTGAAAATAGATGAATCAGGCAACTCCAAACTGTTTAGAATTTGTTTCTAGCTGGTATGAAAATATCATCAATTACATGACCTATTTAATTTTGTATAACATTTTCGACATTATCAACTTTTGGGCTTTTTAATTTCTTTGACATTTTGACTTTTTTATGACTTTCTTTGACATATTTTTTTTGTTGGCTTTTTTGATATTTTTGACTTTTATTTACTTTTTCGACATTTTTTACTTTTATTTACTTTTTCGACATTTTTTACTTTTTTTTGACATTTTTTACTTTTTTGACATATTTTTGACATATCTGACTTTTTTTACTTGTAAAAATATATTCTTTTTTTGACTTTTTATTACATTTTTGTTTTTTTTTACTTTCTTTGAAATTTAGACAAGCGAGATTTTGACATTTTCACGTGTTGACAGTTAGACTTATTATCTTTTTGGCATTCTGATATTTTGACATTTTAACATGAAATTTTCACATGTTTACATTTAGGCATTTTCATATTTCACATTTTCAAATGTTCACAGTTTCACATGAAAATGTAATGTAATTATTAATGTATATTTTCAATGCCTTACTACATTTAAGATGCAGAAATTTTCGCTAATTCCCCGCTTGAGTTGCACCACGCCCGCTGACGTCACGTATATTATTTATTATTTGTGATATGCGCAATAGAAAATCGCTATTATTAAGAAATCTTCTGTTTTCGTGAACCGATCTTGCTCAAATTTTCACAGGGAGCCGGAGCGCGGACTCTCACCCGATATCCAAATTTGGTCGCGATCTGTTGTGTCGTTTTCCCACCGTGAGCGTTAAATGGTCCGGCACAGTGCCTAATTATCCTCCGCGCGTCGTGTTGATTGTGATTCCTTTGCTGGATTGTCCTGGATAGTGTCCGCAGATATTTGCCAAATTTGGTAGCAATCTGTTGTGTCGTTTTCCCGGAATTTAGTTCACAGACAGACAGACTGACTGACAGACATACATACCACACACAGACATCGCAACAATCGGGTTTATTTCGACTATTTTGGGCATAAAACGTAACGAAAATTGAATTTTTGCTAAATGGTACACGGCAACAATACCTTCCTTCTGGTGTAATTATTTTCGGGAAAAAAAATTTGAAATGATTAAACATTTCAAATGTTCTTAAAAGTATAAAGAATTTATTTAATCAAGTAAATAATCGATTTTCTAAAAATCTCAAGGTGGTGTAACCCCTTAACGTCCATAAACTGCCGTTGATAAGACACTACTTATCGAGTTAAATTTAAAACAAATTGTTTACTAATTTTTTTTCTTTATTTTCAGTTTTTATAAAATGGTTCAAAGCATTCAGGGACCGTGGCGCAAAAATTCCCCAAATAAAAGCAAAAGTGCAAGACTGAGTGAGTAACATGTATATGAATATTACATTTGCAACCTACTGATATGGCAACTAATGTTCAACTTCTGTTTATCATGTAATAATAAATTTCTAGCTAAAAAATCCAGTTCATTTAATTCCTCCACTTCATCTAGCATAAGTGTCAGAAAGACGGTATGATGAAATTCAAGGGGATCTGGATCCTCAACTGGTTCATACCGGCTCAACATCATTATCCTTCACACCTCTGTTTGAATAGTTTCTTACATGGATATAGAAGTATCATTGTTTCAATAGCTAACATAAGTGTGTTATCCTCTAACAAAACTGCTGATACAGCTTTCTTAATAAGGATTGGTCACCACTTGTGATTTCTAATTTCGTAATTATTAAATCATGAAAACCTATTGTTTTAAATAAACAGGTACACAAATGCAACTATTGCAACAATTATTAAGTCCTATTTTTGAAAAAAAAAAAACTGCTCTTTTTTGCCTAAAGTAAAAGAGCAATCATTTGCAATGATATCCAATGGAAAACTAGTTATAAACAAAGACTTTTTATCACAGTCTATGAATCTTGTTCATTTTCTGCAATAATAATTATAGTCACAGACACTAGAAATCACAAGTGCAAGCCTAGTCTAAAGATCTGTATATTATTACAATAAACAAATACACACCTGTGTTAATACTCTTACTTGCCAAACAGATTCACCAGGAACAAATACCCATACATCCCCAACAACATCTTACAATCAGTTTCATCACTTAACTATATCTTAATAAATCTTACCCTAAATCACATCCATCTTTCTGATCTAAATACTTCACCAGAGAAGTTTTTCCATTCCCAACAGGCCCCAGTTAATTATTAGCTTGGCGATTCCACTTCAACAATATTATTTTCCTGTAGTGTACTTCATAAATCCCATTGGCACATGTAACATCCCTGATAGAAATTGTCTCAGTATCAGCTGAGCTATCACATTCAACAATTTCTGCATCATGCAAAACTTGCTGTTTAAATTTAATATTGTAACTTTTATCATCATCTCTCATCAATATTGTTTTGATTGGTTTCTCTGTGTTGGAGGTTTCTTTTTTCTATCATGCATTTCAAATGTTCCAGGGAAGTATTTTCAAACAGAGCTAGAAAACTCGGGAAAACACTGAACTAGAGGATACTAAATAACAGAAGACTAAAAATGATCAATAGTATGATACCGATCAAATAAAAATTTTATCACACTATTTTTAGTTTTCAGTTATATTAATATAAATTTACCTTTTGCTATCTGGCTGTAGAGATTTTGATTTAGCTAATAGAACTGCATATTGCTCATTACGTCCATCATTCAAATGTTAGCACCAACTTTTTCGACATCTATGTTGTGTCACAAAAGTAATAGCTAGTTTTTATTAGTTCCGGGGACATACAGTAGAGGCGCTTGCATATTTATTTGGTTATCTTATTTTAAATACATTGCTTATCAGAAACTAAAATAGCAATATAATAGTTATTTTAGTTTTTGATTCACAATGAATTTAAAATAAGATGACCAATAAAATTAATAAATAACAAAACAAGTACCAAGTTAGGTGTCCAAAAAATTAATTAAACTTAATTTTTTTAATCCAATATTTAAGTCTCCATTATAAATGGTCGCATTGATAAATGTCAAAAAGCAAATTCCAAAATGCCGAAATGTCAAAATGGCAATTTCCAAAATGTCAAATTGTCAAAATGTCAATATAAAATGTATATATATATGAAAATGTTAAAAAAATTAAAGAGGTCATATAATTCCGAAAGTCGTGTGGTGCCCACAACAGGTATTCTAAGATGTAGAAATATGTGATAACTTTCCGGGGAAAAAACTAAACTATAAGGAAGGTACTGACGACAAGTTAGAAAACAGGAAAACGACACGACATATTGCGACCAAATTCGGCAATCAGTTGAGAACACTATCTGGGACGTTCCAGCGAAAATTTGAGCAAAATCGGTCCACTAACAGCGAAGAAAACTCGATCAAAACGACTGTGCTGCTCCAAAATTTCGCAACAACATCGGCGGTGACGTACATCAAGCGGGAAATTAGTGAAAATGATCTAATGTTAAATGTAGTACGGCGTAGCGGCCCCGATGGACAAAAGATAGATGGCAAGATTAACCCAATGACGCAGGGAGCCACAGCTCCGATTCCGGGACAGATGGAAGTGACGGACGAGGAGGCAACCAGAAGACTCAACTGCACAAGGACAAGACCGCCGGTGGGCGTGCAAGACGACGAACAGCGCATTAGTAATGGGAGAATTCTCGATTATTTGGAAGGGCCAGATTAGTACCAATTCCCAAGCCAGAGAAACTCCAAGCACAGCCAAGCGGCGTACCAGCCGCTATGCATGCTCAACATCATGGGGAGACTACCTGATTTTTGGGGAGGCTAACACCCGTCGCCGAGGCACCCAGGGACTTGCTGACCAACAATACGGTTTCAGGCCTGACAAGTCCACCATCCAAGCGATGGAGCTGGTAATGGAAGTGGCAAATCAAGCAAGAGGTGGATCGTGGACAAGACGAACGCGTTGTACGCCATTGATGTGCGCAATGCATTCAATACGGCCCACTGGGGGGAGAACCCTGGAAAGGTGCAGGGCTATTGGCCTCCCGGTTGATGCCATGAGACTGGTTAGAAGCTACCTGGAAAACCGAAACCTCATTGTGAAGAGCGATGACGGAGATCGGTGCTGAGGTTCGGCTCCAGGACCGACCCTGTGGAATATAAGGCGCTTTCGTTTAGCATGGTTTATCATTACTAGTCGCCCCCGTGGCGTGCAGTATCGCTCAGGTCTTGCGGTCGTGCGCCGCTGGTTGTAAGGGAAACGGCAAATAGAACAAGAAACAATAAGCTCGTACCAGCCCAGAGTGATAAACGAAAGGCACTATTATGTACGATGGCATCCTCCCGGAGGGCTATAAAATGGTAGGGTACACGGAAGATTTGGCCCTCGTGAGGATGGGGTTTACCGAAGAGGAGCTTAGGGCAAAGGTCAATGATAGCCTGGAGGCCATGCGACAGTGGCTATTCGAAATCTGGCTAGAAGTAGCGGAATAGTAGATGGAGGCGGTGCTCCTAATTGGCCGGAAACAAGATGGGGATGTCCGGACGACATAGGCACCAACGATCACAGACAATGGAGCGAGGAGATGCTAAATGCCCTACGAAACTTACCGGACAGGAAGACCCCTGGACCTGCCGGACGAGGCACTAAAGACAGCGTTCGCTGCCATAAGCCTGGACGCCAAGAACTTATTTCCGACCTATCGGAGATACGGGGTGAGACCGACCACTAGGTCACTTAGCTACTGATAGCCAATCCGTCGGACAGGAGATGCAGATAGAAAAAACACACGTTGGACAACGGTCGAGCGCTAAGGAAGTGCCTCTAAGGCGGACCAGCACCACGGAGGCAGAGTAAATTCAACACTGCTATTAAATGTATTATTACAATTGATATATTTCACCAATTATCATCAACAAATAATAACTATAATCACAGTACATTCGTTTAAACTAAGTTATTATTTTTTACATTTAACGTAGGTATACTTTTATAATAAAAAATTAATAAACAATGTAGAATACTAATAACAAAAATAATTAATATATTATATTATAAACTATATATAACTTTCTACTGAACATATAGAATCAGAAAACTAAAGAAAGATCAATTTTCTTTTTAAAAACATTTTTATGAAAAAATAGCTCAGTCTGAATCAGAGCTGTAAAATTCATCACAAGCATCCCTCTGAGTAATCGCAGCTCTATTACAATATAGCTTATATTTGCGCACAATATCGCCCCAAAAGAAACTCCGCCCGCATCTCGGGCAGCGCCCTTCAATTGGAATATATTCTCCAGGACGCGAATATACTTTCGACAAACAAATGACGTGACTGACAAGATCACAGGTTGAATCCACACAGACGAGCTTTCTTCCCTCAATACATCGTCCACAAATTTTACAGGTTTCAATACCATTGGTCCCTTTTTGTATGTCACAACTTTGTGATTTGGGCAGATTTTTGGCTACAAAAGCAGAACCGGAAATTATCCGCATGTGTATTGGAGGCATGCTATCGATCTGAAAATTAAAAATAGATATTTAGAGTAACACTATAGTCATACAGTCAACATAAAATTGAAAGTGAATTATAGTACTTTTTAGTTCATTTGGAGCTATATTTTGGCAGACATAGTATATAAAGTGGTTATTGTAGTATTATGGATGGACTTTAAAGTCTGCTTGGCTCGATAGAATCGGAAGATAGAAATTCAAAACTATATTTATTTATTTTTCCCAACAGTAACCATACCAAAAATGGAAATAACAGACTTTACAATAATTCTTTCTGAGTGGTACACTTTTTAGTTGGGGTGCAATATGGATATATTCATGGGTTGCTTGACAGCAGCTATCCTGGCAGAGTGAATTTTAATTATTATTGTGATATATGGCTTATAAAATTAATTAAATCAAGTGGAAATATTATTAATATAAAAAAAAAATATAATACCAATAATTTTATATAAAAAAAAACTCCTATCTTTATAGGGCTATCAGCCGTGAGGCTTTTCCGCCGGTCAAGGGAGAAGCTCAGAGGAGTTTAATTACCCGCTATTTACCTTAACTTCACAGAAAACCTCTGAAAAACTGTGAAAGGTTTCCTCGCTGGGGATCGAACTCAGGCTCCCCAATGCTCAGTACGAGACGGACGACGCCTCTAACCACTCGGCTACTGAGCTGGGTATAATTTTATATTATTATACTTACAGGAAATTCCCTATGCAACTGATTGTCCAGCCACTGGACTGTGAGTGGCAGTCGGTTCCAAGGACCTATTTGTAGCATTTCTGATAAAACCCTGAGGCAGTAATCGTAGTCCTTTTCATGGGAGAATTTTCTAGCCACATGGCTGAGCAGGTGGGAGACGTGTGAATGCTTCCAGGCCCATTCAAACTAAAAGAATAATAACATGAAAAAATAATATGTTTGCCATGTTGGTACTAGGAGTAGTCTAAAAGCAGTGATATCATTTGGGAAGCCATGAATAATCAGCGCCATTGACCTGAAACAATTTTATTTCAAACACAATATACCAATGTGATTAATATTAAATTAATTAATATTTTATAATGGATATTTATATGGATGAAAACACTGTAGTTGTTTATCAAATTCATAGATGTTAGTTAAAAATAAAAAAAGAACTTTATAGGGTTATCAGCTGTGAGACATTTCCGGCAGGGAGCAAGGGAGAAGCTCAGAGGAGTTTAATCACCCATATTTACCTTAATGTCACAGAAAACTGCTGATAGGTGATTTGCGGATTGTTGGGAATTGAATTCACACTCAATAACCAGAAGGATATCTCTAACCACTAGCCCACTGAGCTGGGTCAGTTAAAATAATTTATTCCTATTAATTAATGGGTGCTGTTGTTGTCTACAGTTTATAGAGAAGTTCAAACTAATTGTTTGGGGATTTTGATATTATCAAATGGATTAATAATATAGTTACATATAATATATTTATATAAGGTGAATTGCCTAATGAAGATTGTTTTGTCTTCTGTATTTATTATTAAGTTGCTAAAACAACCAATATTCTAGATTCAATAGTGATTGTTAGAGTTATGGTACATTGATGAGTGAACGGTTTAGGCTTGTTATATAAAAGCAGAATACTTTACAATCACATGTTAATTTGAATTCCATGTCCTCCATGTTTCAAACATAATATTGTTATTGACATATAAATGAAAATTGTCATATGTAAACACTGTTATTTGATGCTTTAAAATGAAAAGTAAACAATAATTCGTAGAACATCTAGTTCATTACTTGTAATTATAGGCTATGGTTAAATTCACTTTATACAACCTAGGATTAGCACAAGTGACTTATCATGGTGCTCTCTTACTTGTATTCCATGTACTAAACTTGCCTTTTATGTGGTGATTTGGATCCATTGTATACCCTATGTATGTTCTCCCTTTATACTTAGGATTTTGGCAATAGAGCAAATAAACTCCATTGTCCACCATAATTCAGCACTTTTATCACTTCATTAAGTTAGAACTATAAGTGGAGCATACTATTATTGCTAGATGTACATTTAACAACTTGCTCTTATTGCTAATATTTGAAATTCACATATCATATACCAATTCACAAAGTCTAAATATTGAAACTTTAGAATGTATCAAAAGGTTATGTACAATTGCAATGTTTACTCTCTGTAGTTCAAATGGATTACAGATGGGTAGTTCCACGGAACATATAAAGACGTGAACACACCAGTGCATAGACAACTATATATTGAGCTGAAATTAATTACATATAAAATTTCAAGTGAATTGAAAAAAGTTGAAATTTTATGAACATTTTTAAGTTTCACTAGTTTTCAACAAGCCGTAACTTTTTTTTCATACCAGATCAAAACATATACTAAACGGACTTGGGTAACCTGATTCATCTATTTCCAGATAATAACAAATAATGGTATAAGATGTAATTTTTTTTTGAGATATCAACTGAAAACCAGGAGTTTGATTTATGAAATGTTTCATGCAATTAAGTAAACTAGCTGATAAATGTGATTGAAACTTTCGAGTTACATTTACATAGTTATATGTAATAATAATATACAGTTTGATATGTGTTAAAAAAATTTTAAACAAAAATGTAAACTTTTTATTTTTCGGTTTTTACTGGAATGTTCAGACCGATCGATTTCAAATTGTTCACAACTATTTTATATATTATATTGAATAACTCATGTAATTTTGACCCATTTTCATTCCCATGTTTTTCAGTTATCGGCGAAATTTGTTGGCCTAAAAGCAATTTGTCACTATTTTTCAGTGATATGTAAGATTTGTTTCTCTCCAGTTAACATCAAGTGCTGTGCATTTTTTAACAACCCGATTAATTATATTAAACTAGATTAATCAGGCTGTTCAAAAATGCACAACACATGATGTTATTTGGAGAGAAACAAATCTTACAGATCACTGAAAAACAGTGACAAATTGCTTTTACGTCAACGAATTTCGCCGATAACTGAAAAACCTGTTTAATATAATAATAAAAGTAATATATGTCGATAGTCAATATTTTAGAGATATCGATGAAAACGAGCACGACCACCAAGTTTTTCAGCCATTACAAATTAACTAGTCAATTTTTTTTTTAAATTCTCAAATTACACTCATTCATATATTTAGAATCTAACATCTAAAATTTGAAGGTGATTAAAAAAACATTTCGGTAAAATTCAACATTTTCAGGATTTTTCAGTGGCTGTAACTTTCGTTTCAAACCAGATAGAAATAAATTCTGAACGAATTTGGTGTCCCTAATAAATTTATTTTCAAATAATAATAGAAAATATTTATATATTTTTTGGAGATAAAAAATTGCAGTCTGAAAAGAATGAAACTCATAAAATATTGTTTGTATTGACAGTTATAATACATATGCAAATCGAAAAAATTGTCTAAATCATGAAAAATCGAAAGCACTTTTTATCCTAAATTTTTTTTGATTGCGATCGATCTGCATTTTTGCATAACCAATTTTGACATTATTCTGAACATCAGAGACGATTTTTAGGCATTTTCATCAAACAGTTTTTGAATTTCAGCATTCTATATGATTAATTTCTGATGTGATAAAAATGATTTGTGATTAGTTTTTCAGGCATTAATAATAATAATGCTTTATTGGCGGAAAACTCCATTTCAAGATCATTTATAAACAAATTTTAACACTAAAACTAGAAATTTGATTTTAAAAGAAATCCAAATATATACATTAAAAATAAACTAGATGAAAAATTTGAATAAAACTTTCAAGTTACATTCACATTGATGTATGCTATAATAATGTATAGTTTGAAATGTGTTGAAAAATGTGTAACAAAAATTACAGCCATATATAATTTTCTGGCTATTTTTTTGATGCAATTTTCAGCCATTTTCAATCACAGCTTATTCAGATATCTGCAAAATTAATTCAACTGAAACCTAATTCTCACTGATTTTCAGTGAGCTGTAACATTTGTTTCAAGTGCTATGCATTTTTGAACGGTCTGATTAATTTAATTTGAGGTAGTAATAAAAAACATTTCTGTCCCTAGTACATTTTTTTGAGATATCGACTGAAAACAACCACGCTGTTTTTTGAAATTTTTCAGACATAAAAAAACTAGCCAACATATTTTTTTCTGTAACTCTCAAATTACATTCATTTGAACATAAAGAATATAAATGTAGAAATTGAAAAAAGATGCAATTTCATGAAAATGTCATATTTTCAGTAGTTTTCAACAAGCCATAACTTTTTTTTCATACCAGATAGAAACAAATTCTAAACGGGTTTTGGTAGCCTGATTCATCTATTTTCCGATAATTATAAAAAATAATTATCCTAGTTGTGTATTTTACGAGAAATTTTAAAGCGCGTGTTTTGCTCTATTTCAGAATTGTTTGCATTTTTGCAATTGCATTTGTTATAACATTTAATGGTTAACACTTGAAAGGTTGAAAATTCAAATGACATTTAAACACTATAAGAGTTCCAACATTTATGTGTGTGTATTCATTTTAATCTTTCAATACACCTGAATCATTACTCGCCCAGTTTAAATCACAGGAAAGACAACATTCAAGTGAGTTGATAAGACATTAGGTGGTGGTAATATGAGAGAACATGCATATGCCTCTGCCCAGCTCTAGTAAACATTAGGCATCTAATACTAGGAGTGCTGGCCTAGTAAGGTCAGTCAGCATTGGCAGCTCCTTGCCTGCCAGAGTTTTGCAGCTCAAATGCAAAATTGACTGGTGGGTTGGGTGAGTAGCCTTAAAGGAAGGTTTCACAATGGGCCCAGTTTGAGGCTTTGGTGTCTGTAGCAATGCTACCCTCCAGCCAACTATCCAGAACATGCACATGCCCTATGGCAACATTAGATGTTACAATGGTAAAAAGCATAGCTGGAGCCAGGACTTGCTGATACCTGCAATTTCAAAATTGTGGAGTCTTTTGTACTCTCCAAGTATTCCAAAATCTGCATGGGTATAGTGAAGGCCGCCTAAAAAAGAAGATAACATCACACACAAGCAGTCTCTATTTATTATAATATTTTAACAAATAAAATAGTAATGAATAAATCGTAATATTATTGAATATAGTAATTTCAGGACTTCAGGTCATCAATAAATTAATATCATATGCCTCTAATGTAGTTCACTCAACACTTATTAATGGTCTAACTTGTGTTTGTGGTTTAGATAAGGTTTGCTTTGATGTTAGAAGGGCACACTTGATGAATCAAATATATAACATCACTAACTTGCAATCAGTTTTTTCATAGCACATGTTATTCGGATTGGATCACCCTATTAAATATAACTGTAAGCTCACCTGTATTTATTATCACTATCACAGAAACCAGTAATCAGGAGTTGGCCAACAAAATCATTATCTTGAAAATGTAAATCAAAATGGATTCCAACAAGACTGGTTGACATTCCAAGAGAGGTTAAAATGGCTTGAATGGTGTTGAACAAAAGGCAATTAAGCCCAAACAACACTAACTTTTATGTGAAAACTTTGTTGTAATTTGAGGTTAGTTTACAGTGTGAAGGTATACAATACACATAATACTTATTTTGAACTATTCTCAATACCTAGAACGTACTTTTCAACATTTTTAAATCACCATTAAATACTTAAATAGTAAATACAGCCGGTTATTACAATAATAATAAAGACGATTAAATGGTTCTATACGTATATTAGAGTGAATTAAACAAGTTGAAAAACCCGTTCTAGGTATTGCAAATAGTTCAAGAGAAACATAGCCAATTGAACTATTTTTCATTAGATACAATATCGAAATTAATAATCAAAACAGATAAATAATACCTTTAACAAGTTATTACAGCAATTATAAGATAAATAATAATGACTTTTATAACATTTAAGGGTGGTTTCAACATTGTGAAAAGCATATTCTATGTATTAGGAATAGTTAAAAAGAAGCTATTTTATTGCATGCCTTCACATAAAAGTAAACATAATTACAACGACGTTTTCAAAGCTCTGTTTTCAAACATTTAATTAAGTCGATAACAGATAAACTTTTAGTTGATTTGGGGGAGAACGACGAACATGAAGAGGAGGATGGTGAGTTTGTGGAGACCGGTTAGTAAGGTGAGAAGCCGGATGTGAAAACGGACGTAAAGGAGGTGCACTCACTGTGTTTTATACTTGGCTTGTACCTGCTGTAACTAGGGCTAAGGTAGGAAATTCTTTCTTTAATTTTCTTTAATCTTATGACATAATGTCTATAAATTTTGTTTGCATTATTGAATTTGTTACACTTGTAATATTTTTTCCCTTGATACTAACTGTATTAATTTATTTTTATTAAATTGTGTTTTCAAATTAATTGCTCTTTTCCACTGTGTTTCTAATACGACATCCTGTGGGAAGAAACCCGCTGAAAAATGTGATTGAAACTTACAGGTTACACTGCCTGAATATGCCAGATAGCTGTGGTGGAGTGCCCTCACGTTATTCACCTCCAGTCCTGCAATGGGAGCAAGGCGTATCTTAAGTAAAGAAGCAGGAGGACAGCAGGCACACACAGGCTCAATTTTACATCCAGGAAGTAAAGGTTGATTGCCATCAATTTTCGGAGCAGATTGGTTTGAGACACCATGGCCCTGTCCGATTGGCTTCATGCTCATACTAATAGTATAGCGTGATGTCAGAATTTGTCACTATTAGTTACTAGTAGTTACTAGTAGTAACCAAATGGACAAGGCCCATATCTACCCTAGAGCAGCACCCATGTAATCAAATGTTTTTTCGTAGAGAAAAGTTGTTATAGCTTTAGCAACTATATATGTATAGTTTTATATGAGTAACCTGCACAAATATTTTAGAAGAGTTGTTTCTGAAGTGATGGATGGTAATAGAAACTAAAATGTCAATGTAGAACTTTTGCTAGCTGAGAATTTTCACTAAGTTGCTGAACACTATTAACAGATTGAGGGTTACGACAACCAGAATTCAACAATTAGAATTTACAGACTAAAAATTTGATGCTCACATTCAGACCAGAAATCAATCTTCTTCAGTAATATATAAAGCTCTTAAGGAAAAAACTATGTGCGATACATTATTGGATAGAATGATTCATCTACTTTAAGATAATAATGTAAAAAATACGCCACTAGTATCTATTCTTTTTAATATTGACTGAATACCAAGGCAAGGGCATATTTTTGGAAGTTTTTCAGCCATTACAAAAATAATTGAATATTTTCACTAGTTTTTAACAAGCTGTAACTTTTTTTTCATAACAGATCGAAACAAATGCTAAACGGTTTTGGGTAGCCTGATTAATCTATTTTCACATAATAAAATATAATGGTCCAAGATGTACATTTTTCTGATATATCAACTGAAAACTTTGACGTTTTTCAGGCATTCAAAATAAACTAGCTGAAAAAATCGATTGAAACCACAGGTTTTTCAGTTATCGGCGAAATTCATTCAACTGAAAGCAAATTTTCACTGTTTTTGAAGCCATCTATGTTAGATTTGTTTCTCACCAGACAAAATCAAGTGCTATGGATTTTTGAACAGCCTGATCTGAATCTAATTTGAGGTAATTATGAAAAGCATTTATGTCTCTAGTATATGTTTTTGAGATATCAACTGAAAATGAGCACCATGTTTTTCAGACATTACAATATAACTAGCCGATTTTTTTTCTGAACTCCCAAATTACAATCATTTATATAGGCAGAATCCAAATCTAAAATTTGAAGTCAATTGAAAAAACTTGAAATTTTATAAAATATATAAATATAAAAAATCAACCATTTCAGGATTTTTCAGTGAGCTGCAAGTTTAATTTCAAACCAGATAGAATCAAATTCTAAACGGATTTGGCTTCCCTGATTAATCTATTTTAAATAATAATACAAAATATTTATATAATTTATATATATTTTTGAGATATCAACTGAAAACTAACTAAAATGTTTTGACTAGTTTTTCAATTATTTTCAATTTTGACATTGTTTTGAACATCAGACGCATTTTTAGCCATTTTCATCAAACACTTTTGGAATTATTGGCCAATTAAGTCTGTTGAAAATAAAATTTCATCAAATTATTGAATCTATTTTAAGATACTATTAAAAAATAATTGTGTTTGATGTATATTTTTTTGAGATATCTACTGAAAACAAAGAGATTGATTTTTGAAGTTTTTCAGCCATTAAAAATGTTGAAAAATTTCACTGAAACTTTTATAATACATTCACATTGACATATTCAAAAATAATATATAGTTTGAAATGTGTTGAAAAAATTGTAACAACAATTTCAGCCAAATGTAATTTTCAGTTTTAATTGATTTTTTTTTTCAATCCAATCTATTTCAAATTTTGCACAACTATTTTATATTTTATGCTGAATAACTGAGATATAATTCTCAGCTATTTTCATACCAAGGTTTTTTAGTTATCGGCGAAATTCGTTCAACTAAAAGCAAATTCTCACTGTTTTTCAGCCAGACCTGTAAGATTTGTTTCTCACCAAATAAAATCAAGTACTATGCATTTTTGAATAGCTTGGCTAATCTAGTTTAAGATAATAACAAAAATAAAAATTTGATAGTGCATCTTTTCCACAAATCGACTGAAAATACATTCGAAGTTTTTCACACATATTGTAAAACTAGGTGATTTTTTGTCTGAAATTTGAATATATCGAATATTAATTTAAAATATGAAGTTCATTGAAAAAAGTTCTATAACTTTTTTTGTCACAATAGATAGAAACAAATTCTGAATGGTTTTGGATAGACTGATTAATATATTTTTAGATAATTATATTAAATTATACATTGTTTATTTTTCAAGAAATTTGAAAGGATGTGATTTGCTTATTTCTTTAATTTGAATTGCATTTGTTATAACATTTAATGAATAACACTTGAAAGGAGGGGATTTAAATGACATCTAACATTTTAAAAGTTCCTACATTTATGTGTGTTTGTGTGTGATGATTTCAGTCTTTCAATACACTTGAATCGTTACTTGCCCAGTTTAAAATATAGGAAAGACAACATTCAAGCAAGTTGATATGACATGAGGTGTAATGTGAGAGAACATGCACAACCCCTATGGTAATATTAGATGTTACAATGGCGGAAAGAGTAGCAGGAGCCTGGACTTGATGATAACTGCAACACACACACACATCACAGTCTTTACCAACACAATATCCACAACTCTCAACACCACAGCATTAGTTTTAGTCCTCAGTTATGGAGTTGGCTTCCATTACCTCCTGATGATGCTCCAGGAGGCAATCAGTTGGTATCCGGTGGAATTGACTCAGCATTGATATCAACAGGGATTTTCCATGTATCCACATCATTTTGATGCGAGTGGTGGTCTTTCTATCATTAAACATCACTGTTAGCAACATTACACACAAACACTATATATTTATTATAACAGTTTAATGAATAAAATAGTAACATTGCTGAATGTAGTAATTGTGTAAATTTTCTTTATAACAAGACTTTCCATCAGTAACTTAATATCCTATGGCTTTAATGTAGTTCACACAACACTTATTAATGGTATAAATTGTATTTGTATTTGTAATTTAAATAAGGTTTGCTTTTTATGATTACTTGACCCAAAGGGGAAAGTAAATAAATCTTAAAAATTCTTAAATTTTGGTCACTTGAAATTCTTAATGTCATGGCATCCCGGTTTGAATTTTGAGTGTTTTCAGCTTCAAAATAGATAAGACAATAAAACGAGTTTACCTTCTTGCAGAATTCTGTCCTTCAATATTTCTGAATCATTGCTTGCCCTATATTAAAACACAGGAAAGACAAGTTCAAGTTTACTGACAAGGCACAGCAGATTCAAATTTGTGCTATATGCTATACTAAATGCCATGACAGATAATTACTTACCTTTTACTTTAATGTTGTTCACCTAATCTTTTTCTTTTGCATTTGAAATTTGAAAAAATACTAATTGCTTTGGTTTGCACAATGAGTAAATTATTAATTTTGTATTCAACAAACGGGCGACCATCCCAAATTACTGTTAAGATTGTCGGGTTTGATTTAACTACACTATGTAGCTCAAAATCTATATTGGATATTTAATATGATGGTAAATCAATTATTTCAATTTAATTCTAAACTTTATGGCTCCAACAATATTAAACAACTTAACAACTAACAGAATTTTAACCAAACATTTACGGGGTGCGACACTAGAGTCAAAATGCTTGAACCACAATATGGTTTATATATCAAAATACAGAGTATTTTAAGGCCTACAAATTGAGGCTTAGGCACTTTTCTCTAGCTCTTACCGTTTACCCGCTATAACCAGCAGCAAATGTGAAAATCATGAAATTTCATGCAATTTTCCAGTTTAAACTCGGTAGCGTCTTTATGTAAAATGCTAGAGGGATAGTTTATATACCAAAATGTAGAGTATTTCAGTGTCTATAAATTGAGGAGTAAGCATTTTTCTCTAGCTCTTACCGTTTACACGCTACAACCATCAGCAAATGTGAAAATCATGAAATTTCATGCATTTTTCCAGTTTAAACTCGGTAGCGTTTTTATTTTAAATGCTAGAGGGATGGTTTATATATCAAAATGTAGAGTATTTCAGTGCCTACAAATTGAGGCTTAGGCACTTTTCTCTAGCTCTTACCGTTTACACGCTACAACCATCAGCAAATGTGAAAATTATGAAATTTCATGCAATTTTCCAGTTTAAACTCGGTAGCGTCTTTATTTAAAATGCTAGAGGGATGGTTTATATATCAAAATGTAGAGTATTTCAGTGCCTACAAATTGAGGCTTAGGCACTTTTCTCTAGCTCTTACCGTTTACACGCTACAACCATCAGCAAATGTGAAAATCATGAAATTTCATGCATTTTTCCAGTTTAAAGTCGGTAGCGTTTTTATTTAAAATGCTAGAGGGATGGTTTATATATCAAAATGTAGAGTATTTCAGTGTCTACAAATTGAGGCTTAGGCACTTTTCTCTAGCTCTTACCGTTTACCCGCTATAACCAGCAGCAAATGTGAAAATCATCAAATTTCATGCAATTTTCCAGTTTAAACTCGGTAGCGTCTTTATGTAAAATGCTAGAGGAATGGTTTATATACCAAAATGTAAAGTATTTCAGTGTCTATAAATTGAGGCTTAAGCACTTTTCTCTAGCTCTTACCGTTTACATGCTACAACCATCAGCAAATGTGAAAATTATGAAATTTCATGCAATTTTCCAGTTTAAACTCGGTAGCGTCTTTATTTAAAATGCTAGAGGGATGGTTTATATATCAAAATGTAGAGTATTTCAGTGCCTACAAATTGAGGCTTAGGCACTTTTCTCTAGCTCTTACCGTTTACACGCTACAACCATCAGCATATGTGAAAATCATGAAATTTAATGCAATTTTCCAGTTTAAACTCGGTAGCGTTTTTACTTTAAATGCTAGAGGGATGATTTATATATCAAAATGTAGAGTATTTCAGTGCCTACAAATTGAGGCTTAGGCACTTTTCTGTAGCTCTTACCGTTTACACGCTACAACCATCAGCAAATGTGAAAATTATGAAATTTCATGCAATTTTCCAGTTTAAACTCGGTAGCGTCTTTATTTAAAATGCTAGAGGGATGGTTTATATATCAAAATGTAGAGTATTTCAGTGTCTACAAATTGAGGCTTAGGCACTTTTCTCTAGCTCTTACCGTTTACATGTTACAACCATCAGCAAATGTGAAAATCATGAAAATTCATGCATTTTTCCAGTTTAAACTCGGTAGCGTTTTTATTTTAAATGCTAGAGGGATGGCTTATATATCACAATGTAGAGTATTTCAGTGTCTACAAATTGAGGCTTAGGCACTTTTCTCTAGCTCTTACCGTTTACCCGCTATAACCAGCAGCAAATGTGAAAATCATGAAATTTCATGCAATTTTCCAGTTTAAACTCGGTAGCGTCTTTATGTAAAATGCTAGAGGGATGGTTTATATACCAAAATGTAGAGTATTTCAGTGTCTATAAATTGAGGCTTAAGCACTTTTCTCTAGCTCTTACCGTTTACACGCTACAACCATCAGCAAATGTGAAAATCATGAAATTTCATGCATTTTTCCAGTTTAAACTCGGTAGCGTTTTTATTTTAAATGCTAGAGGGATGGTTTATATATCACAATGTAGAGTATTTCAGTGTCTACAAATTGAGGCTTAGGCACTTTTCTCTAGCTCTTATCGTTTACACGCTACAACCATCAGCAAATGTGAAAATTATGAAATTTCATGCAATTTTCCAGTTTAAACTCGGTAGCGTCTTTATTTAAAATGCTAGAGGGATGGTTTATATATCAAAATGTAGAGTATTTCAGTGCCTACAAATTGAGGCTTAGGCACTTTTCTCTAGCTCTTACCGTTTACACGCTACACCCATCAGCAAATGTGAAAATCATGAAATTTCATGCATTTTTCCAGTTTAAACTCGGTAGCGTTTTTATTTTAAATGCTAGAGGGATGGTTTATATATCACAATGTAGAGTATTTCAGTGTCTACAAATTGAGGCTTAGGCACTTTTCTCTAGCTCTTACCGTTTACACGCTACAACCATCAGCAAATGTGAAAATCATGAAATTTCATGCATTTTTCCAGTTTAAACTCGGTAGCGTTTTTATTTTAAATGCTAGAGGGATGGTTTATATATCACAATGTAGAGTATTTCAGTGTCTACAAATTGAGGCTTAGGCACTTTTCTCTAGCTCTTACCGTTTACCCGCTATAACCAGCAGCAAATGTGAAAATCATGAAATTTCATGCAATTTTCCAGTTTAAACTCGGTAGCGTCTTTATGTAAAATGCTAGAGGGATGGTTTATATACCAAAATGTAGAGTATTTCAGTGTCTATAAATTGAGGCTTAAGCATTTTTCTCTAGCTCTTACCGTTTACACGCTACAACCATCAGCAAATGTGAAAATCATGAAATTTCATGCATTTTTCCAGTTTAAACTCGGTAGCGTTTTTATTTTAAATGCTAGAGGGATGGTTTATATATCAAAATGTAGAGTATTTCAGTGCCTACAAATTGAGGCTTAGGCACTTTTCTCTAGCTCTTACCATTTACACGCTACAACCATCAGCAAATGTGAAAATTATGAAATTTCATGCAATTTTCCAGTTTAAACTCGGTAGCGTCTTTATTTAAAATGCTAGAGGGATGGTTTATATATCAAAATGTAGAGTATTTCAGTGCCTACAAATTGAGGCTTAGGCACTTTTCTCTAGCTCTTACCGTTTACACGCTACAACCATCAGCAAATGTGAAAATTATGAAATTTCATGCAATTTTCCAGTTTAAACTCGGTAGCGTCTTTATTTAAAATGCTAGAGGGATGGTTTATATATCAAAATGTAGAGTATTTCAGTGCCTACAAATTGAGGCTTAGGCACTTTTCTCTAGCTCTTACCGTTTACACGCTACAACCATCAGCAAATGTGAAAATTATGAAATTTCATGCAATTTTCCAGTTTAAACTCGGTAGCGTCTTTATTTAAAATGCTAGAGGGATGGTTTATATATCAAAATGTAGAGTATTTCAGTGCCTACAAATTGAGGCTTAGGCACTTTTCTCTAGCTCTTACCGTTTACACGCTACAACCATCAGCAAATGTGAAAATTATGAAATTTCATGCAATTTTCCAGTTTAAACTCGGTAGCGTCTTTATGTAAAATGCTAGAGGGATGGTTTATATACCAAAATGTAGAGTATTTCAGTGTCTATAAATTGAGGCTTAAGCATTTTTCTCTAGCTCTTACCGTTTACACGCTACAACCATCAGCAAATGTGAAAATCATGAAATTTCATGCATTTTTCCAGTTTAAACTCGGTAGCGTTTTTATTTTAAATGCTAGAGGGATGGTTTATTAATCACAATGTAGAGTATTTCAGTGTCTACAAATTGAGGCTTAGGCACTTTTCTCTAGCTCTTACCTTTTACACGCTACAACCATCAGCAAATGTGAAAATTATGAAATTTCATGCAATTTTCCAGTTTAAACTCGGTAGCGTCTTTATTTAAAATGCTAGAGGGATGGTTTATATATCAAAATGTAGAGTATTTCAGTGCCTACAAATTGAGGCTTAGGCACTTTTCTCTAGCTCTTACCGTTTACACGCTACAACCATCAGCAAATGTGAAAATCATGAAATTTCATGCATTTTTCCAGTTTAAACTCGGTAGCGTTTTTATTTTAAATGCTAGAGGGATGGTTTATATATCACAATGTAGAGTATTTCAGTGTCTACAAATTGAGGCTTAGGCACTTTTCTCTAGCTCTTACCGTTTACACGCTACAACCATCAGCAAATGTGAAAATCATGAAATTTCATGCATTTTTCCAGTTTAAACTCGGTAGCGTTTTTATTTTAAATGCTAGAGGGATGGTTTATATATCACAATGTAGAGTATTTCAGTGTCTACAAATTGAGGCTTAGGCACTTTTCTCTAGCTCTTACCGTTTACACGCTACAACCATCAGCAAATGTGAAAATTATGAAATTTCATGCAATTTTCCAGTTTAAACTCGGTAGCGTCTTTATGTAAAATGCTAGAGGGATGGTTTATATACCAAAATGTAGAGTATTTCAGTGTCTATAAATTGAGGCTTAAGCATTTTTCTCTAGCTCTTACCGTTTACACGCTACAACCATCAGCAAATGTGAAAATCATGAAATTTCATGCATTTTTCCAGTTTAAACTCGGTAGCGTTTTTATTTTAAATGCTAGAGGGATGGTTTATTAATCACAATGTAGAGTATTTCAGTGTCTACAAATTGAGGCTTAGGCACTTTTCTCTAGCTCTTACCTTTTACACGCTACAACCATCAGCAAATGTGAAAATCATGAAATTTCATGCATTTTTCCAGTTTAAACTCGGTAGCGTCTTTATGTAAAATGCTAGAGGGATGGTTTATATACCAAAATGTAGAGTATTTCAGTGTCTATAAATTGAGGCTTAAGCATTTTTCTCTAGCTCTTACCGTTTACACGCTACAACCATCAGCAAATGTGAAAATCATGAAATTTCATGCATTTTTCCAGTTTAAACTCGGTAGCGTCTTTATTTTAAATGCTAGAGGGATGGTTTATATATCACAATGTAGAGTATTTCAGTGTCTACAAATTGAGGCTTAGGCACTTTTCTCTAGCTCTTATCGTTTACACGCTACAACCATCAGCAAATGTGAAAATTATGAAATTTCATGCAATTTTCCAGTTTAAACTCGGTAGCGTCTTTATTTAAAATACTAGAGGGATGGTTTATATATCAAAATGTAGAGTATTTCAGTGCCTACAAATTGAGGCTTAGGCACTTTTCTCTAGCTCTTACCGTTTACACGCTACAACCATCAGCAAATGTGAAAATCATGAAATTTCATGCATTTTTCCAGTTTAAACTCGGTAGCGTTTTTATTTTAAATGCTAGAGGGATGGTTTATATATCACAATGTAGAGTATTTCAGTGTCTACAAATTGAGGCTTAGGCACTTTTCTCTAGCTCTTACCGTTTACACGCTACAACCATCAGCAAATGTGAAAATCATGAAATTTCATGCATTTTTCCAGTTTAAACTCGGTAGCGTTTTTATTTTAAATGCTAGAGGGATGGTTTATATATCACAATGTAGAGTATTTCAGTGTCTACAAATTGAGGCTTAGGCACTTTTCTCTAGCTCTTACCGTTTACCCGCTATAACCAGCAGCAAATGTGAAAATCATGAAATTTCATGCAATTTTCCAGTTTAAACTCGGTAGCGCCTTTATGTAAAATGCTAGAGGGATGGTTTATATACCAAAATGTAGAGTATTTCAGTGTCTATAAATTGAGGCTTAGGCACTTTTCTCTAGCTCTTACCGTTTACACGCTACAACCATCAGCAAATGTGAAAATCATGAAATTTCATGCATTTTTCCAGTTTAAACTCGGTAGCGTTTTTATTTTAAATGCTAGAGGGATGGTTTATATATCACAATGTAGAGTATTTCAGTGTCTACAAATTGAGGCTTAGGCACTTTTCTCTAGCTCTTACCGTTTACCCGCTATAACCAGCAGCAAATGTGAAAATCATGAAATTTCATGCAATTTTCCAGTTTAAACTCGGTAGCGCCTTTATGTAAAATGCTAGAGGGATGGTTTATATACCAAAATGTAGAGTATTTCAGTGTCTATAAATTGAGGCTTAAGCATTTTTCTCTAGCTCTTACCGTTTACACGCTACAACCATCAGCAAATGTGAAAATCATGAAATTTCATGCATTTTTCCAGTTTAAACTCGGTAGCGTTTTTATTTTAAATGCTAGAGGGATGGTTTATATATCAAAATGTAGAGTATTTCAGTGCCTACAAATTGAGGCTTAGGCACTTTTCTCTAGCTCTTACCATTTACACGCTACAACCATCAGCAAATGTGAAAATTATGAAATTTCATGCAATTTTCCAGTTTAAACTCGGTAGCGTCTTTATTTAAAATGCTAGAGGGATGGTTTATATATCAAAATGTAGAGTATTTCAGTGCCTACAAATTGAGGCTTAGGCACTTTTCTCTAGCTCTTACCGTTTACACGCTATAACCATCAGCAAATGTGAAAATTATGAAATTTCATGCAATTTTCCAGTTTAAACTCGGTAGCGTCTTTATTTAAAATGCTAGAGGGATGGTTTATATATCAAAATGTAGAGTATTTCAGTGCCTACAAATTGAGGCTTAGGCACTTTTCTCTAGCTCTTACCGTTTACACGCTACAACCATCAGCAAATGTGAAAATTATGAAATTTCATGCAATTTTCCAGTTTAAACTCGGTAGCGTCTTTATTTAAAATGCAAGAGGGATGGTTTATATATCAAAATGTAGAGTATTTCAGTGCCTACAAATTGAGGCTTAGGCACTTTTCTCTAGCTCTTACCGTTTACACGCTACAACCATCAGCAAATGTGAAAATTATGAAATTTCATGCAATTTTCCAGTTTAAACTCGGTAGCGTCTTTATTTAAAATGCTAGAGGGATGGTTTATATATCAAAATGTAGAGTATTTCAGTGCCTACAAATTGAGGCTTAGGCACTTTTCTCTAGCTCTTACCGTTTACACGCTACAACCATCAGCATATGTGAAAATCATGAAATTTCATGCAATTTTCCAGTTTAAACTCGGTAGCGTCTTTATGTAAAATGCTAGAGGGATGGTTTATATACCAAAATGTAAAGTATTTGAGTGTCTATATATTGAGGCTTAAGCACTTTTCTCTAGCTCTTACCGTTTACACGCTACAACCATCAGCAAATGTGAAAATTATGAAATTTCATGCAATTTTCCAGTTTAAACTCGGTAGCGTCTTTATTTAAAATGCTAGAGGGATGGTTTATATATCAAAATGTAGAGTATTTCAGTGTCTACAAATTGAGGCTTAGGCACTTTTCTCTAGCTCTTACCGTTTACCCGCTATAACCAGCAGCAAATGTGAAAATCATGAAATTTCATGCAATTTTCCAGTTTAAACTCGGTAGCGCCTTTATGTAAAATGCTAGAGGGATGGTTTATATACCAAAATGTAGAGTATTTCAGTGTCTATAAATTGAGGCTTAAGCATTTTTCTCTAGCTCTTACCGTTTACACGCTACAACCATCAGCAAATGTGAAAATCATGAAATTTCATGCATTTTTCCAGTTTAAACTCGGTAGCGTTTTTATTTTAAATGCTAGAGGGATGGTTTATATATCACAATGTAGAGTATTTCAGTGTCTACAAATTGAGGCTTAGGCACTTTTCTCTAGCTCTTACCGTTTACACGCTACAACCATCAGCAAATGTGAAAATCATGAAATTTCATGCATTTTTCCAGTTTAAACTCGGTAGCGTTTTTATTTTAAATGCTAGAGGGATGGTTTATATATCACAATGTAGAGTATTTCAGTGTCTACAAATTGAGGCTTAGGCACTTTTCTCTAGCTCTTACCGTTTACCCGCTATAACCAGCAGCAAATGTGAAAATCATGAAATTTCATGCAATTTTCCAGTTTAAACTCGGTAGCGCCTTTATGTAAAATGCTAGAGGGATGGTTTATATACCAAAATGTAGAGTATTTCAGTGTCTATAAATTGAGGCTTAAGCATTTTTCTCTAGCTCTTACCGTTTACACGCTACAACCATCAGCAAATGTGAAAATCATGAAATTTCATGCATTTTTCCAGTTTAAACTCGGTAGCGTTTTTATTTTAAATGCTAGAGGGATGGTTTATATATCAAAATGTAGAGTATTTCAGTGCCTACAAATTGAGGCTTAGGCACTTTTCTCTAGCTCTTACCATTTACACGCTACAACCATCAGCAAATGTGAAAATTATGAAATTTCATGCAATTTTCCAGTTTAAACTCGGTAGCGTCTTTATTTAAAATGCTAGAGGGATGGTTTATATATCAAAATGTAGAGTATTTCAGTGCCTACAAATTGAGGCTTAGGCACTTTTCTCTAGCTCTTACCGTTTACACGCTATAACCATCAGCAAATGTGAAAATTATGAAATTTCATGCAATTTTCCAGTTTAAACTCGGTAGCGTCTTTATTTAAAATGCTAGAGGGATGGTTTATATATCAAAATGTAGAGTATTTCAGTGCCTACAAATTGAGGCTTAGGCACTTTTCTCTAGCTCTTACCGTTTACACGCTACAACCATCAGCAAATGTGAAAATTATGAAATTTCATGCAATTTTCCAGTTTAAACTCGGTAGCGTCTTTATTTAAAATGCTAGAGGGATGGTTTATATATCAAAATGTAGAGTATTTCAGTGCCTACAAATTGAGGCTTAGGCACTTTTCTCTAGCTCTTACCGTTTACACGCTACAACCATCAGCAAATGTGAAAATTATGAAATTTCATGCAATTTTCCAGTTTAAACTCGGTAGCGTCTTTATTTAAAATGCTAGAGGGATGGTTTATATATCAAAATGTAGAGTATTTCAGTGCCTACAAATTGAGGCTTAGGCACTTTTCTCTAGCTCTTACCGTTTACACGCTACAACCATCAGCAAATGTGAAAATTATGAAATTTCATGCAATTTTCCAGTTTAAACTCGGTAGCGTCTTTATGTAAAATGCTAGAGGGATGGTTTATATACCAAAATGTAGAGTATTTCAGTGTCTATAAATTGAGGCTTAAGCATTTTTCTCTAGCTCTTACCGTTTACACGCTACAACCATCAGCAAATGTGAAAATCATGAAATTTCATGCATTTTTCCAGTTTAAACTCGGTAGCGTTTTTATTTTAAATGCTAGAGGGATGGTTTATATATCACAATGTAGAGTATTTCAGTGTCTACAAATTGAGGCTTAGGCACTTTTCTCTAGCTCTTACCTTTTACACGCTACAACCATCAGCAAATGTGAAAATTATGAAATTTCATGCAATTTTCCAGTTTAAACTCGGTAGCGTCTTTATTTAAAATGCAAGAGGGATGGTTTATATATCAAAATGTAGAGTATTTCAGTGCCTACAAATTGAGGCTTAGGCACTTTTCTCTAGCTCTTACCGTTTACACGCTACAACCATCAGCAAATGTGAAAATTATGAAATTTCATGCAATTTTCCAGTTTAAACTCGGTAGCGTCTTTATTTAAAATGCTAGAGGGATGGTTTATATATCAAAATGTAGAGTATTTCAGTGCCTACAAATTGAGGCTTAGGCACTTTTCTCTAGCTCTTACCGTTTACACACTACAACCATCAACATATGTGAAAATCATGAAATTTCATGCAATTTTCCAGTTTAAACTCGGTAGCGTCTTTATGTAAAATGCTAGAGAAGAGAAGAAATTTCATGCATTTTTCCAGTTTAAACTCGGTAGCGTTTTTATTTTAAATGCTAGAGGGATGGTTTATATATCACAATGTAGAGTATTTCAGTGTCTACAAATTGAGGGTTTGGCACTTTTCTCTAGCTCTTACCTTTTACACGCTACAACCATCAGCAAATGTGAAAATTATGAAATTTCATGCATTTTTCCAGTTTAAACTCGGTAGCGTTTTTATTTTAAATGCTAGAGGGATGGTTTATATATCAAAATGTAGAGTATTTCAGTGCCTACAAATTGAGGCTTAGGCACTTTTCTCTAGCTCTTACCGTTTACACGCTACAACCATCAGCAAATCTGAAAATTATGAAATTTCATGCAATTTTCCAGTTTAAACACGGTAGCGTCTTTATTTAAAATGCTAGAGGGATGGTTTATATATCAAAATGTAGAGTATTTCAGTGCCTACAAATTGAGACTTAGGCACTTTTCTCTAGCTCTTACCGTTTACACGCTACAACCATCAGCAAATGTGAAAATTATGAAATTTCATGCAATTTTCCAGTTTAAACTCGGTAGCGTCTTTATTTAAAATGCCAGAGGGATGGTTTATATATCAAAATGTAGAGTATTTCAGTGCCTACAAATTGAGGCTTAGGCACTTTTCTCTAGCTCTTACCGTTTACACGCTACAACCATCAGCAAATGTGAAAATTATGAAATTTCATGCAATTTTCCAGTTTAAACACGGTAGCGTCTTTATTTAAAATGCTAGAGGGATGGTTTATATATCAAAATGTAGAGTATTTCAGTGCCTACAAATTGAGGCTTAGGCACTTTTTTCTAGCTCTTACCGTTTACACGCTACAACCATCAGCAAATGTGAAAATTATGAAATTTCATGCAATTTTCTTTAAACTCGGTAGCGTCTTTATTTAAAATGCTAGAGGGATGGTTTATATATCAAAATGTAGAGTATTTCAGTGCCTACAAATTGAGGCTTAGGCACTTTTCTCTAGCTCTTACCGTTTACACGCTACAACCATCAGCAAATGTGAAAATTATGAAATTTCATGCAATTTTCCAGTTTAAACTCGGTAGCGTCTTTATTTAAAATGCTAGAGGGATGGTTTATATATCAAAATGTAGAGTATTTCAGTGCCTACAAATTGAGGCTTAGGCACTTTTCTCTAGCTCTTACCGTTTACACGCTACAACCATCAGCAAATGTGAAAATTATGAAATTTCATGCAATTTTCCAGTTTAAACTCGGTAGCGTCTTTATTTAAAATGCTAGAGGGATGGTTTATATATCAAAATGTAGAGTATTTCAGTGCCTACAAATTGAGGCTTAGGCACTTTTCTCTAGCTCTTACCGTTTACACGCTACAACCATCAGTATATGTGAAAATCATGAAATTTCATGCAATTTTCCAGTTTAAACTCGGTAGCGTCTTTATGTAAAATGCTAGAGGGATGGTTTATATACCAAAATGTAGAGTATTTCAGTGTCTATAAATTGAGGCTTAAGCACTTTTCTCTAGCTCTTACCGTTTACACGCTACAACCATCAGCAAATGTGAAAATCATGAAATTTCATGCATTTTTCCAGTTTAAACTCGGTAGCGTTTTTATTTTAAATGTTAGAGGGATGGCTTATATATCACAATGTAGAGTATTTTAGTGTCTACAAATTGAGGCTTAGGCACTTTTCTCTAGCTCTTACCGTTTACCCGCTATAACCAGCAGCAAATGTGAAAATCATGAAATTTCATGCAATTTTCCAGTTTAAACTCGGTAGCGTCTTTATGTAAAATGCTAGAGGGATGGTTTATATATCAAAATGTAGAGTATTTCAGTGCCTACAAATTGAGGCTTAGGCACTTTTCTCTAGCTCTTACCGTTTACACGCTACAACCATCAGCAAATGTGAAAATTATGAAATTTCATGCAATTTTCCAGTTTAAACTCGGTAGCGTCTTTATTTAAAATGCTAGAGGGATGGTTTATATATCAAAATGTAGAGTATTTCAGTGCCTACAAATTGAGGCTTATGCACTTTTCTCTAGCTCTTACCGTTTACACGCTACAACCATCAGCAAATGTGAAAATTATGAAATTTCATGCATTTTTCCAGTTTAAACTCGGTAGCGTTTTTATTTTAAATGTTAGAGGGATGGCTTATATATCACAATGTAGAGTATTTTAGTGTCTACAAATTGAGGCTTAGGCACTTTTCTCTAGCTCTTACCGTTTACACGCTACAACCATCAGCAAATGTGAAAATTATGAAATTTCATGCAATTTTCCAGTTTAAACTCGGTAGCGTCTTTATTTAAAATGCTAGAGGGATGGTTTATATATCAAAATGTAGAGTATTTCAGTGCCTACAAATTGAGGCTTAGGCACTTTTCTCTAGCTCTTACCGTTTACACGCTACAACCATCAGTATATGTGAAAATCATGAAATTTCATGCAATTTTCCAGTTTAAACTCGGTAGCGTCTTTATGTAAAATGCTAGAGGGATGGTTTATATACCAAAATGTAGAGTATTTCAGTGTCTATAAATTGAGGCTTAAGCACTTTTCTCTAGCTCTTACCGTTTACACGCTACAACCATCAGCAAATGTGAAAATCATGAAATTTCATGCATTTTTCCAGTTTAAACTCGGTAGCGTTTTTATTTTAAATGTTAGAGGGATTGCTTATATATCACAATGTAGAGTATTTTAGTGTCTACAAATTGAGGCTTAGGCACTTTTCTCTAGCTCTTACCGTTTACCCGCTATAACCAGCAGCAAATGTGAAAATCATGAAATTTCATGCAATTTTCCAGTTTAAACTCGGTAGCGTCTTTATGTAAAATGCTAGAGGGATGGTTTATATATCAAAATGTAGAGTATTTCAGTGCCTACAAATTGATGCTTAGGCACTTTTCTCTAGCTCTTACCGTTTACACGCTACAACCATCAGCAAATGTGAAAATTATGAAATTTCATGCAATTTTCCAGTTTAAACTCGGTAGCGTCTTTATTTAAAATGCTAGAGGGATGGTTTATATATCAAAATGTAGAGTATTTCAGTGCCTACAAATTGAGGCTTAGGCACTTTTCTCTAGCTCTTACCGTTTACACGCTACAACCATCAGCAAATGTGAAAATTATGAAATTTCATGCAATTTTCCAGTTTAAACTCGGTAGCGTCTTTATTTAAAATGCTAGAGGGATGGTTTATATATCAAAATGTAGAGTATTTCAGTGCCTACAAATTGAGACTTAGGCACTTTTCTCTAGCTCTTACCGTTTACACGCTAAAACCATCAGAATATGTGAAAATCATGAAATTTCATGCAATTTTCCAGTTTAAACTCGGTAGCGTCTTTATGTAAAATGCTAGAGGGATGGTTTATATACCAAAATGTAGAGTATTTCAGTGTCTATAAATTGAGGCTTAAGCATTTTTCTCTAGCTCTTACCGTTTACACGCTACAACCATCAGCAAATGTGAAAATCATGAAATTTCATGCATTTTTCCAGTTTAAACTCGGTAGCGTTTTTATTTTAAATGCTAGAGGGATGGTTTATATATCACAATGTAGAGTATTTCAGTGTCTACAAATTGAGGCTTAGGCACTTTTCTCTAGCTCTTACCTTTTACACGCTACAACCATCAGCAAATGTGAAAATTATGAAATTTCATGCAATTTTCCAGTTTAAACTCGGTAGCGTCTTTATTTAAAATGCTAGAGGGTTGGTTTATATATCAAAATGTAGAGTATTTCAGTGCCTACAAATTGAGGCTTAGGCACTTTTCTCTAGCTCTTACCGTTTACACGCTACAACCATCAGCAAATGTGAAAATTATGAAATTTCATGCAATTTTCCAGTTTAAACACGGTAGCGTCTTTATTTAAAATGCTAGAGGGATGGTTTATATATCAAAATGTAGAGTATTTCAGTGCCTACAAATTGAGGCTTAGGCACTTTTTTCTATCTCTTACCGTTTACACGCTACAACCATCAGCAAATGTGAAAATTATGAAATTTCATGCAATTTTCCAGTTTAAACTCGGTAGCGTCTTTATTTAAAATGCTAGAGGGATGGTTTATATATCAAAATGTAGAGTATTTCAGTGCCTACAAATTGAGGCTTAGGCACTTTTCTCTAGCTCTTACCGTTTACACGCTACAACCATCAGCAAATGTGAAAATTATTAAATTTCATGCAATTTTCCAGTTTAAACTCGGTAGCGTCTTTATTTAAAATGCTAGAGGGATGGTTTATATATCAAAATGTAGAGTATTTCAGTGCCTACAAATTGAGGCTTAGGCACTTTTCTCTAGCTCTTACCGTTTACACGCTACAACCATCAGCAAATGTGAAAATTATGAAATTTCATGCAATTTTCCAGTTTAAACTCGGTAGCGTCTTTATTTAAAATGCCAGAGGGATGGTTTATATATCAAAATGTAGAGTATTTCAGTGCCTACAAATTGAGGCTTAGGCACTTTTCTCTAGCTCTTACCGTTTACACGCTACAACCATCAGCAAATGTGAAAATTATGAAATTTCATGCAATTTTCCAGTTTAAACACGGTAGCGTCTTTATTTAAAATGCTAGAGGGATGGTTTATATATCAAAATGTAGAGTATTTCAGTGCCTACAAATTGAGGCTTAGGCACTTTTTTCTAGCTCTTACCGTTTACACGCTACAACCATCAGCAAATGTGAAAATTATGAAATTTCATGCAATTTTCCAGTTTAAACTCGGTAGCGTCTTTATTTAAAATGCTAGAGGGATGGTTTATATATCAAAATGTAGAGTATTTCAGTGCCTACAAATTGAGGCTTAGGCACTTTTCTCTAGCTCTTACCGTTTACACGCTACAACCATCAGCAAATGTGAAAATTATGAAATTTCATGCAATTTTCCAGTTTAAACTCGGTAGCGTCTTTATTTAAAATGCTAGAGGGATGGTTTATATATCAAAATGTAGAGTATTTCAGTGCCTACAAATTGAGGCTTAGGCACTTTTCTCTAGCTCTTACCGTTTACACGCTACAACCATCAGCAAATGTGAAAATTATGAAATTTCATGCAATTTTCCAGTTTAAACTCGGTAGCGTCTTTATTTAAAATGCTAGAGGGATGGTTTATATATCAAAATGTAGAGTATTTCAGTGCCTACAAATTGAGGCTTAGGCACTTTTCTCTAGCTCTTACCGTTTACACGCTACAACCATCAGCAAATGTGAAAATTATGAAATTTCATGCAATTTTCCAGTTTAAACTCGGTAGCGTCTTTATTTAAAATGCTAGAGGGATGGTTTATATATCAAAATGTAGAGTATTTCAGTGCCTACAAATTGAGGCTTAGGCACTTTTCTCTAGCTCTTACCGTTTACACGCTACAACCATCAGTATATGTGAAAATCATGAAATTTCATGCAATTTTCCAGTTTAAACTCGGTAGCGTCTTTATGTAAAATGCTAGAGGGATGGTTTATATACCAAAATGTAGAGTATTTCAGTGTCTATAAATTGAGGCTTAAGCACTTTTCTCTAGCTCTTACCGTTTACACGCTACAACCATCAGCAAATGTGAAAATCATGAAATTTCATGCATTTTTCCAGTTTAAACTCGGTAGCGTTTTTATTTTAAATGTTAGAGGGATGGCTTATATATCACAATGTAGAGTATTTTAGTGTCTACAAATTGAGGCTTAGGCACTTTTCTCTAGCTCTTACCGTTTACCCGCTATAACCAGCAGCAAATGTGAAAATCATGAAATTTCATGCAATTTTCCAGTTTAAACTCGGTAGCGTCTTTATGTAAAATGCTAGAGGGATGGTTTATATATCAAAATGTAGAGTATTTCAGTGCCTACAAATTGAGGCTTAGGCACTTTTCTCTAGCTCTTACCGTTTACACGCTACAACCATCAGCAAATGTGAAAATTATGAAATTTCATGCAATTTTCCAGTTTAAACTCGGTAGCGTCTTTATTTAAAATGCTAGAGGGATGGTTTACATATCAAAATGTAGAGTATTTCAGTGCCTACAAATTGAGGCTTAGGCACTTTTCTCTAGCTCTTACCGTTTACACGCTACAACCATCAGCAAATGTGAAAATTATGAAATTTCATGCAATTTTCCAGTTTAAACTCGGTAGCGTCTTTATTTAAAATGCTAGAGGGATGGTTTATATATCAAAATGTAGAGTATTTCAGTGCCTACAAATTGAGGCTTAGGCACTTTTCTCTAGCTCTTACCGTTTACACGCTACAACCATCAGTATATGTGAAAATCATGAAATTTCATGCAATTTTCCAGTTTAAACTCGGTAGCGTCTTTATGTAAAATGCTAGAGGGATGGTTTATATACCAAAATGTAGAGTATTTCAGTGTCTATAAATTGAGGCTTAAGCACTTTTCTCTAGCTCTTACCGTTTACACGCTACAACCATCAGCAAATGTGAAAATTATGAAATTTCATGCAATTTTCCAGTTTAAACTCGGTAGCGTCTTTATTTAAAATGCTAGAGGGATGGTTTATATATCAAAATGTAGAGTATTTCAGTGCCTACAAATTGAGGCTTAGGCACTTTTCTCTAGCTCTTACCGTTTACACGCTACAACCATCAGCAAATGTGAAAATTATGAAATTTCATGCAATTTTCCAGTTTAAACTCGGTAGCGTCTTTATTTAAAATGCCAGAGGGATGGTTTATATATCAAAATGTAGAGTATTTCAGTGCCTACAAATTGAGGCTTAGGCACTTTTCTCTAGCTCTTACCGTTTACACGCTACAACCATCAGCATATGTGAAAATCATGAAATTTCATGCAATTTTCCAGTTTAAACTCGGTAGCGTCTTTATGTAAAATGCTAGAGGGATGGTTTATATACCAAAATGTAAAGTATTTCAGTGCCTACAAATTGAGACTTAGGCACTTTTCTCTAGCTCTTACCGTTTACACGCTACAACCATCAAAATATGTGAAAATCATGAAATTTCATGCAATTTTCCAGTTTAAACTCGGTAGCGTCTTTATTTAAAATGCTAGAGGGATGGTTTATATATCAAAATGTAGAGTATTTCAGTGCCTACAAATTGAGGCTTAGGCACTTTTCTCTAGCTCTTACCGTTTACACGCTACAACCATCAGCAAATGTGAAAATTATGAAATTTCATGCAATTTTCCAGTTTAAACTCGGTAGCGTCTTTATTTAAAATGCTAGAGGGATGGTTTATATATCAAAATGTAGAGTATTTCAGTGCCTACAAATTGAGGCTTAGGCACTTTTCTCTAGCTCTTACCGTTTACACGCTACAACCATCAGCATATGTGAAAATCATGAAATTTCATGCAATTTTCCAGTTTAAACTCGGTAGCGTCTTTATGTAAAATGCTAGAGGGATGGTTTATATACCAAAATGTAGAGTATTTCAGTGTCTATAAATTGAGGCTTAAGCATTTTTCTCTAGCTCTTACCGTTTACACGCTACAACCATCAGCAAATGTGAAAATCATGAAATTTCATGCATTTTTCCAGTTTAAACTCGGTAGCGTTTTTATTTTAAATGCTAGAGGGATGGTTTATATATCACAATGTAGAGTATTTCAGTGTCTACAAATTGAGGCTTAGGCACTTTTCTCTAGCTCTTACCTTTTACACGCTACAACCATCAGCAAATGTGAAAATTATGAAATTTCATGCAATTTTCCAGTTTAAACTCGGTAGCGTCTTTATTTAAAAGGCTAGAGGGATGGTTTATATATCAAAATGTAGAGTATTTCAGTGCCTACAAATTGAGGCTTAGGCACTTTTCTCTAGCTCTTACCGTTTACACGCTACAACCATCAGCAAATGTGAAAATTATGAAATTTCATGCAATTTTCCAGTTTAAACTCGGTAGCGTCTTTATTTAAAATGCCAGAGGGATGGTTTATATATCAAAATGTAGAGTATTTGAGTGCCTACAAATTGAGGCTTAGGCACTTTTCTCTAGCTCTTACCGTTTACACGCTACAACCATCAGCAAATGTGAAAATTATGAAATTTCATGCAATTTTCCAGTTTAAACTCGGTAGCGTCTTTATTTAAAATGCCAGAGGGATGGTTTATATATCAAAATGTAGAGTATTTCAGTGCCTACAAATTGAGGCTTAGGCACTTTTCTCTAGCTCTTACCGTTTACACGCTACAACCATCAGCATATGTGAAAATCATGAAATTTCATGCAATTTTCCAGTTTAAACTCGGTAGCGTCTTTATGTAAAATGCTAGAGGGATGGTTTATATACCAAAATGTAAAGTATTTCAGTGCCTACAAATTGAGACTTAGGCACTTTTCTCTAGCTCTTACCGTTTACACGCTACAACCATCAAAATATGTGAAAATCATGAAATTTCATGCAATTTTCCAGTTTAAACTCGGTAGCGTCTTTATTTAAAATGCTAGAGGGATGGTTTACATATCAAAATGTAGAGTATTTCAGTGCCTACAAATTGAGGCTTAGGCACTTTTCTCTAGCTCTTACCGTTTACACGCTACAACCATCAGCAAATGTGAAAATTATGAAATTTCATGCAATTTTCCAGTTTAAACTCGGTAGCGTCTTTATTTAAAATGCTAGAGGGATGGTTTATATATCAAAATGTAGAGTATTTCAGTGCCTACAAATTGAGGCTTAGGCACTTTTCTCTAGCTCTTACCGTTTACACGCTACAACCATCAGCAAATGTGAAAATTATGAAATTTCATGCAATTTTCCAGTTTAAACTCGGTAGCGTCTTTATTTAAAATGCCAGAGGGATGGTTTATATATCAAAATGTAGAGTATTTCAGTGCCTACAAATTGAGGCTTAGGCACTTTTCTCTAGCTCTTACCGTTTACACGCTACAACCATCAGCAAATGTGAAAATCATGAAATTTCATGCATTTTTCCAGTTTAAACTCGGTAGCGTTTTTATTTTAAATGTTAGAGGGATGGCTTATATATCACAATGTAGAGTATTTTAGTGTCTACAAATTGAGGCTTAGGCACTTTTCTCTAGCTCTTACCGTTTACCCGCTATAACCAGCAGCAAATGTGAAAATCATGAAATTTCATGCAATTTTCCAGTTTAAACTCGGTAGCGTCTTTATGTAAAATGCTAGAGGGATGGTTTATATATCAAAATGTAGAGTATTTCAGTGCCTACAAATTGAGGCTTAGGCACTTTTCTCTAGCTCTTACCGTTTACACGCTACAACCATCAGCAAATGTGAAAATTATGAAATTTCATGCAATTTTCCAGTTTAAACTCGGTAGCGTCTTTATTTAAAATGCTAGAGGGATGGTTTACATATCAAAATGTAGAGTATTTCAGTGCCTACAAATTGAGGCTTAGGCACTTTTCTCTAGCTCTTACCGTTTACACGCTACAACCATCAGCAAATGTGAAAATTATGAAATTTCATGCAATTTTCCAGTTTAAACTCGGTAGCGTCTTTATTTAAAATGCTAGAGGGATGGTTTATATATCAAAATGTAGAGTATTTCAGTGCCTACAAATTGAGGCTTAGGCACTTTTCTCTAGCTCTTACCGTTTACACGCTACAACCATCAGTATATGTGAAAATCATGAAATTTCATGCAATTTTCCAGTTTAAACTCGGTAGCGTCTTTATGTAAAATGCTAGAGGGATGGTTTATATACCAAAATGTAGAGTATTTCAGTGTCTATAAATTGAGGCTTAAGCACTTTTCTCTAGCTCTTACCGTTTACACGCTACAACCATCAGCAAATGTGAAAATTATGAAATTTCATGCAATTTTCCAGTTTAAACTCGGTAGCGTCTTTATTTAAAATGCTAGAGGGATGGTTTATATATCAAAATGTAGAGTATTTCAGTGCCTACAAATTGAGGCTTAGGCACTTTTCTCTAGCTCTTACCGTTTACACGCTACAACCATCAGCAAATGTGAAAATTATGAAATTTCATGCAATTTTCCAGTTTAAACTCGGTAGCGTCTTTATTTAAAATGCCAGAGGGATGGTTTATATATCAAAATGTAGAGTATTTCAGTGCCTACAAATTGAGGCTTAGGCACTTTTCTCTAGCTCTTACCGTTTACACGCTACAACCATCAGCATATGTGAAAATCATGAAATTTCATGCAATTTTCCAGTTTAAACTCGGTAGCGTCTTTATGTAAAATGCTAGAGGGATGGTTTATATACCAAAATGTAAAGTATTTCAGTGCCTACAAATTGAGACTTAGGCACTTTTCTCTAGCTCTTACCGTTTACACGCTACAACCATCAAAATATGTGAAAATCATGAAATTTCATGCAATTTTCCAGTTTAAACTCGGTAGCGTCTTTATTTAAAATGCTAGAGGGATGGTTTATATATCAAAATGTAGAGTATTTCAGTGCCTACAAATTGAGGCTTAGGCACTTTTCTCTAGCTCTTACCGTTTACACGCTACAACCATCAGCAAATGTGAAAATTATGAAATTTCATGCAATTTTCCAGTTTAAACTCGGTAGCGTCTTTATTTAAAATGCTAGAGGGATGGTTTATATATCAAAATGTAGAGTATTTCAGTGCCTACAAATTGAGGCTTAGGCACTTTTCTCTAGCTCTTACCGTTTACACGCTACAACCATCAGCATATGTGAAAATCATGAAATTTCATGCAATTTTCCAGTTTAAACTCGGTAGCGTCTTTATGTAAAATGCTATAGGGATGGTTTATATACCAAAATGTAGAGTATTTCAGTGTCTATAAATTGAGGCTTAAGCATTTTTCTCTAGCTCTTACCGTTTACACGCTACAACCATCAGCAAATGTGAAAATCATGAAATTTCATGCATTTTTCCAGTTTAAACTCGGTAGCGTTTTTATTTTAAATGCTAGAGGGATGGTTTATATATCACAATGTAGAGTATTTCAGTGTCTACAAATTGAGGCTTAGGCACTTTTCTCTAGCTCTTACCTTTTACACGCTACAACCATCAGCAAATGTGAAAATTATGAAATTTCATGCAATTTTCCAGTTTAAACTCGGTAGCGTCTTTATTTAAAAGGCTAGAGGGATGGTTTATATATCAAAATGTAGAGTATTTCAGTGCCTACAAATTGAGGCTTAGGCACTTTTCTCTAGCTCTTACCGTTTACACGCTACAACCATCAGCAAATGTGAAAATTATGAAATTTCATGCAATTTTCCAGTTTAAACTCGGTAGCGTCTTTATTTAAAATGCCAGAGGGATGGTTTATATATCAAAATGTAGAGTATTTGAGTGCCTACAAATTGAGGCTTAGGCACTTTTCTCTAGCTCTTACCGTTTACACGCTACAACCATCAGCAAATGTGAAAATTATGAAATTTCATGCAATTTTCCAGTTTAAACACGGTAGCGTCTTTATTTAAAATGCTAGAGGGATGGTTTATATATCAAAATGTAGAGTATTTCAGTGCCTACAAATTGAGGCTTAGGCACTTTTTTCTAGCTCTTACCGTTTACACGCTACAACCATCAGCAAATGTGAAAATTATGAAATTTCATGCAATTTTCCAGTTTAAACTCGGTAGCGTCTTTATTTAAAATGCTAGAGGGATGGTTTATATATCAAAATGTAGAGTATTTCAGTGCCTACAAATTGAGGCTTAGGCACTTTTCTCTAGCTCTTACCGTTTACACGCTACAACCATCAGCAAATGTGAAAATTATGAAATTTCATGCAATTTTCCAGTTTAAACTCGGTAGCGTCTTTATTTAAAATGCTAGAGGGATGGTTTATATATCAAAATGTAGAGTATTTCAGTGCCTACAAATTGAGGCTTAGGCACTTTTCTCTAGCTCTTACCGTTTACACGCTACAACCATCAGCAAATGTGAAAATTATGAAATTTCATGCAATTTTCCAGTTTAAACTCGGTAGCGTCTTTATTTAAAATGCCAGAGGGATGGTTTATATATCAAAATGTAGAGTATTTCAGTGCCTACAAATTGAGGCTTAGGCACTTTTCTCTAGCTCTTACCGTTTACACGCTACAACCATCAGCATATGTGAAAATCATGAAATTTCATGCAATTTTCCAGTTTAAACTCGGTAGCGTCTTTATGTAAAATGCTAGAGGGATGGTTTATATACCAAAATGTAAAGTATTTGAGTGTCTATAAATTGAGGCTTAAGCACTTTTCTCTAGCTCTTACCGTTTACACGCTACAACCATCAGCAAATGTGAAAATTATGAAATTTCATGCAATTTTCCAGTTTAAACTCGGTAGCGTCTTTATTTAAAATGCTAGAGGGATGGTTTATATATCAAAATGTAGAGTATTTCAGTGCCTACAAATTGAGGCTTAGGCACTTTTCTCTAGCTCTTACCGTTTACACGCTACAACCATCAGCAAATGTGAAAATTATGAAATTTCATGCAATTTTCCAGTTTAAACTCGGTAGCGTCTTTATTTAAAATGCTAGAGGGATGGTTTATATATCAAAATGTAGAGTATTTCAGTGCCTACAAATTGAGGCTTAGGCACTTTTCTCTAGCTCTTACCGTTTACACGCTACAACCATCAGCAAATGTGAAAATTATGAAATTTCATGCAATTTTCCAGTTTAAACTCGGTAGCGTCTTTATTTAAAATGCTAGAGGGATGGTTTATATATCAAAATGTAGAGTATTTCAGTGCCTACAAATTGAGGCGTAGGCACTTTTCTCTAGCTCTTACCGTTTACACGCTACAACCATCAGTATATGTGAAAATCATGAAATTTCATGCAATTTTCCAGTTTAAACTCGGTAGCGTCTTTATGTAAAATGCTAGAGGGATGGTTTATATACCAAAATGTAGAGTATTTCAGTGTCTATAAATTGAGGCTTAAGCACTTTTCTCTAGCTCTTACCGTTTACACGCTACAACCATCAGCAAATGTGAAAATCATGAAATTTCATGCATTTTTCCAGTTTAAACTCGGTAGCGTTTTTATTTTAAATGTTAGAGGGATGGCTTATATATCACAATGTAGAGTATTTCAGTGTCTACAAATTGAGGCTTAGGCACTTTTCTCTAGCTCTTACCGTTTACCCGCTATAACCAGCAGCAAATGTGAAAATCATGAAATTTCATGCAATTTTCCAGTTTAAACTCGGTAGCGTCTTTATGTAAAATGCTAGAGAGATGGTTTATATATCAAAATGTAGAGTATTTCAGTGCCTACAAATTGAGGCTTAGGCACTTTTCTCTAGCTCTTACCGTTTACACGCTACAACCATCAGCAAATGTGAAAATTATGAAATTTCATGCAATTTTCCAGTTTAAACTCGGTAGCGTCTTTATTTAAAATGCTAGAGGGATGGTTTATATATCAAAATGTAGAGTATTTCAGTGCCTACATATTGAGGCTTAGGCACTTTTCTCTAGCTCTTACCGTTTACACGCTACAACCATCAGCAAATGTGAAAATTATGAAATTTCATGCAATTTTCCAGTTTAAACTCGGTAGCGTCTTTATTTAAAATGCTAGAGGGATGGTTTATATATCAAAATGTAGAGTATTTCAGTGCCTACAAATTGAGGCTTAGGCACTTTTCTCTAGCTCTTACCGTTTACACGCTACAACCATCAGTATATGTGAAAATCATGAAATTTCATGCAATTTTCCAGTTTAAACTCGGTAGCGTCTTTATGTAAAATGCTAGAGGGATGGTTTATATACCAAAATGTAGAGTATTTCAGTGTCTATAAATTGAGGCTTAAGCACTTTTCTCTAGCTCTTACCGTTTACACGCTACAACCATCAGCAAATGTGAAAATCATGAAATTTCATGCATTTTTCCAGTTTAAACTCGGTAGCGTTTTTATTTTAAATGTTAGAGGGATGGCTTATATATCACAATGTAGAGTATTTCAGTGCCTACAAATTGAGGCTTAGGCACTTTTCTCTAGCTCTTACCGTTTACACGCTACAACCATCAGCAAATGTGAAAATTATGAAATTTCATGCAATTTTCCAGTTTAAACTCGGTAGCTTCTTTATTTAAAATGCTAGAGGGATGGTTTATATATCAAAATGTAGAGTATTTCAGTGCCTACAAATTGAGGCTTAGGCACTTTTCTCTAGCTCTTACCGTTTACCCGCTATAACCAGCAGCAAATGTGAAAATCATGAAATGTCATGCATTTTTCCAGTTTAAACTCGGTAGCGTTTTTATTTTAAATGCTAGAGGGATGGCTTATATATCAAAATGTAGAGTATTTCAGTGCCTACAAATTGAGGCTTAGGCACTTTTCTCTTAAGCCTCAATTTGTAGGCACTGAAATACTCTACAGTTTGGTATATAAACCATCCCTCTAGCATTTTACATAAAGACGCTACCGAGTTTAAACTGGAAAATTGCATGAAATTTCATGATTTTCACATTTGCTGCTGGTTATAGCGGGTAAACGGTAAGAGCTAGAGAAAAGTGCCTAAGCCTCAATTTGTAGGCCTTAAAATACTCTGTATTTTGATATATAAACCACATTGTGGTTCATGCATGTTGGCTCTAGTGTCCCACCCCGTTAATGTTCGGTTAAAATCCTGTTAGTGGTTTAATATTGTTAAGAGCCATAAAGTTTAGAATCAAATTGAAATAATTGATTTATCATATTAAATATCCAATATAGATTTTAACCTACATAGTGTAGTTAAATCAAACCTGACAATCTTAACAGTAATTTGGGATTTGCTGAATACAGAAATTAATAATTTACTCATTGTGCAAACCAAAGCAATTAGTATTTTTTCAAATTTCAAATGCAAAAGAAAAAGATTAGGTGGACAACATTAAAGTAAAAGGTAAGTAATTGCCTGTCATGTCATTTAGTATAGCATATAGCACAAATTTCAATTTGCTGTGCTGCGGTGTCTTCTCCGAGCTTCATACAGCATTCCTGCAATTCCTCACATTAAGTCTTGTCTTGTCAGTAAACTTGAACATTGTCTTTCCTGTGTTTTAATATAGGGTAAGCAATGATTCAGAAATATTGAAGGACAGAATTCTGCAAGAAGGTAAACTCGTTTTATGGTCTTATCTATTGTGAAGCTGAAAACACTCAAAATTCAAACCGGGATGCCATGACATTAAGAATTTCAAGTGACCAAAATTTAAGAATTTTTAAGATTTATTTACTTTCCCCTTTGGGTCAAGAAATCGTAAAAACCAAACCTTATTTAAATTACAAATACAATTTATACCTTAATAACTGTTTGTGAACTACATTAAAGCCATTGGATATTAGGTTACGGATGGAAAGTCCTGTTATAAAGAAAATTTACACAATTACTACATTCAGCAATGTTACTATTTTATTCATTAAACTATTATAATAAATAGATAGTGTTTTTGTGTAATGTTGCTAACTTCTTCTTAGTGCATTCACCATCCCTCTACAGTGATGTTTATTGATAGAAAGACCATCACTCGCATCAAAATGATGTGGATATATGGAAAATCCCTGTTGATGATGATGGTGTCAATGCTGAGGTACAGTTGCAGAGTCAATTCCACTGGATACCAACTGATTGTCTCCTGGAGCATCATCAGGAGGTAATGGAAGCATCACTGTCACCAACTCCATAACGGAGGACTAAAACTAATGCTGTTAGGTGTTGTTGAGAGTTGTGGATATTGTGTTGGTAAAGACTGTGATGTGTGTGTGTGTGTTGCTTCTTGGTCAGTCCATCATTTAAGTATTTAAGAGAAACGATTTTGAAATTGCAGTTATCAACAAGTCCAGGCTCCTGCTACTCTTATCGCCATTGTAACATCTAATATTACCATAGGGGTTGTGCATGTTCTCTCACATTACACCACATGTCATATCAACTTGCTTGAATGTTGTCTTTCCTATGTTTTAAACTGGGCAATTAACGATTCAAGTGTATTGAAAGACTAAAATCATCACACACAAACACACATAAATGTAGGAACTTTTATAATGTTAGAGTCATTTGAATACCCCCTTTCAAGTGTTAATCATTAAATTTTATAACAAATGCAATTCAAATTAAAGAATTAAGCAAATCACATGCTTTCAAATTTCTTGAAAAATAAACAATGTATAATATTTTTTTATAATTATCTAAAAATATATTAATCAGTCTATCCAAAACCATTCAGAATTTGTTTCTATCTATTGTGACAAAAAAAGTTATGGCTTGTTGAGAACTACTGAAAATATGAAATTTTTCATGAAATTTCAACTTTTTTCAATGAACTTAAAAAATTTATATTCGATATATTCAAATTTCAGACAAAAAATCACCTAGTTTTATAATATATGTGAAAAACTTCGAAATACATGGTTCTTCAAAGGAAGGTATTGTTTTACCGAAAACGTGTTCACGTTTTCAAACTAAGATTGTGGAAATATGCCATAACTTTCCGGGAAAAAAATTACACCAGAAGGAAGGTATTGTTGCCGTGTACCATTTAGCAAAAAAAAATTAAATTTTCGTTACGTTTTATGCCCAAAATAGTCGAAATAAACCCGATTTTTGCGATGTCTGTGTGTGGTATGTCTGTCTGTCTGTTAACAAAATTCCGGGAAAACGACACAACAGATTGCGATTTGGCAAATATCTGCGGACACTATCCAGGACGATCCAGTGAAAATTTGAGGACAATCGGTTCACTAACAGCGAAGGAATCACAATCAATACGACGGGTGGAGCATAATTAGGCGCTGTGCCGAACCATTTAACGCTCACGGTGGGAAAACGGCACAACAGATCGCGACTAAATTTGGAAATCGGGTGATAGCCCGCGCTCCGGCGACCCTGTGAAAATTTAAGCAAGATCGGTTCACTAAAACAGAAGATTTCTTAATAATAGCGATTTTCTATTGCGCATACCACAAATAATGAATAATATACGTGACGTCAGCGGGCGTGGTGTAACTCAAGCGCGGAATTCGCGAAAATTGCCGCATCTTAAATGTAGTAAGGTATTGAAAATATACATTAATAATTGAATTGAAACTGTGAACATTTGAAAATGTGAAAATGCCTAAATATAACATGTGAAAATTTCACGTTAAAATGTCAGAATGTTAAAATGTCAATATATCAGAATGCCAAAAAGATAATAAATCAAACTGTCAAAACGTGAAAATGTCAAAATCTCGCTTGTCAAAATTTCAAAGAAAGTAAAAAAAACAAAAATGTAATAAAAGTCAAAAAAAGAATATTTTTTTAAAAGTAAAAAAAGGCAGATATGTCAAAAATATGTCAAAAAAGTAAAAATATGTCAAAAAAGTAAAAAAATGTAGAAAAAGTAAATAAAAGTCAAAAATATAAAAAAAGCCACAAAAAAATATGTCAAAGAAAGTCATAAAAAAGTCAAAGAAATAAAAAGCCCAAAAGTTGAATATGTCGAAAATGTTATACAAAATTAAATAGTGTCATATAATTGATGATATTTTCATACCAGCTAGAAACAAATTCTAAACAGTTTTGAGTCGCCTGATTCATCTATTTTCAGATAATTATAAAAAATAACTATCTTAGTTGTTTATTTTTCAAGTTATTTAAAAGCCCGTGATTTGCTCATTTTTTTAAATTGTTTGCATTATTGCAATTGTTTCCAAGACAAACAGTTGGTATCCAGCAATGGTTATCCTCAACATTGGTGTCATTGGCAGGGAGTATCCACATCAATTTGGTGCCAGTGGTAATTTTTCCATCATAACTTATCACTGCATAGGAATTGTGCTGGCACTAAAAAGGAGATAACATCACACAAAAGCACTCTCTATTGATTATAATAGTTTAATGTATAAAATAGTAATAAATAAATTGTAATATTGCTGGTTGCAGTAATTGTCTCCTTTCTCTCCCTTGCAAGACAATTCATCAATAAATTAGTATCGTATGCCTTAAATGTAGTTTAACTAAACACTTATTGATGGTATAAACAGTTTACGTCTTTAAAATATGGTTGGCTTTGAATCAAATGTCTGATATTACTCTACCTAAATGCAACCAGTTTTTGTGACACTAAAGCTCTACAATACAAGCTCACCTGTATTAATTATCACTTGCAGAATGAGTTAAATTTACATACAATTAGTATTAGAAAACACTTGACTAACCGATATATTGTTATAGTAACTTGAACGTACTACGAATAAATTGTTTGTAAATTCATTCATAACCGAGCATTATACATATTATAATGTTGGCAACACTGCTCGGTGCTTCATTTGAACTACTTTTAATAAGTAGCAATTAAACTATTTCTGATAGATATAATATTGGAATTAATAAACAAAACATACAATTAATACCTTTAACAAGTTATTACAATAATTGTAGGAACTATTTAATGATTCTGGTAACATTTAAGGGTAGTTTCAAACTTGTGATATATCCATTCTATGTATTGGGAATAGTTTCAAAGACGCTTTTATTAAGTAAACATGACCTCAAATTACAAAGACGTTTTCAAACATTTAATTAAATTGCTAATAGATGAACTTTCAGTTAATTTGGGGGAGAACGAACATGAGGAGTTTGGCGATGATGAGTTTATGCAGACGAGAAAGTTGAGGTGCTGGATGGGAAATTGTACATAAAGCTTTTTATGGAGGTGCCCTCAGAACACATCAATTCTATATGATGTTTTGTACTTTACTTGTACCTGCTGTAGCTTAAGCTAAGGTAGCAAACTCTTTAATGTTCTTATAGTTTTAGCAACTAAATAGTTTTATATGAGTAACATGCACAAATATTTTATAAGAGTTGTACCAGAAGGGATCAATTAGAATTTTTTGACTAAAAATTGTATATCAAATCAGAAATAAATCTTTTTCAGTAATAAATAAATATCATAAGACAAAAACAATATGTGATATATTTTTGGATAGCCTAATTAATCTACTTTAAGACAATAATGCAAATAAAATGCCACTGGTATCGAGATATTTACTAAACACAAAGACAAGGGCGTCTTTTTGGAAGTTTTTCAGCCATTACCAAAGAACCAGCTGTAATTTTTTTCTGAAACTTTCTAAATATGTTCATCTGCATGTATATAATGTAAATATAAAATTTGAAGTGTATATAAATAATAATAAATAGTGGTCTAAGATGTATATTTCTTTGAGATATCGTGTGAAAACCAAGAGGTTGATTTCTGAAGTTTTTCAGTTTTGGCTGAATTTAATTTTCAGTCCTATTGATTTCAAGTTTTGTACAATTATTTTATATGTTATGATGAATAACTGATGCAATATTCAGACATTTTTATTCACAGGTTTTTAAGTTATAGTCAAAATTCATTCATGTAAAAGCAATTTGTCACTGTTTCTCAGTGACCTGTAAGATTTGTTCCTCACCAGATAAAAGTGCTATGCATTTTTGAACAGCCTGATTAATCTAAAAAACAATCAAAAAAACATGGTGGTCGTTTTCAGTCAATATCTCAAAAAAATTCACTATCAACATATATTATTTTTGGTATTATCTTAAACTAGATTAATCAGGCTATTCAGAAATACATAGCACTTGATTTTATCTGCTGAAAAACAAATCTTACTGGTTACTGACAGCGACAAATTGTTTTTAGGTGAATGCATTTTTTCTATAACTCAAAAACCAGTGAATGAAAATGGCTAAAAATTGCATCAGTTATTCATCATAAGATATAAAAGAGTTGTGCAAAATTTGAAATCGATCTGAAAAAAAATTTCAGCCAAAACTGAAAATTATATTTGGCTGAAATTTTTGTTACAATTTTTTTTAACACATATCAAACTATATATTATTATTTCATATATCAAAATGAATGAAATATGAAAGTTTCAGTCAAATTCTCCAGCTAGTTTTAATTCCTAAAAAACTTAAAGAATCTCCAAAAACTATACTTCTATCACAATGATTTTTTAATAATATCTCAAAATAGATTAACAAAGCTATCCAAAAATGCGTAGTATACGTTTTTATCACAGCAGGAATTAATTATATAGCTTGTTGAAAAAAGATGAAATTTAATTTTCAGCTGACTTTAAAGACCAATAATTCAAAAAGGTTTTGATGAAAATGGCTAAAAATCGCTTCCGATGTTCAAAATAATGTCAAAATTGATTATGCAAAAATTCAGATCGATCGCTGATTTTCACCATTTTTTCGATTTGCTTTAAAATTTGCATATATATTATAACGGACATAAGATACAATATTTTGTGAGTTTCATGCGTTTCAGACTGCTAGTTTTTCAGTTGTGACTGAAAAACTACTGAAAACATGGTGTTCGTTTTTAGTGGATATCTCAAAAAATATATAAATGACATACATATTTTTTATTATTATTTGAAAATAGATTAAGTAGGGAACCCAAATCCGTTTAGAATTTGTTTCTATCTGGTTTGAAACGAAAGTTACAGCTCACTGAAAAATCCTGAAAATTCTGATTTTTACAGAAATTTCAAAATTTTTCAATCGACTTCAAATTTTAGATTTGGATTCTGTTCATCCAAATGAATGTAATTTGAGAGTTTGAGAGAAAAAAATCGGCTAGTTAATTAGTAATGCCCGAAAAACTTCGAAAAACATGGTGGTCGTTTTTAGCCGATATCTCAAAAAATTCAGTATCAACATATATTATTTTTATTATTATCTTAAACTAGATTAATCAGGCTGTTCAAAATGTACAGCACTTAATTTTATCTGCTGAGAATCAAACTTTACAGGTCACTGAAAAACAGTAACAAATTGCTTTCAGGTGAATGAAAAGTGAAAACCCTGTGAATAAAAATATTTGAAAATTATCAGTTATATAACATATAAAATAAGTGTATAAAATTTGAAATCGATAGGACTGAAAATAAAATTCAGCCAAAACTAAAAAACTTCAGAAATCAACCTCTTGGTTTCACACAATATCTCAAAGAAATATACATCTTAGACCACTATTTTTTATTATTTGAAAATAGATGAATCAGGCTACCCAAAACCGTTTAGTATTTGTTTCTAACTGGTATGGAAAAAAGTTAGAGCTTGTTGAAAACTAGTGAAAATATAAAATTTACATGGATTTTCAACTTTTTTGAATCCTCTTCAAATTTTATATTTACATTATATTACATCCAGATGAAGATATTTAAAGAGTTTCAGAAAAAAATTACACATGCTTTTCTTGTAATGGCCGAAAAACCCTCAGTATTCAGTCAATAGCTAGTGTAATTTTCTTTACATTATTATCTTAAAAGATTTAAATCTAATCAGGCTATGTATCACACATAGTTTTTACTTTCCGAATACATCGCTGATGTAAAGGAAGGTATTGTTTTACCGAAAACGTGTTCACGTTTTCAAACTAAGATTGTGGAAATATGCGATAACTTTCCGGGAAAAATATTACACCAGAAGGAAGGTATCGTTGTCGTGTACCATTTATCAAAAAAATTCAATTTTCGTTACGTTTTATGCCCAAAATTGTCGAATTAAACCCGATTTTTGCGATGCTGTGTGTAGTTTGTGTGTATGTATGTATGTATGTATGTCTGTCTGTCTGTGTACAAAATTCCGGGAAAACGACACAACAGATTGCGACCAAATTTGGCAAATATCTGCGGACACTATCCAGAACGATCTAGTGAAAATTTGAGCACAATCGGTTCACTAACAAGTACGGAATCACAATCAACACGACGGGCGGAGCATAATTAGGCGCTGTGCCGGACCATTTAACGCTCACGGTGGGGAAACGGCACAACAGAGTGAACATTTGAAAATATGAAATATGAAAATGTGAAAATGCCTACATGTAAACATGTGAAAATTTCAAAATGAGAAAATGTCAGAATGCCGAAATGTTAACGTGTCAGAATGTCAAAATGTCAAAAAAATATCAGAATGCCAAAAAGTCAAACTGTCAAAACGTGAAAATGTCAAAATCTCGTTTGTCAAATTTTCAAAGAAAGTAAAAAAAAAACAAAAATGTAATAAAAAGTCAAAAAAAGAATATTTTTTTAAAAGTAAAAAAGTCAAAAGTCAAGATGTTAAAACGTGAAAATGTCAAAAAAGTCATAAAATCTAAAACTTAAATGAAAGTAAAAAATGCCAACAAAAAAACTAAAAAATTATTAAATAAACGTCAAAAATATTTAAAATATCAAAAATGTCAAAGATCTAAAAAAAATGAAAAAGTCAAAAAAAAGTCAAAAAGGTAAATGTCAAAAAAATCAATGTTATTTGGAAAGTCGTATGGTGCCCACACCAGATATTTTTAGGTTTTAACTTACCAACATTTCTCAAACCGTGAGAACGCCAGTCGCCCGCACTAGACACCGTATCTTCCATAAATAACCTCTCCATTAAGCTGCCATTAAAGCCTAGAATAAAACAAAAACCAAAATTAACAACCATGCTAATAATATACTAACCCACCGGTTTTTTATATTCTTTCTTAAAACAGCTTGTAATTGCACAATTTAACTCAAATCAATACAGGCCACATTTTTATTGTCTTGGTTACATATAAACATTTAATTTAAATTCATTTCGACCTTATTATAGGGACTAAAATGAGACATTCAATTAATTCGTTGATTGACTCAATATATTTTTACTTTCCGAATACATTAACGACGGCTGAGACCTTATCAGGATTGGTCTTCGAACCGTTTTAGTCAATTTTGCTCGTTGAAGACTTCAGTCAATATTTCAATGTGCTGAGAAAACGTTGGGGTTGTTACAATAATGTCATCCAAATATACAAAAACAAAAGGTTCCAATGATGGACCTAAATTGTGTTCATAAAACACTGGATGGTCTGTGGTAAATTTGACAGCCCAAATGGCATGACAGTAAACTCATACAATCCACAACCTGGTACACAAAAAGCAGTCTTAGGACAAGAAACTTTATATAAAATAATTCGCCAAAATGCATGTCTTAAGTCTATTGAAGATAGAAACCGAGCATCCCCCAGTTTATTTAAAGTGTGATCTATATAAGGAAGTGGATACGAATCTTTTACTGTAACTTCATTTAATTTGCGACCATCAACTCACCAGTAGCTTTCTAACAACACCGGACTACTCCAAGGAGAGCTCGATGGCTGCACAACGTTAAGACTACTCATTGGATCCAGTTCCTTATGCAGGCGGACTTGCATTGCAAGCGAAAGAGGATAATGTCGTTTAATTGGTCTAGCATCACCAGTGTCAATGTGATACGAAATTAGGCTTGTACGGCCTAATTTGTCTGAACATAATTCTTTACAACGATCAATAACCCCTTGCAACTGCAAAGATTCCAAATGCAATAAGGTTGTTCTATCTTTAATAACATTAACGGAGGACAACTGATGGTGATAACTCAATGAAGAATTTTTAAAATCAAGAAAAATATTACATTGTTTACAAACATTTGAACCCAAAATCACTTTATGTTTTAACTGAAGGTATTACTAAAAATTTCATTAATTGACATTTATTGTTAACACACAATGGTAGCTCAGCAAACCCCAAAAACAGTTTGTACTATGCCATTAGCAGTAGTAACCAAGTCAGTATCAGAAATCAATGATATGTGGAACTGTTTCAACAAATCAAAACTATTGGAGTCCAAAATAGCACCTGTGTTTAACAAAGCTACAAAATTTATATAAAAAATGGAGGTATTTACATACAGTCTGTTATGGTGAGAAGTAACAAAGACTGGTGTGACTTAGGCATAAGAAGAATGGAAAGATCTTAGATGTTTGAGCCAGGATTTTCATTTGACTGGTGAGAAGTGGTTGATAGACCCTGTTTCCCGAACTGGCTTGACCCATCTGCAGCACGTTTCCGTTTCCATTTTGCACACAGCCTTTGTCACTTCTTTCCTACCGCAGCCAAAGCAGAAAACGCGTTGTTTCTCCATGCAGGTGTGAAAGGAACGTCCTTCACATTGTGATTTTCTGCAACAATAATTATGGTCACAGAGACTAGAAATCACAAGAGCAAGCCTAGTTGAAAGTTCTGTATATTATTACAATAAACAAATACACACCTTCAAGACCAACAAACGAGTTGTGAACAATCAGGTCAAGGATTGAATATTTAGGACTGTCCGGCGAAATTCAGGACATATGTTCACCTTACCCTTGTGATGTGAAAGAGAACCATATATATTTAAACCACAAAAACAGTTTATACCATTAATAAGAGTTAATTACATTTAAGGCATATGAAACCAATTTATTGGTGAAATGTCCCAAATTTTAAAAAATTAGACAATTACGATAATCAATTATAATTATGGATTAGTATTTTATTTACTAACAGACTATAATAAATAGTATGTGCTTGTGTGTGATATTTCTTCTCCTCAGTGCCTATACTATTCCCTTACAGATTTTAGAGAAGTTGAAGTGGAAAAAAGAGATTGTATTATTTTAAAATTGTAGGTATCAACAATGTCCACGCTCCAGCTCCAGCTTTTTCATTATTGAAATATCTAATTACCTCATGTCATATCAACACACTTGAAAGTTGTCTTTCCTGTGTTTTAAACAGGGCAAGCAATGATTCAGGTGTATTGAAAGACTGAAACCGGCACACCTATAAATGCATTAACTATTATAATGTTAAATGGCATTTGAATCATCTTCAAAGTATTGTAAATAAAAATTTTATGGAAATAAACCATGAAAATCCATTGTATATATTATATAAAATAGTTATGTAGGACAAATCATAAAAACAAATAAAAACACCAAATCAGTTTAAGTTTTCATCAAATTTCTCGAGGAAAAAAAATAATAATACACGGTTCCGTTAATTACTTTTTTATAATCATCAGAAAATAGATTAATCAGTCTATCCAAACATGTATAACACTTGATTGTGTCTGATGAGATATAAATTTCACTGAAAAACAGGATAAATAAAACGATTTTTAATTTTTAGTAAAGTCTTTTATAGTTTAAGGGCCGGGCTTTGTCGTTCATATCTGCGACAAACCTGTACGCAAAAACTATTTAATAGATTTTAATGAACAGCATGGATTTCACCCGGGGAGGTCAACAATAACCAATTTGACAATATTTCAGAAGTTCTTGTCAGAGGCTTTGGAGAATCGGTGCCAGGTCGATGTTATTTACACCGATTTTTCCAAGGCCTTCGATAGAGTTTGTCATGATATCTTGTTGCTTAAATTACGATCGATATACGATACGATAACAGATTAGTTTTTACGGATTATAAATTAAACGATCAGGTAATTGCAAGAGTTGTCAAGATTATGGACTTAGGTGTTATTTGACCGAAATATTTCATTCGGATCACACATTGCACACATCCTTAGTAAAGCACTAAAGTTACTAGGCTTCATAAGTAAGTACGAGTTGGAAAAGACTTCTCGATAACGGCTATCAAAATTTTATATTGTTTTTTAGTCAGATTAATTTTAGAATATGCCTCTATAATATGGACTCCCCATCAATTGTACCTCATAAAATTATTGAATAAGGTACAAAATAAATTTCTACGCATGATTGCATTTAGAATGGGGCTCGGAATTATTGAGATCAACTATGATTATGTGAAGACTACCTTGAATATGAAGTCATTGGAATACCGCAGAATAATGGCAGATTTGACATTTTTATACAAAATCATTAATAATCATATAGATGGCCATGCTCGGTTATCTAGCATTAGTTTTGTCTGGAGAAGCAAGGGTAGTTCAACCAGAAGTATGAATTTATTGAGAATACCATTTCATAGAACCGACTATGGCAAAATTAACCAATAACGAGAATGATGTACATGGCAAACACTATCCAATCTTGCAACAACATTAACTTTTTTATTGAAAATTTAAAATTGTACGAAAAGGTTCTGAAATCTATTAACCTGTCGCATCTTTTAATTTATTATTACAGCAGAATTTGTATATTATCGAAATTTATTTATTTCTATTTCTATTTATATTTTTTAAGTTGCCAAATGTATTGTACTTAATTGTAACAAATGTATTTATGTTTCTAAATAATTTTTAATAAATTATTATTATATTGACTTCTGACATTTTAACATTTTGGCATTCTGATAATTTACATTTTGAAATTTTGACATATTTACATTTAGCCATTTTCACATTTTCATATTAGATCGTCCTGGATAGTGTCCGCAGATATTTGCCAAATTGGTCGCAATTTGTTGTGTCGTTTTCCCGAAATTTTGTTGATAGACAGACAAACATACAGACAGATAGACATACATACATACCACACACAGACATCGCAAAATCGGGTTTATTTCGACTATTTTGGGCATAAAACGTAACTAATTTTTTTTTTAAATGGTACACGGCAACAATACCTTCCTTCTGGTGTAGTTTTTTTCCCGGAAAGTTATCGCATATTTTCCACAATTTGTGAACACGTTTTCGGTAAAACAATACTTTCCTTTACACTTTCCAGTGATGTATTCGGAAAGTAAAAAATGTCAAGTCATAAAAAATTGAAAATGTCAAAAAAATTTAAAAAGCCGAACAGTTAAAGTTTTCTCAAATTTTCATGGGATCGCCACAGCTCGCTTTCCAAAAATAGTTTATTTGGAATATATTAGTCATGAAACATAAATAATTAGCAATTAGATTTTTTTGCGCGATAACAATACTTATACAGCAATGCTGTATTTGGAATGTAAAAGTTATAAATATTTTATGTATCTATTATGGATCAAGAAATTATATACTGCATGTGAAAATGTATTATTATTACTATATTTCTGCAAAAATGCAGATAATATTATCCACAGCCAATCTGTAACCAATTACTATGGATACATTTACAAATATGAAAAGTATTTTTTGTTATATCTATAACTCATTCTATTTTTGAGGCTAAAGATGATAACTTGTATTACTAGAAAACTAAAATTATAATTAGTGATGGGTACAATCAAATTAATTGGATTGATGGTAGTGGTGCAGTGAAACTAGGGAATTAAAACTATTGAAAAATATGGCAATTTGAGTACAAAATTGGTGCAATATTAAATGATGCACACACCATTGTTATCAACAATGCCATAATATTTATTTTAGTTGCTATAACTCTAGTCCATTTATATCTCACACATATGTAATATTCAGTCAATATATGCCATTCAGGAAATTACACTGGAATTTGTCATCCATTTTAATCACTATCACAGATATTCTCGTTAACTTGCTTATGTTATGGCTTAGAAACTTCTTTTTCCTGAAATTCAATCTATGGAGTCACCTTTTTACGGATTATCTTACTTATAACATCTTAAGATTGTTTAATAATATAATGTATGATATTACCAGAATCCTCTTACATTTAAATGGTGCTAAATTTTAAAAATGTATGGCTGTTTTGAAAAGCAGAGATTGTACATCTTGCATAAGTTGAACTGAAACCTACCGTTTTCTTTTTCTATGTTGTATTATATCAATGTTTCTTTTTCTTTTTTAAAATGTTAAATTTTATTGTATGTTGTAAATTGAAAGGGAAATAAATACAGTTTATTATTATTATTTGCATAATTTCTAACCTATTAATAACAAAATGTCACTGGATCTGAGCTAAACATTGGGAATCTAACAACCAAATTAATATTATAAATATATCATATCTAAAATTTTATTCGAGATTGTTAAGAGAAGGAAAAACGGATTATAAAATGTTTATTGGCATTATTTTACTCTGGCAACAAGTTTTCCATTTTTACTTTCCGAATACATCACTGATGTATAGGAAGGTATTGTTTTACCGAAAACGTGTTCACGTTTACAAACTAAGACTATCAAAATATGCGATAACTTTTCGGGAAAGAAATTACACCAGAAGGAAGGTATTGATTGTTGCCGTGTACCATTTCGCAAGAAAAAAATGAAAATGCCTAAATGTAAACATTTCAAAAAGTCAAAAAAAGTTAAAATGTCAAAAAGAAGTCAATGACAAAAATGTTAAAAAAGTCGAAAATGTGAAAAAAGTCAAAAATGTCATAAAAGGCAAAAAAGTCATAAATGTCGATATGTCAAAAAAAAAATTAAAAGCAGAATAGTTGAAAATGTCGAAAATATTATAGAAAATTAAATAGGTCATGGAATTCGAAAATCAGCCCAAATTCGCAATACATTAAATGTTATGGAGTTTGCAATAAATATTACCAATGCTTGAAGAGCTGCTACAAATACAATTTACCATTTTCAAAGCCGACATACAACAATCTTTAAGTACATTTTCAGAAAATTTTAAACACATCAATAAACGCCTAACAAAACTTGAAGAAGATAATGATAGGCTTCGGGCAGAATTGAACACCATAACTATTTCTTCAGTAAGATTCACAGATACTAATATTATTAACGTTAGTGATGTCTTGTATGAAACAAAACAAAGAAGTATAAGAGAATCTAATATTATGGTTTTGACTATTTGTTGAATCGACGAAATTTAGTGATGATGACAAACGAAGTGATGATCTCTACGAACTAAATAAAATTCTAGCACGGATTGGCAACATTATCAATCCCACGAAAATATTTCGCGTGGGACGGAAGGGTAATAAAAATAAAAGTAGGCCCTTGAAAGTTATTTATGAGAACTCTACCGTTGTTAAAAAAATATTGGCAGCAAGCAAAACTCTGAATACGGGTACTGTCACAAGAAAATCTGATTTAGCACCATTACAATAAGAGGAATTGAGGAAAGCTAAGCAGGACTTGTATAACAGAACTGCAGCTGGTGAAAAGGACTTGAGACTTAGATTTATCAATGGTACACCATGCGTTACACATCATGTAGTTCAACGCGAAAAACTAAATATTTATTTTGTTATAATGCGGGTGTAATTAAAACAAAATTAAAGAAATTCTCTCATAATGCGAATTGCTCAATTTATGATATCATAATCATTATAGAAACTTGACTAACAAATGACATCTTAAATGCCGAACTCATGACCAGATTTATCGTTCTGACCGATCACAGTACACCAGTGTAGTCTCGTGGAGGTGGCGTACTATAACGATGTTATTATTAGCAGAAAATAAAATTGAATTCGTGCATATAAATACATATAATACAAATTGGGTTATCGGTTATCGGACTGGTTTGGAATTATATGATCTGCATTGTGCGAATATTGAGGAGTTGATAGCAAATTTTCCAGAAAATCAATATATTATATGTGGGGATTATAATTTACCAAATTATGTTGATGATAGTTTTAGATCCGTTAGTAGTAACAACTCAGCAGTTTTACTCTCTGAGAACTTTAGTTTCTTAAACTTACAGCAAATAAATGAGATAAGTAATGAAAGGGGAGTTTTCTTAGATCTAGTATTTGCTTCTGATAATTTGTGGAAGGTATCAACTGCACATGAGGTTTTATGTAATATAAATTCTCACCATCTATCGTACTATATATGTCTTCCTATTGCTGAAAATCATAATGTACAAACTAAGGTAGAAATATTTGACTTCGAGAAAGGTAACTATTTAGAAATAAACAATGCGTTAGCCGCTATAGATTGGAACTCTTATTTTAACAACTGCGATTTAGATAAAATGGTTTCTAAATTGTATTGTATTTTTAATGGTCTTCTGACTGCGTTTATACCTAAGAAAATTATATATTCTAGTCGGTATCCTAAATGGTTTAACAACAATTTAATAAATTTGGTAGAGAAAAAAAAAACTGCTCACAAAAATTATATATAAACGTACGAATAGTTTAGTTGACTATCACATATTTCAAGAGCTACGCAAGGAGTGTACAACGTTAAAGCATATATTGTATAAGGCTTATATAACACGCACAGAAGCATCTCTTATTGAAAACCCCGAAGTCATTCTGGTCTCACATTAATAACATAAAGCGATCCAACAATATGCCTGTGCGCATGACTTATAATGACGTCAATTTTAACACTGCCATTGAAATTGCTGATGCGTTTGCAGATTATTTTTCATCTGTATACGTCAATGATACAGGTCAACTTTCGGCAGAAAACCAAAAATAAATAACTATACAGTTGCTCCGGATTTGATGAAGATTGACATTATCGATGTATTCAATGGTATTAAATTTTTTTCTAAAAGTTGGTGATCAGGTCCGGATGGAGTGTCAAATTATTTATTGCATAAATGCATCTACACAAAATCAAAACCTATTTTATTACTATTTAGTTCTTCATTACAATGTGGAAACAATCGTTTGTAACTCCAATCTTTAAATCTGGAAATCGTTAGGTTATTAGTAATTACAGGGGAATCTCGATTCAATGTTCATTAGCAAAACTTTTAGACAGTCTTGTAGCAGCGCAACTACGCTGGATGACACGACAAATTATTATTGATGATCAACACGGCATTATGGAGGGCAGGTCTGCCACAAACAATTTGTTGTTATATCAAAACTATATACTAAAAGCTATGGAAAATCGGGAACAAGTAGATGCTATTTATACGGACTTCTCCAAGGCATTTGATCAAGTGAATCATAGATTATTATGCGCTAAATAAGTCTCTTGGGTTTGTCTGAGCAGATAGTAAATTGGATGATGTCATTCTTGTCGCAATGTTCTCAATGTGTTAGATATGTAGAATGTAAATCCAAAGAGATACGTGTAACGTCTGGTGTCCTACAATGTTCTTATTGCGGTCCTATTTTATTTCATTTATTTATAAATGATATTAATCACTATGTGAAGAACACCCGTTTTTTAATGTTTGCAGACAATCTAAAAATGTTTACATCAATTAAGTCTACAACTGATTCCCAGCGATTGCAGGCTGACCTGCATGGTTTAGAGGAGTGGAGTCAGGTAAATTGTTTGCATCTAAACACCAGCAAGTGCATAGCTATCTCCTTTTGTTGGAAGTCTTCGTTACCGATGACACAATATGTTTTATATGACATTAAGTTAAAAAGTGTTGAATGAAATTCGCGACTATATGACGCGTCCTATTTGACTCACAATTAAATGTTTCTGCTCATATATCAAAGATAGCAGGAGAGGCTTTTAGAGGCTTGGGATTTACTTGTCGCAACTCAAAATATTTCACAGCGTAGACTACTAATCATCTCTTTGTTTCACTTGTTCGTCAATAACAGAATATGCCTCAGTTGTGTTGAATCCAAATTACCAAGTCCATTGTAAGAAATTAGAAAGAATTCAGACTAAGTTCATAAGGTATTTGGCATTTAAAACCAGTAGAATTAGTGTTAGTAATGCAATTATTTTAAACAATTTTAATATATTGACTTTTGCTGATCGCAGAGTAATAAATGACATCTGTTTACTCCACCAGCTAGTGAATGGTTTTATAAATTGTGCTGAATTACTGGGTGAGCTTGACTTCTATATTAATCCCACTAACAGACAAAATAGACAAACACTTCTGTTTAGGGTAACATTTCACACCACAAATTATGGCCATAATTCTCCAGTGACTAGAATTCAATCATTGGCAAATTTTTATAATGCAAATGCAGATATTTTAATATTTAATTCGTCAGTGACAGTCTTTAAATGTTCATTTTTAAAATTGATTTCACGTGTTTTAAATGAAATGTAAATTTTCATCTGTTTCTATATGTTCATGTATGTACACTTAGTTATTTTATTTTATTTCGTAGGTTGTAATTTTTTGTATTTTATATCTTATATTTTGTAAGAATTTGTATGAACGATTTGTTGCCGTAAATAAAGAATTATTATTATTATTATTATTATTATAACAATCAACTAAAAATCATGTCAGACTATTTTCAGTTCTTAGTTGATTGTTATCATATTAATATAAAATTTACCTTCTGGCATCTGGATGTAGAGATATTAATTTAATTATCCAACTGCATTTGGTCCATTTCGTCCATCAATTATAATCAAAATCTATAGCAAGACCAGGAAGTTGTTATGAGAACATGCCACAGCCTTTCCTGCCCATTCTAATTTGAGTAAATATTGGAATATCTTCAAGTAGATGGTGTGTACATCAGCAGATGACATATTCTGAAATTAAATGTGAAGCCTATTACATACCAAATATACATTTAACATATAAAACAAACAAACAAAAAAAAACACTACAATAATAAAACCAATGTGTTCGGTAATAAACATTATTTTGCATAAAAAAATCTGTACATTTTTGCTGTGTTGTGTATATACTTAATTGGCATCAGATTATACTTGTAGACAATCTATTGACATTGTTAAGTAACAACAAGCAAATGATGCACCTATTACGAAGAGGGTAATAGCCCAATTAGAAAGTGGACATGCATTTACATTAAGACCCCATCAGAAACTCTTCAACAGAATATTGCCCTTCAATTAATAGAACTGATGTTATAAAATGGACATCGTTCTCATACTTATTCACACAAACTCTCTAAATACAACACAACCAGCCAACATCGCTCAGCTATATGAGTTAGATATCACTTTAAATAGTTGTTAAACCATTGTCCAATAAACATTTTAAACATGTAAGAGTTTTCCTGAGGTACTGATCCTAGTGTTCTACACATCATATTTTGTGTGAGCAGGTGGATTTTCCGCCTGTACACAAAACAACTAGATTCGATAAATCAATAGCCGTAACAATGTAATGAAAACAATTAAACACAACAAGTTTTATAATTAAAGGTTAAACTCACCTCCATTTGTGTAGATATATGTCGAAATCTTTGTTGACAGCGGCGATCCGTTGTAGATACGGTATTAAGGCCGTTGTTGTGATCAATGAAATTCGTACACAAAATTCACGACTGCTGGCGAACGAAAAACGTATTGCTTTAGAAAACACACCGGTGTTTGCCATGTAAAAGTGTTTACAAAACTAACGTGCGACGCAATTGCTTCTGCGCAACTACCTGTCAACCAAGAAATGTTGATGCATCGACTGCTTCACTGTAACGAAACGGTTGGTATTAGTTAGGCTAGTATCACACTATAATCATGAATGTCGCTTATATTTCATTATGGCAACTCATGTCCAACGAATTATAAGATCTTATAGTTTGTTGATTATACCACATTCAGTCACTAATCATTAATTATATTCTCATAGCAGACGTCAAGAAAAATAAACAAAGAAGTAATTTAAGTAATAAAGTGTGTAGCTAGCCTTACTTTCGACAAACGAACAATTCCGACAATCGCCGATTCCTTTTGACATGTCCCTATAAACACGCATTTATTAATTTATCGAAAACAGAACCTCAAAAAGTGAATTAACTTATCGGCGCTAATAAGCAGGAAGCGCATCGTACGAGTGTTCTGGGAAATCAACAATCGACGGGAAATTGCATAAATATAGCACGGCGTTCCGTTATAAATATAGCCACAAACGGTATAACCTCAAAATTAATTACAATAGGTTTGTTTACAAGCACAGAAGGCAATTACAAAGAAACAAAAGGCACAGTTGAATACAGAATAACATAGACATCAAGCATTGCAAATGAGGAGAAATAAGTGACATTTATTTCTTTTAATATGGAGTACATTTAAGTTACAATAACAATATATCTCTTTAACCCAGCGTTGGTACGGTGGGGTATGACATACCCCAATCAAACTAAATTGCGAATTTGTAAAGAAACCAACGATGCCATCAGCTCCAGCATCTATGTACCTTCGAATTAGATCTCATAGAAGGCTTTATGTAAGAATATAACGTCAACAGTGTTCAGTTCTGATTACAATATACAACTAAAGCGGTTGGGGGTATACCATACCCCAGTGTACTAGTGACGTTATAAGTAGCGCAATCAGGTTGTTCAGTACGCTGTACCTAGGTTTAGACCTTTTTGTTTTTTATTAGTTGTTGACGTTGTGAATGAATTATCTGGTATGTACAGTGTCTCTAGAAACAGTTGTAGATGGCCCCTTACCCAAACAGGGTATTCAATTCTCAACTCTGCGGCAATAAATTCCATGATTATATGGAAATGTAATAACAATGACTCTACAGCTAAAATTCCTCACCGAAATTTTTAAAAAGGAACAGGGATATGTTGTTTGTGTCCCAGAAAGGCTGATTCGAAGTCATTCTACATTTGCAATTCATGCAACCGTTTCATTTGCATGGATCGCTGCAGTCATATTTGTGATGAATGTCAGGTCTCCGATAGCCCTTGAAATGTTAGAATTTTCTTTAATCATGACATTTCTTTTGTGATTTCATATTTAAGTTTTATGATAAAGTGGTTACTTTACCAAAAAATCTCATTTTTAGTTATATGTTTTACTTTTAGTTCTAGTATGTTTTTCTGTATATGAAAATGTTACGTTTTCAAAAGAGTTTATTTTTCTTATGCAAATAAAAGTTTATTCATAATTATTTTTTACTTGATATGATCAATAGTAATTAGTAGTAGCAAAAACACACCAAAAAGTTATGAATTCAATTTTGATGTTATTTTGAGTGCTTTTGAAATTGGGGGTATCACATACCCCAGTGTACCTGTCGCGGAATTTTATCCCACCGTACCAACGCCGGGTTAAGAAGAGTTTTCTAATACTTATTTATGACTTCAGTTACACCTGTTGCAATCTTATTCCATGTACATTTATTTGCAAAAGAGCTTTTGTTAGAACTGATTTCTGCTGCTGCTTTCTGAAAGTAATAATTAATACAGTTAAACTTATATTAGCTGTTTTCGGTTATTGCTCTGTGCTGCTCTGGGCTTATTGTCCCTTGTTCTATTTTTCATGCAAGCTGCTCCTGATGCACACAATTCTATCTTGTCCCTTATATTACTCCACATTGTGCATGTAGTCATTATTTATAGTGAGGTTAAGGTTGTTGACTAAGTAGGCACATGTAGAGAGGAGTTATTTAAATAAATTGTATTGTTGCTATTCTTACTCTTACAGTTACAAAATTTGCATATGGTGGTTGAATTGTTGCCTACCCAAGAGAAATTGACCGTAAACTTTGCATTCACAAAATAGTGTGTTCTAGTTTTGTTTCAAGCTGATTGGACAGAGTGACTAGAAATGTTAAATTAAAGCAGCTATGGTAGTGCATTAGCATAATTTAATAGTGTGATATCCTAATAGCAAAGTTGTTGAGAAAGCTTCTAGCATTTTTGTTATAATTTTGATTCAAGTGTACGTTCGTAATATCAAAGAGAACCATATTTAAACCACAAAAACACTTTATATCAATAATAAGTGTTGAGGGATGGCACTAATCTATTTGTGAGAAGTCTAGATTACTACAACCAGCAATATTACAATTTACTGAATACAATTTTATTCATTAACAGACTATAATAAATAATGAGTGCTTGTGTGTGATATTTCTTTTTATTAGTGCCAACACCATTCCCTTACAGATTTTGGAAAACTTGTGAGTGTAGGAGAGATTCTATAATTCTGAAATTGCAGGTATCAACAAGTCCAGGCCGCAGCTCATCTTTTTATTATTGTAATATCTAATGTAACCATAGAGCTTGTACAACTCAACAGTACCTCATGTCATATCAACACACTTGAAAGTTGTCTTACCTGTGTTTTCAACTGGGCAAGCAATTATTCGGGTGTATTGAAAGACTGAAATCAACACACCCATAAATGCATGTATTTTTATAATGTTAAACGTCATTTTACTCCTCCTTTAATAACAATGACATTATTTCTAGGAATTTATATATATATATATATATATATATATATATATATATATGTATATTTATGACTATTATGGCCATTTATGACATTTTTTATTCTTATACAGATTCAACAACTATATATGAATTTGTTTGGTAATTCAATAAGATACACTAAGGAGAAAGAACAAAAGACACATATTTCACACCTATGTAGATACCTATCAATGTTACTAACAGTTAAACAAATAAGGATTGTGTAGAGAGATAGGAAGGGTATGGAAGTAAACACAGAGGAAGACAGTGAATACTACAAATTATATCTACATTTACTTAAATAATCAAATAGTATATCGAATAAATCCACATCATTATAGCTGAGGATAACACTTAGATTATAAGGCCCTACTATGAATTTATTTATATCAGATAGTAAACTACTTCTTTCAATATAATACTTAAGACATTGAAAAATATATGGTCTAAACTTTCCACTCATCACAGCTGCAAAGTGGATTTACAACCTATCCTATATAAATGTGAGCCATATGCTCCATGATTGGATTTGAGCCTGCAAATAGTTTTAATGTAATGTTTTGTTTTATGTTTACGAGAAAACTAAGAAATTTTTAAAGGTAGTCCAAGTAAATTTTTGTATCTTATGCTTATTATTACTGGAATACATATCACACCATTGTGAGAATGCCGATTCTTTAAATTCTTTCTGAAAATCAGAAACAGGACATTTCCAATTCGAATCAATTTCCATAGTAGTGGAGTTCTTTGCTAAATTATCTACGTATTCATTTTCCAAAATTCCTATATGAACTTTGATCCAGTGTAATATAATTAATTTTCCGGTTTTTTCAAGGCAATTAATTTGTGAATTGATTTGTACCAGCAAATGGTTTTCGTTTAGAGTTGGATTAAAATTTGACAGTTTTAATAATATACTTTTACAGTCAGTAAATAAGACGAAGGTGTCGCCATTTAACTGTTGTATGTGTGTAAGAGCTTCACTTATGGCGATCAATTCACATGAGTAAATTGAAAAAAGACTAGAAAGGGCCACCTGTTTTTCTATATGGTTCGAAGCATCATAAAATGCCCATCCCGATTTACCGTTTATGACCGAACCGTCAGTATAGATGTAAGTGAAGTTTGGAAACTTAGACGACAAATAGTCAGTAAATTCGTTATTAATATATTTACCGGCGCAATTCGAGAAGGATTGCATTAAAATAATTTTGGGATTTGTAAATTTGTCTTCATAAATCTCCATGAAAGTTGGGAGAATTTTCCTAGTAAACGCGAATTTAACCAGGTGTTGATACTTTATCAGGGACTCAGCTATGACGCAATTGGGTTTATTCTTCCAGTAGGAGAGTCTTAGATATCTCATAGTTAGTTTCTGCCATTTACTATAGATATACTCATGACACCCATACAACTTTGCAACAAATCTGTCGCTTAGCATCTGTCTTCTCAACGTAAGAGGAATTTCTGAACATTCCGAGTAAATCACGTCTCTCGGGGTTGATCTCATCAAGCCCAAACATTGCCTTAAGTACTTAAGTTGAAATACATCTACTTGTTTCAATGCTGATTTACTCGCTGACCCGTAAAAGATAGAACCATGATCTAAACATGATCTTATAAAAGATCGATAGAATAATAGAGACATTTCTGGATGTGAGCCCCAAATTGTCCTAGTAATGGATCTCAATAAATTAATCCCCTTTTCACCTTTAGAAACTATGTGCGCAATGTGTGTTATTAATTCTATTAATAACATTATCAAGTTTCTTATCTTTGGAGTAAATACTAATATCATCTGCGTACTGTAAAAGGTGGATTTCAGGAGAAATTAATTTCATGATATCTTGAGAATATATTATAAAAATAATAGGCGACAAAATTCTACCCTGTGGGAGACCTAAAGATGTGGACCTTGCTGAAGTTAAAACACCATTAATACGAATAAGTAACTTTTCCGATCTAATAATAAATTGACAACATTACGAACAAAAATTGAAGGCATTTTGTTATAAAGAATGGGAATTTGGACATTAGCATATGCTCCTGATATATCCAATAATGTAGTCAAAAGGATTTTATTATCAGTAAATGAATCATAAATGTCACAAGTCAAATGCGCAACGCTTTCGATTGTACTCTTACCTTTACAAAAATCGTACTGGTAAGAAGGGATTGAACAATTTGATTCCAAACACCATTCTTCTAGACGAGCTTTTATCATTCTTTCTAATGTTTTCAACACGCAGCTGCTTAATGATATAGGCCGATGTGATGAACTATCTTCGGGATTCTTACTAGGTTTTAGAATTAGTATAATACTATAACGCTTTCAATCGTGAGGGTAGATTCCCGATTGCCAAATATCATTATACATTTCCAGGAGCTTTCTTTTACACATTGTGGACATATTGTAAATCATACTATACTGAATATTATCCATACCAGGAGCGGAATTTGAATTTGATTTGAGGCCACATGTTAGTTCCTTTATGTTAAAGGATCTTGTAAGGCCATCTGAAATAACTTTCGCGTTAATGGGGAAATTGGTATATTCATTCACTGATGTAGGGGCAATTTTATTATAGAATTTTTCGACCCAAGGACCAGGTGTTACTAAAGTTCTAACACAAGACGAAGAGTTCTGTATTTTCCTAACATTACGCCAAATATCTCCTATAGGCGTACTTCTGTTGAAATTATCACAAAAGGATCTTTACGAGTTCTTTTTAACAATCTTAACTATTCTCTTAAACATAGCATCTGCTTTTTGGTATAAAATAAAATTCTCCAAGTTTGGCCATAACTTATATTGAAAAAACGATGATTTCCTTCTATCTAAAATGGGAATCGCACTGTTAGCTGCTTCTTTAATAGATTCTATAAAACTATCGTAGCTACATTTGTTAGGCAATTGAAATATTAATTCATCTAGGACATTAGAATACGTTCGCCAATCTGCAGGTTTTAAGTTCCAATAACGTGTAGGTTTCCCTCATATACCAGTTGTACTTGTAATGAACTCGATGACAACTTAATGGAATAATGGTCCGAACCTAAAGGTTCATCAATTACTTCCCAATTTAAATATGAGGTGATACTAGGGGAACAAAAAGATAAGTCAATTGCAGATGGGTTCGAAAATGGACGTGAAATCATTGTAGCAGAACCGTTGTTTAAACAAGCGAGTTCATTGTCTTCAATGCTCCTAAGTAGAGCTTCTCCCTTGTAATCGTTATTCATACAATCCCAGTCATTATGGTGACAATTAAAGTCTCGTCCTATAATAAATGGAGGATGAACTTGAGACAAGAAGTTATTCCATTGGGCCGAGTTAATTTAAAGGTTAGGTGGCACATAAATAGAAATTATAATAACTTCAAATGTATCCAGAGCAATGCAGATACTTGAACACATTACACCGGGTAGTATATAGTTCAAATTGACTGCACTAAATGCTAAATTTACTCTTATAAGAATGGCGGAGCCTGCCCTACCATCATTTCTGTCATGTCTAACAATATTGAAACCTTTAAATTTATAGGAGATTTCCGATTTCAGCCAAGTTTCAGAAATCAAGGCCAAGTCATATTTATTTTAATTTAAATAATTAAGTAAAGTAGATTTGTTAGATTGGATTGATCTAGCATTCCACTGTAATAATTTAAAATTACTACTATTCATTATTGTCGTTGTAAAATAGGTTTACTAATATTTGTTTTTAAATCTTCTAATTGTACGTGGGAACCTCTAACTGATCTATGATTTATTCATTCATCTTCAGAAAGCGATATCATTATTATTATCACAATGCCACGAAGGGATAATTATGGAACAAAATCTGGAATGCAAAAAACGCTATGCTTATAAATTTGCTAGTTTTACCTTATCAGTATAGTGTCATGCGAATATGTTATAATATTTTTCCCCTTTTAAGAAAATCTGTTTTTTTCGTGGTAAAATTGTACAGAGATTTTTTTTTTGATTCTAAATTGTCTATTCAACAGGCTTATGCTTATTTTATTAGGACAATTTAGTTTATTTTTCTTTTAATCATCATAACGGTACAATTTTTATAACAACATTTTTGTGGAATTTCCTTTGGAATTAAAACACCTACAAATGAGTCTACAATAGCGCGACTTTCTATCGTGAAATAAAATTTCAGAATTTTGTCCTGTAGCTTTCCAGCTTCAATTTGAAACAAACTCGACATTTTCCTCGCCATACAGACTATATGTTCTATCAAACGACATACAGTTCAGTGCCAGGCCACTTCTGGGACGGCCCCAATTTGGACGCTACGGCAGGGAGTTTTGGCATTTTTACCGCTTTTGAGCACATTTATCATGTGATGTTTGTCTTTTATTTTAAAGAAAATCAAACTAAGATTTTTCATTTGGTTCAAAATTGTGTATCCTACTGGCTTCAGTTGATTTTGATTGGACAATTTTTATTCTATTTATCTTCAATTCTTCGACTTTATCGATACAACTGTAAACTTTTTATAACAATATTTGTTTTTGTTTTGTGTTTTTCTCTTCAAATTTAAGGACCTACAAAATAAAATCAAAAACTACTTTCTATCATGAAATAAATGATCAATGTTTCCACAAATTGGCTAAGCACTGTAGATTTACCGGTTCAATTTAAAACATCTCAAAATTTTTCCCGCCATCTAGACTATATTTCCAATCAAACTCAAATTCAAATCAGTTTCAGGGCAATGCCACTTTTAGACGGCCCCAATTACGAACGGACGTAAGGTAGTTTTGGAATTTTTACCGATTTTTATCACATTTATATTTTATCATGTGACGGGTTTGTCTTATGTATTAAGATTTTTTTATTTGGTTCAAAATTATCTATCCAGCAGGCCTAATCTCATCTTGCTTGGCCTATTTTTTATTATTTTTGTCTTCACTTCTTCGACTTTACCGCCAAAACGGTACGCTTCTGATAACAATATTTTTGTGTTTTTTTCATTGGAAATGATGGATCTACAATATAAGAATAAAACCCACTTTATACAATGAAATAAACAAATTTCAAAAATTTGCCAAGGCCTATAGCTTTGTAGGTTCAATTTGGAACAATCTCGACATTTTTCCCGCCATCTAGACTATTTGCAATTAAGCGACATAAGCTTCAGGGCGATGCCACTAATGGGACGACCCCAATTTCGACGTAACGGACCTTAGTTTTGTGACGTTGACGGACATTTTTTGAAATTTTACATTTTTACTTTTTGCAGTTTTATCTGTAACTGTAGAGCAATTCTAATTTAAGTTTGATGAGTCAGTTTTGGATTATCTATCCCATGAGCCCAAAATCGACTTTTTCGGAATAAAATCGTATTTAATTTTGTACTTTTCCGGCAGTACACAGATGACATTTTCTAATATATTTTTTCCCCAATCTTTCTTTGCCTTTTTAGCGCGCACAAACTGACAGTTGAATTTTTACGCTACGATCAATTCTATGTATCGTACTTTCCCGGCTTTTCACGTTTCCACAGCTTTTCCTACCGGAGCCATAGGCCTCGGTCTAATTTTCCGGACATCTAGAAGGATGACGCTTTCCAATTACATCTTTCTCAACCTTCTACTCGCCCCCTAGTTCCCGCTAATCTAATGCAATGGAAGCTATTTTTTCCGTTTAGCTAATTATATATATATATATATATATATATATATATATATATATATATATATATAATAAATTGTTTTGTTTACCTTCAGTATAAAGGTAAGAGAAACATACATGATTTGTCTGTTGATTCCTTTCTACAGAAAGGCATGCAAATTGTATTGAGATTTCTTATTTGGTTCTAAATTATCTATGTAACAGGCTTCAGTTGATTTTAATAGGACATTGTTTATTTTATTTTATTCACTTCGGCATTGCCGATTAGGTAAAAAACATACCATTTATGATATTACAATGCGCATTGTCTAATAATATATGCGGTTAATTCCTTTGCTGCAATGTTCTCATTCATATTATTTGATGTTCCAATAGAACTTGATAACGAAGAGGACATGCTACCGTTTCTATAGAAAATAAATTTTGAAAATTAAAATCAAATAACGTTAGTTTTATTTCTTGGTAATCTATGCCTCTATTTTGACACAACGGAGAATAGTTTTGGGATTACTAACGATTTTTATTATTGTTATAATGTATCATCTAACAGGTTTGTCTTTTGTTTTTGTGACAAATTATACTGAGATTTTTATTTCGTTCAAAATTGTCTATCCATCTATTTGCAGTTGAATTTGACTGGACAATTTTTATTTGATTTTTCTACACTTCTTTCACTTTACCGCCTAAAGGGTACAGTTTTTATAACATTAAGTTTGTGATTTTCTCGTTAGGAATGAAAGACCTACAAAATAAGACCAAGACAACATTTTTCCTGCCATATAGACGATATTTTTACCGATTTTTATGACTTTTAGAATTTATTATGTGACGGTTTTGTCTTTTGTTTTTGGGAAAAGATATGTTAAGATTTTGGTTCGAAATTATCTATCCAGCAGGATGAAGTTCATCTTATTTGGACACTCTTTTTTTAATTTTTCTTCACTTCTTCGACTTTACCGCTAAAACAGTGTACTTTTTATAGCAATATTTTTGAGTTTTTCTCTTTGCAAATGAAAGACCTACAAAATAAGACCAAAAACCACTTTCTATCATGAAATTTAAAAGTTTCAAACATTTGCCAGGCCCTCTAGCTTTACCGGTTGAATTTAAAACAACCCCACGTTTTGCCGCCATCTAGACTATATTTCCAATAAAACGACATAAGTTTCAGGGCCATGTTACTTCTGGAACGGCCCCAATTTTTAACGGACGCACGATAGTTTTGACATTTTTACCGATTTTTATTACTTTTAAAATTAAATTTGTGACGGATTTATCTTTTGTTTTAGGGAAAAATTGTACTAAGATTTTATATTTCGTTCAAAATTTCCTATCCAATAGGCTGAAGTCGATTTCGATTTGACAGAATTTATTTTTATTTTCTTCACTTCTTCGGCCATCAAAACGGTACATATTTTATAACAATATTTTTCTGTTTTCCTCTTTGAAAATGAAACACCTACAAAATAGTACCAATAATCACTTTCTAACATGAAATAAAATGTTCAATGTATCAAAAATGTCAATTTGTAACAATCTCGTCATTTTTTCCCGCCATCTAGATTATACTTTCACATTCTAACATTTTGGCATTCTGACATTTTTACATTTTGACATATTTACATTTAGGCATTTTCATATTTCACATTTTCAAATGCTCACAGTTTCACATGAAAATGTAATATAATTATTAATATATATTTTCAATACCTTACTACATTTAAGATGTGACAATTTTCGGTAATTCCGCGCTTGATTTACGCCACGCCCGCTGACATCAGGTATATTATTCATTATTTGTGATATGCGCAATAGGAAATCGCTATTATTGAGAAATCTTCTGCTTTAGTGAACCGATCTTGCTAACATTTTCACCGAAGCGCGGGTTCTCACCCGATTTCCAAATTTGATCGCGATCTGTTGTGTCGTTTTCCCGGGATTTTGTTCACAGACAGACAGACAGACATACCACACACAGACATCGCAATCGGGTTTATTTCGACTATTTTGGGCATAAAACGAAACGAAAATTGATTTTTTGCTAAATGGTACAAGGCAACAATACCTTCCTTCTGGAGTAATTTTTTTCCCTGAAAGTTATCGCATATTTCCACAATCTTAGTTTGAAAATGTGAACACGTTTTCCATAAAACAATACCTTCCTTTACATCAGTGATGTATTCGGAAAGTACAAAGTCTAAAATGTCAAAAATGTCAATATGCCAAAAAATTAAAAAAAAGCCAAAATGTCGAAAATGTTATACAAAATTAAAAAGGTCATTTCATTCGGAAAGTCATCTGGTGCCCACACCAGATATTTAATAATTATATTTTCATAATACTGTATGTATAAATATGTTTTACTATTGACTTATATAATGTTTATATTTTCAAGTTATATCTTGTATTATTTTATTATATATCCAAATATAAATTATATATTCAAAGTGAGTAGCATTTAAACATGAAAAACATTATAACATTTATTGAAATGTGTAGTAAATGCTTGCATTTTATTTATGTAAATAATTTAAGTGTACGGAGTATTTACAAAAATACTTAAATTACTTAAATTATTTTAGAATTTCATGAAATATATTGCATATTGCATTGAGCTAAGGTTCAGGTCCGTGCTAATTTTTTGCGGTGCTGATATTACAGGGCGCTGGTTCTGGTGTCCAAAAAGAGTACATTAAGTTTCCTATCTATCTTGTCTATGTAATATGTCGCCACCAAGAGCGTATAATATGCCAGATAACAAATAATATATATATATATATATATATATATATATATATATATATATATATATATATATATATATATATAATCTGCTGTGGGTACTACAGGACTTTCTGAATAAATAAATTAATAAAAAAATTTGAATCTACAAAACATTAGCAATTCTAATTTTTGTGTGAAAACAATAAATTACTTACAGCAGTGCTATAGTTTGATAGTAATAATATTAATATTAATTCCAGATTTTTAAGCCACAGAGGCAAGGCTAGAATGAGTTAAGTCCATGGCAAAACTTCATAGCTGGCCTGAAGTGTTTCTGCTAGAAATGGCCAAGAAGCAATTGAAAGGGATGGCTGGATCATGATATAAGAGAATCAGAGATTTATAGCTTGGCAGATTTTGAAGAAGCATTTGTCAGCACACCTTCTAGAACTGACCAGTGGTGAGTAATGGAACAGCAATCACAAGGGAAGGATGATGACATAAGTGTATATTTTCCTGAAAAGGCAGTACAATGTTGATAATTGAAACCCTTCTGGGAAGGACTAAAATTACCCCAGGTGAGCAATTTTATTTTATCAAAAGATATAGAGAATGAGACTGAACTCTACAGTGATGTTATTAAATTTTAGAGAATTGAGCACACCCCAAAAAATAGAATAAGAGGAGTGAGGCTCAAGACAGGTAAGAAGGACTATTTAATACCACTAAGTAAAGGTGGATTCATATCAAAATAAAATAATAATTAATAAATATGAATTAGTTATCATTCAAGGTCACAAATAATAATTATACACACTACCAACGTTGAAAAGTATAACTTGTTTTTGATTTTATTATAACAGAGATTGGGTGTCAATCTCAATGAATGGGGATGAACTAGTGGGACATAGTAGTAATGTCTGCTGTTGCATTCTCACCATTCCTATATTTCATATATTATTTTACTATAAACAGTAAGTCATTGAATTCCTATTAGTCACAAAAGTATTTAAATAATTTCGAGAACGCAATAAATCTCCCAAAATCGATTAACAAAACTAATTGTAGGAGTAAGATTTAATATAAGTAGGTATTAACATAATTAATCCATCTAGATATGTACAAATAAAACCATTAGGATAAGGGATTAGCATCAGAAAGTATCAAGCCCTTGACCGGCCAAGCAATTAACTAATTCACTGATGATTTTCAACCCCAAGAATGTAGTAGGAGATATTTTATTTTATAAGTGCTGTGCCACAATAAGATAGTTACAGTTACAGACAGTTCGGTTACAGTTAGAGACAAGTCAGAGTTGAAGACTGCCCACATTTATGTTTAAAGTTTAAAACAGTCAGCACAGAAGAACAGGCATTCTAAATATACTTAGGAGAAGATACCATTAGTAATTAAATAAATAGGTAGTTATTTATACAAGTTACTTTATTTCCAACCCTAGGTTGCCCACCATAGGTTTTAACATACCAGTACAACGTGCTCCGAACCCCGGGTCATTACATAACACTGCCATCACATAGCCATGCAGATTTCACACATTTTTTCCACCTACCACTCATTGTGTCAAATTTGGGTTTATTGCACCTCGGCAATAAATGACTTAAAAGCAAAATATTTAGAAGATTTAGGTACCAATTAGTATAGTGATCAACAAAATAAACATATCAAATCAATTGACATCAAAACAAGCAGGCCTTCTAAAAGCTATTTATTGAATAAAGTTTGTCCAACATAATTTTATTTAATAATTATTATTTACTACCATGAAATATTTTTATTTATTATTTCAGCATAAACGCACCAAGGAATCCAATACCAGCAAGCATACTGTGGAGATTGAAAGGAGATGCTAATGCTGTGGCTGGATGGGTCATTTAGTCACTCACTGTACAATGGCTGAGGGCTTATGATTTAATTGCAAGAAGAAAAAACACTTTAGTAGAGATTGCCCAGATTGAACACAGGGAGGCTTTAAAAATGGTTATCAACCAATGGCTGAGGGACATTCACATCGAGAGATTTTCAACAATTTGCTGAAGAAAGGGGTAATGGTTAATTCTCAACTCACAAACCCTCAAGCAAATGGGATGGTAGAACAAGCAAATCGTACAAAAATTCAATGATAGAGGCAGAAATGATTAGTGAGTGTTCATGGGACAAATGCTTGAGAAACATTTGATTTAAACAGTTCAATCAATAAAACCACAAGAAGAAGCCATGGATATTATTTTGGGTCACACTATAGCAGAAATTGAGTTATCAAGATACAGGAGAAGATCATGAGTAATTTGGAGAAAACATTATTAGGGGACAAATGAAATACAAAGCACAATTTGATAAAAAGATATTTGTTGATAATACATGGGGATAGGGAAATAATTTTAGTTAGAGGGCGAGCCCAGGCAACAGGTGATAGTACCAATTTACAAGGTAAGTCTTTTCCTACGAACAACCTGTTAATATTCTTCTATTTATGAACATAGTTCAGTTCAGTTGTTATTTTAAAACTAAAAATCAATTACAATTTTTTTTTAACAAACATAAGTATTCTCATTATTCCATTTTTGAGGAATATTAACAATATTGCTTGATATGTAAGCTGATAGCAACTTAAAATTGTTACATGATGGATTGATTATTGATTATGTATTAATTTGATTTTGTAGGGAATGAAACTGCTTGAAAAGTCTTGCATTGGTAAAAACAGTATGCATACTACTATATATCGGTAACATACACATGCATGGTGTATGTATATCCTAAACCAACATCTGCTTGAAAAGTTTCTATCATAACCTAATATGAAATTGGCTCACAATTATGTGTTGGACAGATGCAACTTGTCAACATTTATAGCGTAGCCAACCTTGGATGTATGCAAAAGGGGATGGTTTCAATTTCTAATAATGTAATAGCACAATTTTCAATCTAACATTCATGGCAAGAATAAATACATCCTTTCTACTTTTGTGATTGATTCTAGCAAAATATTTAAACTACAGCAACTTTAATGGTATTGCAAGTATGAAGAGCAGAGCTGGCTGGCAAATACAAAAAATTACCCTAGAAATGCAACATGCACATTCCAAGCGGGATTAGAATAGTTTGAAAGGTGTGTTGCTAGTCAAATTGTAAATAGTTTATTATAAAAGTTGAGAGAGATAATAAAACAACTATTCTTAGTTCATACTAGTAATTTATAGTAAATACCTATAGTAAACTAGAAATAAAAGGTACAAGCAGTTGAATTTAAAGCAGGTATAGATTTGGATTGTTTTCAAGTTGGATAGTAATGGCAAAAACAAACTTTTGTATATGAAAATGTTTTAGTTTCAAGTTGATTACAATGTAAACATTATATGACAGGAATGTGGGCTTTAGGGAGTCGGAGTTTAGCAACTTGAGAGCACAAATAATTCAGTACATGTAAGCAGTTAACATGAAACAACTGTAGTTGAGTAATTATTAACCAAATACTACGATGAAGACAGCATGAAACATATAAATGGTACAAATCATAATGCACTGACCTTTTTAGAACGACCTGCTGGTATAATCCTAGCCGGCTCAGACTTTTTGTATTCCCAGAATCTTCCCAGTTCCAACCTCATAACACATGCAGCACTTGTATTACACTTTTCGCGTTGATTATGCATGATCACAACACAAATCACACATCACAGGAATCACTATGAAATCCCCGTTGCTTGAACATCACTCACTCCACCGAGGCACTTGTTTATGCAACAATATTGCAATAAAAATATAATATATGTGCAGAGCCGGCGGCCTTCTTACACTAAACTGGCGCTGTCAAGTTTAGACAGCTGCTGTCAAGTGCCAGATACAGTTACCTTTAGAAAAGTGATGTTATTGATGGCCGTGAGATGTCGTTGTAGTTCACGCATGATGGCCGCTTAAAATGCTCAACTTTGAACGCGCTGCAAGCATTTATTACAATATTGTTGCATAAACAAAAATGTAGAGTATTTTATGGCCAACAAATTGAGGCTTCGGGACTTTTCTCTAGCTCTTAACGTTTTTGCGCTATAACCGACAGAAAATGAGAAAATTATGAAATTTCATTTATTTTCCCCGTTTAAACTCGGTAGCATTTTTATTTCAAATGCTAGAGAGATGGTTTATATATCAAAATGTAGAGTAATTTAGGGCCAAGGGTGGTTATGAAGTTTACTTCAAGCAAGTGTAAAACAAGCATCAGGCAATTACTATTGATATTGTTTTCAGTTTATTCATTGTGATTATTAGTAGTGATATAGAATGTATTATTTCGAAAAAAAAACTCAATTGGTATATCAATTTGATTATACTCATACTTTCATACTTTCCTGAATATTTAGGAAGATGACTGTATATCGATTTACGCACTTACACCAATATAAAATTAAAACCGCAAATGAAAATAAACTTTGTTTTTATTACTACTATATTTTCGTGACTGTTTCTATTGTAGCAAGATTATTTCAAGGGAGATATTATATATAAAATTTAATCATAGGTTCTAGTATTTATTTTTATTGCATTATACTAAATACTCATTACTCAACACAAAAATAAATTCTAATTCATATTAAATGTTTAACAAAACTATAAAAATAACTTTAATTCATTGTTAAGTACATATAAAAATAATATAATAGATAACAATAAAATAATTAAAAAAAACTCGGGTATTTTGGTTTAAGAATATAATATAATTTAGATTTTGAGAAGACAGTCTGTTCCATCTCTGATTTGCTAACTGGCCAGCTTTAGAGAAAATTCTCTCTGATGGTACAGATGTACCCGGTATGCATAAATATTTTATGGCCAGGTCATGTAATAATAATAATCGTTTATTTGTGTTATCACTTCAAGAAGTCATACAATATGATAATCAAAACAAGATACATATTTACACAATAAAAATACGTAAAAATAGGAAAATATATAAAAAGTCAAAAAAGTAAAAAATTCAAAAAAAACTGTCAACAAAAAGTCAAAAATGTCGAAAACGTAAACAAAATCAAAAATGTAAAAAAGTCAACAAAGCCACACAAAAAATAAAAATAGTCAAAAAATGTTGAAAATGAAAATGTTAAAGTAAAAAAAAAATCAAAAATGTATAACAAAGCCACACAAAAAAAAAAGAAAATGCAAAAAAAAAAAAAAATGTAAATATCTCAAAAAAGTCAAAAAATATCAAAAAAAGTAAAAAATTTCAGAATATCAAAAAATTTAAAAAATCCGAAAAGTTGAAAATTTGATACAAAATTAAATAGGTCATGTAATTAAATAGAATATCAAAAAGTTAAAAAGTCAAAATGTCAAAACGTGAAAATGTCAAAATCTCAAGTGTCAAAAATTTCTAAGAGTCAAAAAAAACAAAAATGTCTAAAAATAAGTCAAAAGTAGTAAAAAATTGAAAAAAAATGTCAAAAGAAATTCAAAAACAAGTCAAAAACGTCAAAAATTAAAAATAAATAAAAAGTAAAAACTCAAAATATCAAAAAATCAAAAAAATAAAAAAAGCCGAAAAGTTGAAAATATCGGAAATGTTATACAAAATTAAATAAGACATGTAATTCGGAAAGTCGTTCCCACACCAGATATTTTGTATAACCTTTTATAAGCAGTCTGTCAGTGAGATGCTTATTTATACCTTCAATTTGTTGTAACAAATCCCAACACAAATTGTCTTGATAACTGATACCTTCTTACAAAACCAGTGTTTGGACAGGTGGGACCAAATTAGTTGATTTGTTGCAAATTGTATATATGCTGCAATGGTTCAATTCGGTTAATTGTATATTCAAAATTCATTTTACCATTAAGTAGTTAATGGAACTTCGATTAAGTTATTTGCGTTACTTATTTGACAAATAAGTTCTATTAGGAGATTGAAAGATACCAAACAAGGTTGTTTAATAAATACCTATTAGTTATGGTTATGTTGGTAGAAAATTAAGTTAGCAACACTGTTGTGATTTAGAGGTTAGTATACAGCCCACGGCTTTTAAGATCACCAAATTTGTCTCCGAAATATGAAAGGTGCCGACAGAAGTTTCCGATTTGTATATATGCTAATATTGCCGCAGATATTGATATATGTCAAGAGTTGCTATCCAGTGCTGCCAACATAATTTTTAGAAGAAATGACGTCATTGGTTTTCAACTGTTTCTAGAATCAAGAGTTAGCGCTTGCATATGTGAACATAAATTCTCAGTTTGTTTAATAATAATAATAATGTTTATTGTCCAATAGGTAAACCCAATTACGGTGCAACAAAATAAAATCAATATGTAAAAATAGTACATTGTAACAATAATTAACAACAAAACAGTAAAAAATAATAATAACAACAATAAAATAATAAACAACATTACAGTTTATGTTCGGTGGTGCAATTAGCGCAATGGCATATTTAGGGCTTCACACCCATTGGAGGGCAGGGGAGTAGAGACCAATCTTAAAGTTAGAGAATAATGTTACGAGATGAAACACTCGAAGCCGGTTTCCGTGCAAAAATCTTAAAATAAGTAAGGAGTCGTGCCGGTTTTTAGTGGATACGCTCAGAGTGCATATGAATTAAGAACATAAATTTACAACAAAACACTTTTCATCAATTTTAGGGGCACTAAATCACTTACAATTATGTCACCATATACATTTTGAGTTTGATTGATTGATATTTTTTGCACAGTCTTGTGTCTTGTGTGATATGACAGTAGTTTTTCATAAATGTGCACAACACAGGAGAATTGTTGCATATATTTGCTTGTTCTGTTTGCCTGCATGTTTATCTTTTGTTACTGTTAGTACATTTCTAAGTAGTAGTATTAATACCATTACAAATGGCATGCAGTGCAGCAAATGGTATATATGACACTGTGCAGTCCAACTCCAGTCTGTCACAATTGCAACTGGAGCTGGCCAGATATATTTAGGTTTTTAATAATATGACACAAAATCACTAAATAATACTGCTTGGGTATCATTTTCACATAATATATCAAGTGGCACTAGCAGATTCCTTCAATACCCCAACATATTCAGCATTATATTTTACTTCGTCTCCAGTTGTATCAAAGAAGTGTATTGGCAATATTTCTGAAATAACTCAAGTTGATACTTACTAAACAATTTAACATTCAATGGAGTACTATAATTGTAAATGTACTCTCTATGATCATCAAACATCAACTGAAGGACATCTAAATCATTAGCGGCACGTTGTCTGTCTCTGAGAGCTTCGATCTACTTTTTCTAATTGTTTTAGTTTTTTTATAGACAATGAACGTTTTTGAATATTTAAAGTCCATTGATTTTCTTTATTAAATAACTTGTTAAATGATGATTGTTGTGACAAAATTACTTGTAAGTATTGACTGTATTCTTAACTCCGCGGCAGTTGAGTCCATCGACGTGGAAGGTTCCGCTGGTGGTGGTGATCCTACCGCTCTTTCGCCTTTGTGCCATTTCCAGTAGTAGAATGCATTTCCGAGCATCTGTTCAAGCACCTCCTCGACGACCCTCATAATAGTCGCCGTAGATCTGTAGGAAGAAAATGTTAATATCATTCAATTTGATCTTATTTGCAATAAAATGCTACAAGAATATTATTCAATGGAATGGCGGTAATTATCTACTATAATAATTATGCCTACTGCAAAAGGTGTTACAATTTAAAATAAATTATTCTTTGCACCATGCACTTAGCAAAGGATTGACTCATGGTGATTACAATGAATCGCTTACAGGAAATACGTGGGTTATAAACAAAAGGGTGGTGAGAACAACACCTCTCTCGGATGTTTCCACGCAATAAGAATGATTTAAATTTTGCTTTTATTTAAAAATTGTGCGTTTTACGAAATTTTTAAGCATTTTTATCTAATAGAGTATGTATTCATTATCATGCATAAGTAATGACGGCAAAATTTAAAAATAAGAAAAATGAAAGAATGCCAATATGTTAAAATGTCAGAATGTTAAAATGTCAGAATGCCAAAAGTTAAAATGTCAGAATGCCAAAAGTTAAAAAGTCAAAATGTCAAAAATATTAAAAAGTCAAATATCAAAATGGCGAAAATGTCAAAAAAGTTAAAAAAGTAAAAAATGTAAAAAAGTCAAAATGTCCATATGTCAAAAAATTTAAAAAAGACGAAAATGTTGAAAATGTCGAAAATGTTATACAAAATTAAATAGGTCATGTAATTCGGAAAGTCGTGTGGTGCCCACGCCAGATATTTTATTATACTTTCAAAAATTATTTTCTATTTTAAAACATGTAAAGGGCAATTATGTTTAGTAACAGCTATATTGGCATCATAATAATATTGTATGCCACATGCGTGCACACTTATATAATTTTTTTCTATTTGAAACATTAAAACTAGTCACTCAGACTGACCATTATTTTTTTTTATTTTACAGACTAAAACTTAATTACTAAAATAAGTTCAACAACGTCCGTTAGATCATTCTAACTAGGTATTATTTGCCCGTCACTCACTTAATGTAGTCGGTTTTCGTGCACAACAACCTTCTATTCTTATAAATTTTAGATTAATATATATATACCAATATATCCTACTAGAGAATTACCCTTAGCACCTATTGAGATTTATAGACTGCAAACATCATTTATCAAGATTTTGTAGAATCCTCCATTAAAAGATCTTGAAATAATAAAATATATATATATATATATATATATATATATATATATATATATATATATATATATATATATATATAATCCTTCAGTTTATTAAAGCGCAACAATGACACATCATGTAGGTATTTAATTTGTCTCTTACTTGTAATGTAATATCTTCTATGGACATTGATCCATTAATACATAATATAAGTATTACATATAATTAAAATAATGTAGTTATATCTGCCACCTCTCATATAGTATTGCATATAACTATTCGTATATCAATCAGCTGATTGAATAGATCCTAAAAATATAAAATTTGTTATAATAGTTCGATCAAAAAATGTAATCATTTCGTTGTAATTTGTTAGAATTATTCAAAATATGAATAGTGTTCATACGAGAATACATACAGTTGATTTTTTGACTAACAATGTATTGTACATAAGCAACAGAGAAATTTTGTTTGCAATTTGAAAATTACTCTACAAAAAAGAAAAACTATTATAAAAACTAAGGAGATTATTGATTACTTTATCACGAAACAACTTTAGTTAGTCGCTATTCATTCAGACGTTTTTTAATTATGTTCACAGACATACACACTGAGAGATATTTTCCAAAAATTGTCTATTTCGACTATATTCATGTAATGTAAAGAAAAGTAAAAATGAGCTCCTCGATTCTTTTCCCAATAAAGTATTTTCATTTGTCAACTATGACAAATTAATTTACAAATATATTATAGTAAATTGATTTTTTTTCAATTTAACTATTCTGTAGATTATACTTTAAATAATAAAAAATAACATGAATTAAATTATATACCCTCTTTCTAAGTGCCATTCATTACTGTCTAGCAAGTCATACAATTTTGGGATGTGTGTTCAATAAATGTCTATTCTTTCCTACTGCCACAAATTAAGAACTTGAGAGTTTCAGGAAACTCATAGAAAAATATTGTCAAATTGGATGGATAGTGTATATTTTGTGGGGTGGACTGAGAGTAAATTGCACAAATTTGAAGCTATTAATTTTGACAAATTGTAACTAACTGTATCTCCACAATCAAAACTATGTTCAGCTTGATACCTGCAGCTCGGTTTATAGTATTGGAGGATACAAATTATCAATAGAACTTTATCTTGTTGATACAGTAAAGTACCCGGAATAATTTAAATTTCCTAAGAAGGGGTACAAAAACATGTAACAATAATAAATCAAAATACTTACAATAATAACTTTATCAAAAGATAGCAGTCCTACAGATATCAGAGTCTTCGTTTGGCTGATAAATTTTTTCAAGAGATTATACAACAATTCCAAAACAGATTCCACAGTCCTCGAGTCTGGACATCTAAATAATTGCAATTGGGCCGTTTAGTTTGGGTAACTCAACATTCAACAAATATGAACAAATTGCTGGCAGGTACCTCATGGTCTTGTCGGTTTGTAATGAAGAAATAAGTACACGTGCATTTTCTTCATTATGGCCAGCTACCCATCTGGACTGGATGAGTTTTGCTATTTTGTAGTTTAACATGTTCAGCGCATTATGGTTTGATTTCGAAAACTGTAGCTCTTTCAATTCCTTTTGTGGGTGTGGAATTACTGCACTATATTATAAAAGAAAGATATATTAGACTCGTATAGATAAGAAGTGATTAATACTAAAAAAATTAATGATAAAATAGAATTAGGGCCGATATCTTGATAATTAAAATATTGATAATAGATGTTGTGTAAAATACAATAATAGTATGGTCTGATGTTCACGAATCCATGAATGTATGGTGTCCCACAAGAAACTGTCTTAGGTTCATTACTATTTATTTTGTATATGAACAAAATGCATGAATATGCTGTAAACTGTAAAATAAGGGTATTTACTGATGACACTATGTTATATATTTGAATTTAGTAAATAGGTGGCTCTGTAATAATGATTTATGCATTAATATTGCTAAATCTAAAGCAATTGTATTTGGTTTGCCACATACACTAACAGCAGGAGACAACAAGATGCTAGATAATATCAAAGTAAATAACATCACATTAGATAGGGTAAAAGTCATTAAGTACTTAGGGGTCAAACTTGATGAGAATTTGAATTTTAAGTAACTCACTCAGTACATAATGAATAATATATAAAAAAAAGTTTATTTCTTGAGCAGAGCAAGCAAAACACCGAGTTCATATGTCCTTAATAAATTGTATAAAGTTTTAGTTTTGCCTCACATGGACTTCTGCTCTACTGTGTTACTTAATTTGAATAAAAACCATCTAGAAAAAATACAAAAAAATTCAAAATAGAGCACTAATAATTATATTAAAATGCAATAAATACACAGCTATAACATTGATGCAAAATAAATTAAACTATATGAGGATTTACCAAAGAATCATGTATAAAAACACTTGATATGATCTATGAAATCAAAAATATACTGTTCCACAGTATATGTGTTGTAAACTGAAATATCTTGGTGGTACACATTCTTATCCTACACATAATGTTAATGATTTCTGCATTCCACCATACACAAAATCACATACATTGTGACAATGTGTGTATAAGAGAATTACAAGGATTTATAATTTACTGTTGAATTTAAAAAATTGTAATCATTACGCTACCTATAAGCAATTATTAAAGCAAAATGTTATGGAGAAGTGAACAAGATATTCTTTCTTGAAATTATTTTTTATTTTCTGGTGTAACTTTTTGATTTTCTTTGTAAACTCATATATATATATATATAAACAAAATTGTACATTTGTCTATTTTTGGTCTAGTTTTAATTATCTAAATTTTCACATTTCTCTTTTATGAATTTGTTCTGTTCATTTTAAATTTATTCCTTCTATGACATGTGTAAAATACAATGTATTGGTTGACACAAATAAACTATACATTTTTTTTAAAAACCTTTACTTGGCATCACATATACATACAAAAGACAAATCTAACTCAACATAATATCTAATAATATATAATTCTCAAACAACAAAAATACTCCACTTTTCAATATTCCATTTCCACCCTCACCCACTTTATTTTCCATGCTAGCCTTTTCAAAATTTCCACACATTTCCCATCCTCTCTTAAACATTCACTCACCTTTCTGTAATCTTCCACCCCCTCTGTGTTTAGTTCTGTACATTCAATCACCATCTGTCGCTCCCCTTACCACACAGTAAATGTGTGATGTGTTTCAGCTACATCCACACTTTACTTCCTCATCTTTCTCATATATCAACACCATTTTCTTAATTCAATATCAGCCAATTGACGATTTATCAGCAGACCTTCTGTTTGCCTATTTGTGTACTTTTCATTTATCAAAAGCACACTTTCAACTTCCTAATTACCCCTATAAGTCAATAATAATAAACATAAAATCTCTAACTCCTGACACTGTCTGCACAATTCTATCTCTAGATACACACACAGACACACAATTCATCACTCAAACAGCCAAAACCAGTGTTAGCAAATAATTGTGTATGTTACTCATATGAAAATATATGGACAGTCGCTGATACTAGCAAGAGCATTATTTGGAAGAGAGAACTTGGACACTGCAAGACATGCAAAGTCTTCTTGTACTTGAAGAGTTTGTTAGCTTAGCAAAGTGGGTACAAATCAAGTACATGTAAAACATAAACAACCACTAATAAAACAAATGTCATTACGCCTATGCCTAAATATAATATTCCAAAACGTAAAAATGTCAGAATGTTAAAATGTCAGAATACCAAAAAGTTAAAAAGTTAATATGTCAAAACTTGAAAATGTCAAAACACAAAAATTTTAAAAAAGTCTAAAAAAAAGTTAAAAAAAGTCAAGAAAGCCAAAAAATGTCAAAAAAGACAAACAACATAACAAATAACATGTCAAAAAAGATAAAAAAAAACAAAAATGTCAACAAAAATTAAAAAGTTGAAAATGTCGAAAATGTTATACAAAATTAAATAGGTCATGTAATTCGGAGAGTCGTGTTCACGCCAGATATTTTACTTTTATTTTGACAGTTTTTACTTTTTTTTTTCTTTTTTCACATTTTTTTACATTCAATATTTTTTACTTTTTGTGGCTTTTTTGATATTTATTTAAGTAAAAAAAAGTCAATTTTTTACTTTTTTGACTTTTTTACCATTATGACATTTTTTAATTTTTTTAACATATTTGAACATTTTTTTTTTTTTTACTTTTTTTAACTTTCCGAATACATCACTGATGTAAAGAAAGGTATTGTTTTACCGAAAACGTGTTCACGTTTTAAAACTAAGATCGTCGAAATATGCGATAACTTCTCGGGAAAGAAATTACACAAGGAAGGCATTGATTGTTGCCGTGTAACATTTCGCAAAAAAAAAAAATCCTATATGTAAACATGTCAAAATTTCAGTAAAAAAATTTAAAATGTCAAAAAGAAGTAAAAATGTCAAAAATGTCTAAAAAAAAGTCGAAAATGTGAAAAAAGTAAAAAATGTCAAAAAGAATAAAAAATGTCATAAAAGGCAAAAAAAAGTCATAAATGTCAATAAGTCAAATTTTTTTAAAAAGCCGAATAGTTGATAATATTATAGAAAATTAAATAGGCCATGGAATTCGGAAATCGGCCCAAATTCGCAATACATTAAATGTTATGGACTTTGCAATAACTGAGATCATACAAAGTGTATACGGATTTAACACCCGAAAAAACGAAATTCAATGTAAATAAACAAAAAGGGAAAGGCGGAAACGGTTGGATTTGTAATGCATGTATAGCCTTAGGTAATGCAGCGTCTAATGAGAAATGTAATGGATTTGTCCTCGCGGGTTCCATTCTCCATCTCATAATTCTAAAATAGTATCAATGCTTGAAGAGCTGCTACAAAAACAATTTAACATTTTCAAAACCGACATACAACAATCTTTAAGTACATTTTCAGAACAATTTACACACATCGATAACCGCCTAAACAAACTTGAAGAAGATAATGATAGGCTCCAGGCAGAATTGAACAACATAAATATTTCAGTAAGATCAACAGATACTAATATTATTAACGTCAGTGATGTCTTGTATGAAACAAAACAAAGTAATAAAGAATCTAATATTATGGTTTTCAATATGGTTGTATCGACGAAATTTAGTGATGATATCAAACAAAGTGATGATCTCTACGAATTCAATAAAATTCTAGCACCGGTTGGCGACATTATCAATTCCACGAAAATATTTCGCGTGGGGCGGAAGGGTAATAAAAATAAAAGTAGGCCCTTGAAAGTTATTTATGAGAACTCTACTACTGTTAAAAAAATATTGGCAGCAAGCAAAACTCTGAATACGGGTACTGTCACAAGAAAATCTGATTTAGCACCATTACAACAAGAGGAATTGAGGAAAGCTAAGCAGGACTTGTACAACAGAACTGCAGCTGGCGAAAAGGACTTGAGACTGAAATATATCAATGGTACATCATGCGTTACACATCATGTAGTTCAACGCGAAAAACTAAATATTTATTTTATTATAATGCGGGTGGAATTAAAACAAAATCAAAGGAATTCTTTCATAATGCGAATTGCTCAATTTATGATATTATAATCACTATAGAAACTTGGATAACAAATGACATCTTAAATGCCGAACTCATGCTAACTAACTACCAGATTTATCGTTCTGACCGATCACAGTACACCAGTGTAAAGTCTCGTGGAGGTGGCATACTTATAGCAGTTAGAAAAGAACTATCTTCATCGATGTTATTATTAGCAGAAAATAAAATTGAAGAAATATTCGTGCATATAAATACATATGATAAAAATTGGGTTATCGGGGCAGTATATATTCCTCCAAACTCTGGTTTGGAATTATATGATAAGCATTGTGCGAATATTGAGGAGTTGGTTGCAAATTTTCCAGAAAATCAATATATTATATGTGGGGATTATAATCTACCAAATTATGTTGATAGTTTTAGATCCGTTAATAGTAAGAACCCAGCAGTTTTACTCTCTGAGAACTTTAGTTTCTTAAAATTACAGCAAATAAATGAGATAAGTAATGAAAGGGGAGTTGTTTTCTTAGATCTAGAATTTGCTTCTGATAATTTGTAGAAGGTATCAACTACACATGAGGTTTTATGTAATATAAATTCTCACCATCTTCCATACTGTATATGTCTTCCTATCGCTTAATCATAATGTACAAACCAAGGTAGAAATATTTGACTTCGAGAAAGGTAACTATTTAGAAATGAACAATGCGTTAGCCGCTATAGATTGGGACTCTTATTTTAACAACTGCGATTTAGATAAAATGGTAGCTAAATTTTATTATATTTTTAATGGTCTATACCTAAGAAACTATATATTCTAGTCGGTATCCTAAATGGTTTAACAATAATTTGATAAATTTGGTAAGGAAAAAGAAAACTGTTCACAAAAATTATAAACGTACGAATAGTTTAGATGACTATCACATATTTCAAGAGCTACGCAAGCAGTGTACAACGTTAAATAATATATTATATAAGGCTTATATAACACGTACAGAAGCATCTCTTATTGAAAAACCCGAAGTCATTCTGGTCTCACATTAATAACATAAAGCGATCCAACACTATGCCTGCGCGCATGACTTATAATGACGTCAATTTTAACACTGCAATTGAAATTGCTGATGCCATTGCGGATAATTTTTCATCTGTATACGTCAATGATACAGGTCAACTTTCGGCAGAAAACCAAAAATAAATAACTATACAGTTGCTCCGGATTTGATAAAGATTGACATTATCGATGTATTCAATGATATTACAAATTTATTTAAAAGTTGGTGATCAGGTGCGGATGGAGTGTCAAATTCTTTATTGCAAAAATACATCTACACTATATCAAAGCCTATTTTATTACTATTTAGTTCTTCATTACAATGCCAAAGGTTTCCTACAATGTGGAAACAATCTACAAACGATTACAATCTTTAAATCTGGAAATCGTGAGGTTATTAGTAATTACAGGGGAATCTCGATTCAATTTTCGTTAGTGAAACTTTTAGACAGTCTTGTAGCAGCGCAACTACGATGGATGACACGACAAATTATTATTGATGATCAACACGGCATTATGGAGGGCAGGTCTGCCACAAACAATTTGTTGTTATATCAAAACTATATACTAAAAGCTATGGAACATCGGGAACAAGTAGATGCTATTTATACGGACTTCTCCAAGGCATTTGATTAAGTGAATCATAGATTATTATGCGCTAAATTAAGTACCTTGTGTCAATTAAATTGTTTGCATCTAAACACCAGTAAGTGCGTAGCTATCTCCTTTTGTAGGAAGTCTTCGTTGCTGACGACAAAATATGTTATATGGGATCTATTTGTCGCAACTCAAAAGATTTCACAGCGCTGACTACTAAATGTCTGTTTGTTTCACTTGTTCGTCTAATAACAGCATATGCCTTGGTTGTGTGGAATCCAAATTACCAAGTACATTGTAACAAATTAGAAAGAATTCAGACTAAGTTCATAAGGTATTTGGCATTTAAAACCAATAGAATTAGTGTTAGTAATGCAATTATTTTAAGCAATTTTAATTTATTGACTTTTGCTGGTCGCAGAGTTCTGTTTCCTCCACCAGCTAGTGAATGGTTTTATAAGCTGTGCTGAATTAGTGGATGAGCTTAACTTCTATATTAATCCCACTAACAGACAAAACAGACAAACACCTCTGTTTAGGTTGACATTTCACACCACAAATTATGGCCATAATTCTCCAGTGACTAGAATTCAATCGTTGGCAAATTTTTATAATGTAAATGCAGATATTTTACTTTTTAATTCATCAGTGACAGTCTTTAAATGTTCATTATTAAAATTGATTTCATGTGTTGGTTTAAATGAAATGTAAATTTTCACCTATTTCTATATCTTCATGTATGTACACTTAGTTATTTTATTTTATTTCGTAGGTTGTAATCTTTTGTATTTTATATCTTATATTTTGTAAGAATTTGTATGAAATGGCGTTGCCGTAAATAAAGAATTATTATTATTATTATAACAATCAACTAAAAATTATGTCAGACTATTTTTAGTTCTTAGTTGATTGTTATCATATTAATATAAAAATTACCTTCTGGCATCTGGATGTAGAGATATTAATTTAATTATTCATCTGCATTTTGTCCATTTCGTCTATCATTAATAATCAAAATCTATAGCCAGACCAGGAAGTTGTTATGAGAACATGCCACAGCCTTTCCTGGCCATTCTAATTTGAGTAAATATTGAGGTCTATCTTCAAGTTGATGGTGTGTATATCAGCAGATGACATATTCTGAAATTAAATGTGAAGCCTATTACATACCAAATATACATTTAACATATAAAACAAACAAACAAAAAACACACTAGAATAATAAAACCAATGTGTTCAGTAACAAAACATTATTTTGCATAAAAATAATCTTTGCTGTGTTGTGTATATACTTAATTGGCATCAGATTATACTTGTAGACAATCTGTTGACATTGTTAAGTAACAACAAATCTTTACTCAAGCAAATGATTCACCTATTACAAAGAGGGTAATAGCCTGATTAGAAAGTGGACATGCATTTACATTAAGACCCCATCAGAAACTCTTCAACAGAATATTGCCCTTCAATTAATAGAACTGATGTTATAAAATGGACATCATTCTCATACTTATTCACACAAACTCTCTAAATACAACACAACCAGCCAACATCGCTGAGCTATATGAGTTAGATATCACTTTAAATAGTTGTTAAACCATTGTCCAATAAACATTTTAAGCATGTAAGAGTTTTCCTGAGGTAGTGATTCTAGTGTTCTACACATCATATTTGGTGTGAGCAGGTGGATTTTCCGCCTGTACACACAACAACTAGATTCAATAAATCAAAAGCTGTAACAATGTAATGAAAACAATTAAAGATAACAAAATTTATAAATAAAGGTTAAACTCACCTCCATTTGTGTAGATATACGTCGAAATCCTTGTTGACAGCGGCGATCCGTTGTAGATACGGATTAAGGCCGTTGTTGCGATCAATAAAATTCGTTCACAAAATTCACGTCTGCTGGCGAACGAAAAACGTATTGCTTTAGAAAACACACCGGTGTTTACCATGGAAAAGTGTTTACAAAACAAACGTGCGACGCAATTGCTTCTGCGCAACTACCTGTCAACCAAGAAATGTTGATGCATCGACTGCTTCACTGTAACGAAACGGTTGGTATTAGTTAGGCAAGTATCACACTATAATCACGAATTTCGCTTATATTTTATTATGACAACTCATGTCCAACGAATTATAAGATCTTATAGTATGTTGATTATACCATATTCAGTCACCAATCAATAATTATATTTTCATAGCAGACGTCAAGAAAAATAAACAAAGTAGTAATTTAAATAATAAAGTGTGTAGCTAGCCTTACTTTCGACACGAACAATTCCGACAATCGCCGATTCCTTTTGACATGTCCCTATAAACACGCATTTATTTATTTATCGAAAACAGAACCTCAAAAAGTGAATTAACTTATCGGCGCTAATAAGCAGGAAGCGCATCGTGAAACAACGAGTGTTTTAGGGAAATCAACAATCGACGGGAAGTTGCATAAACATAGCACGACGTTCCGTTATAAATATAGCCACAAACGGTATAACCTCAAAATTAATTACAATAGGTTTGTTTACAAGCACAGAAGGCAATTACAAAGAAACAAAAGGCACAGTTGAATACAGAATTACATAGACATCAAGCATTGCAAATGAGGAGAAATAAGTGACATTTATTTCTTTTAATATGGAGTACATTTAAGTTAATAACAATATATCTCTTTAACCCGGCGTTGGTACGGTGGGGTATGACATACCCCAACCAAACTAAATTGTGAATTTGTAAAGAAATCAACGATGCCATCAGCTCCAGCATCTATGTACCTTTGAATTAGATCTCATAGAAGGCTTTATGTAAGAATATAATGTCAACAGTGTTCAGTTCTGATTACAATATACAACTAAAGCGGGCGGGGGTATACCATACCCCAGTGTACTAGTGACGTTATAAGTAGCACAATCAGGTTGTTCGGTACGCTGTACCTAGTTTTAGACCTTTTTGTTTTTTATTAGTTGTTGACGTTGTGAATGAATTATCTGGTACATACAGTGTCTCTAGAAACAGTCGTAGATGGCCCCTTACCCTGTTTTATTCAATTCTCAACTCTGCGGCAATAAATTCCATGATTATATGGAAATGTAATAACAATGACTCTACAGCTAAAATTCCTCGCCGAAATTTTTTTAAGGTTCAGGGATATATTGTTTGTGTCCCAGAAAGGCTGATTGGAAGTCATTCTACACTTGCAATTCATGCAACCATTTCATTTGCATGGATCGCTGTCGTCATATTTGTGACGAATGTCAGGTCTCCGATAGCCCTTGAAATGTTAGAATTTTCTTTAATCATGACATTTCTTTTGTGATTTCATATTTAAGTTTTATGATAAAGTGGTTACTTTACCAAAAAATCTCATTAGTTATATGTTTTACTTTTAGTTCTAGTATGTTTTTCTGTATATGAAAATGTTACGTTTTCAAAAGAGTTTATTTTTTTTCTGCAAATAAAAGTTTATTCATAATTATTTTTTACTTGATATGATCAATAGTAATTAGTAGTAGCAAAAACACACCAAAAAGTTATGAATTCAATTTTGATGTTATTTTGAGTGCTTTTGAAATTGGGGGTATCACATACCCCAGTGTACCTGTCGCGGAATTTTATCCCACCGTACCAACGCCGGGTTAAGAAGAGTTTTCTAATACTTATCTATGACTTCAGTTACACCTGTTGCAATGTTATTCCATGTACATTTATTTGCAAAAGAGCTTTTGTTAGAACTGATTTCTGCTGCTGCTTTCTGAAAGTAATAATTAATACAGTTAAACTTATATTAGCTGTTTTCGGTTATTGCTCTGTGCCGCTCTGGGCTTATTGTCCCTTGTTCTATTTTTCATGCAAGCTGCTCCTGATGCACACAATTCTATCTTGTCCCTTACATTACTCCACATTGTGCATGTATTCATTACTTATAGTGTGGTTAAGATTGTTGACTAAGTAGGCACACGTAGATGGGAGTTATTTAAATACATTGTATTGTTACTACTCGTATTTAATTGTATTGTTGCTATTCTTACTCCTACAATTAAAAAAAATGCATATCATGGTTGGTTGTATTGTTGCCTACCCAAGAGAAATTGACAGTAAACTGTTCACATTCACAAAATAGTGAGTTCTATTTTTGTTTTGTTTAAAGCTGATTGAACATGTAATGTTCAGAGTGACTAGAAATGTTAAATGAAAGCAGCTGTGGTAGAGCTTTAGCATAATTTGATAGTGTGATATCCTAATAGCAAAGTTGTTGAGAAAGCTTCTAGCATTTTGTTATAATTTTGATTCAAGTGTACCTTTGTGATATCAAAGAGAACCATATTTAAACCACAAAAACACTTAATATCAATAATAAGTGTTGAGGGATGGCACTAATCTATTGGTGAGAAGTCTAGATTACTACAACCAGCAATATTACGATTTATTGAATACAATTTTTTTCATTAACAGACTATAATAAATAATGAGTGCTTGTGTGTGATATTTCTTTTTATTAGTGCCAGCGCCATTCCCTTACAGATTTTGGAAAACTTGTGAGTGTAGGAGAGATTCTATAATTCTGAAATTGCAGGTATCACATGTCCAGGCCACAGCTCATCTTTTTATTATTGTAATATCTAATGTAACCATAGGGCTTGTACAACTCAACAGTACCTCATGTCATATCAACACACTTGAAAGTTGTCTTACCTGTGTTTAAAACTGAGCGAGCAATTATTCGGATGTATTGAAAGACTGAAATATATATATATATATATATATATATATATATATATATATATATTTATATACATATATACATATATATATATATATATATATATTTATATACATATATACATATATATATATATATATATATATATATATATATATTTGATGTTTTTAACATTTTTAACATAGTTTGACTTCTTTGACTTTTTTTGACATTTTTGATTTTTTTTACTTTTTGACATGTTTACATTTTCATATTTTAATTTTTCACATTTTCAAATTTTCACATGATAATGTAATATAATTATTAATGTATATTTTCATTATCTTACTACATTTACCATGCGACCATTTTCGCTAATTTCGCGATTGAGTTACGACACGCCCGCTGACGTCACATATATTATTTATTACTAGTGGCCGGTTGCAGCCATTGCTGCAATAAAAGATGTTAATTGAGAGGTTTAGAGTGGAAAAACATTTAGATATTCCGATCATTTAATGTGGATAACGCATGTTTTTTATTTAACTACTGTATGTGTTAATACCATATTTTGCATGGGTATCTATTATTTCAAGTAGCTCAGTTTTGGTAGAAATCTGCCCGGGAAAAATTTATGTTTACAAACTGCTATACACCAATTTGGAAAGAAAAATTCGTATATCCTTTACTTAATCTGGTGTATGCTATTCATTGCATAATACCGTTAGTTCATTATATTATCTTAAAATCTGGATGATAACAAATATAGTGTATGATAAATGAAAAAGTATATGCGTTTACTTGTTTGGCTTGAATCAAACCTAAACGAAATAACATACCATCACAAATAATGATATTAATATGGGCATCGTCTCATAATATATGCGGTTGTCGGAAAGACCACCGGCCGATAGCCAAATAGGGATTGTTTTTCTCTCTCTATATGCGGTTCTACACTATTCAATATTCTTACGTTTTCCATTACAATTTTCTTCTCTATAAAATCACTAATTATAATTACTAATTATTTAAAAAATAAATTTACAACCTTCCACATTTCCACTTGATCCCTTTCAATGAAATTCATTCTTTGTTCCGAACTGTCCCGGTATACATTTTTAGTTTCTGAGCTCGACCCGTAGATTTACTCATATTACTACAAAGTCCAACTTATAAATGTATTTATATATTTACTGTACTTACTTTGATAAATAATGGGTCAAGACGACAAACACCATTTTCATTAGATTTGACAATATATCGTAACACTAATTGTTTTAAAAACAACGAATGGAGACAAATTGGTTTTAAAATATTCCGCGTAAAGTTAACGTTTAATGCCAATGCTTGAAATTTAAATCCTAAATTCACTTGTGTTTTTACCAACTTTAGAAAGCGATATCATTACTATTATCACAATGCCACGAAGGGATAATTATGGAACAAAATCTGGAATGGGAAAACACTATGGTTATAAATTTGCTAGTTTTACCTTATCAGTATAGTGTCATGCGAATATGTTATAATATTTTTTCCCCTTTTAATACGATGTGTCGTTTGTTTCGTGGTAAAATTGTATAGAGATTTTTTTATTTGATTCTAAATTGTCTATCCAACAGGCTTATGCTTATTTTATTCGGACAATTTTTATTTTATTTTTCTTTTAATCATCATAACGGTACAATTTTTATAACAACATTTTTGTCGAATTTCCTTTGGAATTAAAACACCTACAAATGAGTCCAAGCGCGACTTTATATCGTGAAATAAAATTTCAGAATTTTGTAGCTTTCCCGCTTCAATTTGAAACATACTCGACATTTTCCTCGCCATATAGACAGACAGACATGTTCTATCAAACGACATACAGTTCAGTGCCAGGCCACTTCTGGGACGGCCCCAATTTGGACGCTACGGAAGGGAGTTTTGGCATTTTTACCGCTTTTGAGCACATTTATCATGTAACGATTGTCTTTTCTTTTAAAGAAAATTAAACTAAGATTTTTCATTTGGTTCAAAATTGTGTATCCTACTGGCTTCAGTTGATTTTGATTGGACAATATTTATTCTATTTATCTTCACTTCTTCGACTTTACCGATACAACTGTGAACTTTTTATAACAATATTTGGTTTTGTTTTGTGTTTGTCTCTTTCAAATTTAAGGACCAACAAAATAAAATCAAAAACTACTTTCTATCATAAAATAAATATCAACGTATCCACAAATTGGCTAAGCACTGTAGATTTACCGGTTCAATTTGAAATAGCTCAACATTTTTCCCGCCATTTAGACTATATTTCCAACCAAACATCAGTTTCAGGGCAATGCCACTTTTAGACGGCCCCAATTATGAACGGACGTAAGATAGTTTTGGAATTTTTACCGATTTTTATCACATTTATATTTTATCATGTGACGGGTTTGTCTTATGTATTAAGATTTTTTATTTGGTTGAAAATTATCTATCCAGCAGGCCAAATCTCATCTTGCTTGGCCAATTTTTATTATTTTTGTCTTCACTTCTTCGACTTTACCGTCCAAACGGTATACTTTCTATAACAATATTTTTCTCTTTGGAAATGAACGGCCTACAAAATAAACCAAGAACTACTTTCTACCATGAAATAAAATTTTCAAGATTTCAAAAATTTGCTAAGCCCTGTAGCTTTTCAGGTTCAATTTGAAATAATCTCGACATTTTCCCGCCATCTAGACTATATTTTCGGTCAAACGACATAAGTTTCAGCTCCATACCACTTTTGAGACGGCCCCAATTTTGAACGGACGGAAGCTAGTTTTAGGATTTTTATCAATTTTATTATTTGGAATGTGACTGGTTTAGTTTTTGTTATAAGGAAAACATATTTTAAGATTTTTCATTTAGTTCAAAATTGTCTATCCAACAGGCTAAAGTTTATCTTAATTGGATAATTTTTATTTTATTTTCATTCGTTTTTTCGACTTTACCACCAAAACGGTATACTTTTTATAACAATATTTTTGTTTTTCTCTTTGGAAATGAGATACCTATAAAATAAGACCAAAAACCGCTTTCCACCATGAAATAAAATTTTCAATGTTTCAAAAATTTGCCAAGGCCTGTAGCTTACAGGTTTAATTTAAAATATCGCCATCTAGACTATATTTCTAATCAAACGATATAAGTTTTAGGGCCATGTCACTTCTGGGACGGCCCTAATTTTGAACGGACAGAAGGTAGTTTTAGCATTTTTATTGATTTTATCAGTTGTATCTTTTATCATGTGACGGGTTTGTCTTTTGTGTTAGGGAAAAAATGTATTAAGATATTTCATTTAGTTCAAAAGTATCTATCCAGCAGCTATAAAGCTCATCTTGATTGGCCAATTTTTAAAATTAATTTTTTTCTTCACTTCTTAGGATTTACTGCAAAAACGGTACACTTTTTATTACCATATTTTAATGTTTTTCTCTTTGAAAATGAGACCTACAAAATAAGACTAAAAACCGCTTTCTACCATAAAATAAAAATTTTAAAGTTTCAAAAATTTGCCAAGGTGTAACTTTACAGGTTCATTTTGAAACAATATCGACATTTTTCCCGCCATCTAGACTATAATTCCAATCAAACCACATTATTTTTAGGGCCATGCCACTTCTGTGACGGCCCCAATTTTGAACGGACGGACGGTAGTTATGGAATCTTTTTTTTCGATTTTTATCACTTTTATATTTTATCATGTGACGGATTTGTCTGTTGTTTTAGGGATAAAACGTACTAAGATTTTTCATTTGGTTCAAAATTGTCTATCCAACTGGCCAAAACTCATCTTGATTGGACAATTTTTATTTTATATTTCTTCACTTCTTCAACTTTACCGCCAAAACGGTACGCTTCTGATAACAATTTTTTTGTGGTTTTTTTTCATTGGAAATGAAGGATCTACAATATAAGAATAAAACCCACTTTCTACAAGGAAATAAAATTTTCTGTTTCAAAAATTAGGCCTATAGCTTTGCAGATTCAATTTGGAACAATCTCGACATTTTTCCTGCCATATAGACTATATTTGCAATTAAACGACATAAGCTTGAGGGCGATGCCACTAATGGGACGACCCCAATTTTGACGCAACGGACCTTAGGTTTCTGACGTTGACGGATATTTTTTGAAATTTTACATTTTTACTTCTTGCAGCTTTATCTGTAACTGTAGAGCAATTCTATATATATATATATATATATATATATATATATATATATATATATATTGCAGCAATGGCTGGAATAAAAGAAGTATAATTTATGTTTGCGAAAATTCCCAGTTATTTCCGGGTAAATTGGATATCTTTCTGCAGAAAGGAACCAATCCACCTAATGTTACAAGTTGAGAAAACAGATTTATATAAATTAAAAAGTATCTATTCATCTCAGGTTAATTTTGGACTTTAAAGCAATATTTTTTTTAATTTCATTAAGTTAAATTGTTTACTTCAGTGTAAAGGTAAGAAAAACAAACATATTTTGTCAGATTCCTTTCTACAGAAAGGCATGCAAATTGTATTGAGATTTCTTATTTGGTTCTAAATTATATATGTAACAGGCTTTAGTTGATTTTGATAGGCATTGTTTATTTTATTTTATTCACATCGGCATTGCCGATTAGGTAAAAAAACATACCATTTATGATATTACTATGCGCATTGTCTAATAATATACGCGGTTAATTCATTTGCTGTAACATTTTCCATTGCAATGTTCTCATTCATATTATTTGATGTTCCAATAGAACTTGATAACGAAAAGGGCATGTTACCCATTTCTATAGAAAATAAATTTTGAAAATTAAAATCAAATGACGTTAGTTTTATTTCTTGGTAATCTTCTAGTACGGCCTCTGTTTTGACACAACGGAGAATAGTTTTGGGTTTATTATCGATTTTTATTATTGTTATAATTTATCATCTAACGGGTTTGTCTTTTGTTTTTGTGAAAAATTATACTGAGATTTGTATTTCGTTCAAAATTGTCTATCCATCTATCTGCAGTTGAATTTGACTGGACAATTTTGATTTGATTTTTCTACACTTCTTCCACTTTACCGTCTAAAGGGTACAGTTTTTATAACATTAAGTTTGTGATTTTCTCGTTAGGAATGAAAGACCTATAAATAAGACTAAGACGACATTTTTCCTGCCATCTATTTGATATTTTTACCGATTTTTATGACTTTTATAATTTATTATATGACGGTTTTGTCTTTTGTTTTTGGAAAAAAAAATTTTAAGATTTTGGTTCGAAATTATCTATCCAGCAGGATGAAGTTCATCTTATTTGGACACTCTTTATTTTATTTTTCTTCACTTCTTCGACTTTACCGCTAAAACAGTATACTTTATATAGCAATATTATTGAGTTTTTCTCTTTACAAATGAAAGACCTACAAAATAAGACCAAAAACCACTTTCTATTATGAAATAAAATTTTAAAAGTTTCAAACATTTGCCAGGCCCTCTAGCTTTACCCGTTGAATTTAAAACAATCTCTACGTTTTTCCGCCATCTAGACCAACGATTGCCAAAGTGGTGGTCCGCGGACCACTAGTGGTCCGCGAGAAAATTTCGCTGGTCCGCAGAAAAATGTGGAATATACTTACTCATCATGTTAAGTTATGTTTTAAGATGCATTAAAACATGATTCAATTCGTAACAATACGTTACAAGTTATAAAAACTTCTGTCGTATACTGTACACACTGTAAGTTAAGCATACATCTAAAAGAAAACCTCATCGACCTATCGTCCGACGAAACTCTCAAATTTAAATTTCATTCATCCTTATCAAGACCTCAGTTTTGGCTTTCCATAAAAAGTGAATACCCTTTGCTTAGTGAACAGGCGATGAAAATTCTGATTCAATTCTCCACAACTTATTTATGTGAAAAGGCCTTTTCATCTGTCACAGTCATCAAAATATCCATAATCTTATTTCAAGTAAGCAGGAACATCCATCGCAGTAGGAATGTATAACGCTAAAAGTTTGATATATTTAAACCATCTTTTAATTGTTTTGTTTGTACAATTTTTGTTTATTTTATTATGGTTTATTAATAAAGCTTTCATAACTTGGTTACTATTAATAGTTTCATTACTAGGTACATTTTATGTGTTCTTTGATCACAATTTTTTTTTATACCGTGAGGTCAAAAAGTTTGGCGACCGCTGATCTAGACTATATTTCCAATCAAACGACATAAGTTTCAGGGCCATGTTACTTCTGGGACGGCCCCAATTTTGAACGGACACACGATAGTTTTGGCATTTTTACCGATTTTTATTACTTTTAAAATTAAATTTGTGACGGGTTTATCTTTTGTTTTAGGGAAAAATTGTACTAAGATTTTATATTTCGTTCAAAATTTCCTATCCAATAGGCTGACGTCGATTTCGATTTGACAGAATTTATTTTTATTTTCTTCACTTCTTCGGCCATCAAAACGGTACATATTTTATAACAATATTTGTCTGTTTTCCTCTTTGAAAATGAACACCTATAAAATAGTACGAATAATCACTTTCTAACATGAAATAAAATGTATCAAAAATTTGCCAAGCGCTGTAGCTTTTCAAATACAATTTGCAACAATCTCGCCATTTTTTTACCGCCATCTAGACTATATTTTAAATCAAACCACATAAGTTTCAGGGCCATGCCACTTCTGCGACGGCCCCAATTTTGAACGGGCAGACGGTAGTTTTACCATTTTACCGATTTTTATCACTTTTATAGTATATCATGTGACGGGTTTGTCTTTTGTTTTCGGGAAAAAATATAATAAGATTTTTCATTTACTTCCAGATTGTCTATCCAACAGGCGGAAGTTCATCTTGATTGGACAATTTTAATTTTCTTCACCTCTTAGACTTCACCGCTAAAACGGTATACTTTTTATAACAATATTTTTGAGTTTTTCTCTTTGGAAATGAAGAATCTACAATATAAGACTAAAAACCACTTTGTATCTTAAAATAATAGCTTCTCAGGTTCAATTTTGAATAATCTCGACATTTTTCGCGCCACATAGACAATCAAACTACGTGAGTTTCAGGGCCATTCCACTTCTGGGGAGACCCCAATTTTGACGCAACGGACCGTAGTTTTGTGACGTTGACGGACATTAATTGAAATTTAACATTTTTACTTTTTGCAGCTTTATCTGTAACTTTAGGGCAGTTATAATTGAAGTTTGATGAGTCAGTTTTGGATTATTTATCCAAAACTGACTCATCTAACTCATCCAATGAGACCAATCTCGATTTTTGTGTGAAAAACTCGTTTTTTATTTTTGCACTTTTCCGGCAGTACACGCCTACTGGTTGACATTTTCTAATATTTTTTTCCCCAATTTTTCTTTGCCTTTTTAGAGCGCACAAACTGACAGTTGAATTTTTTGATACGATCAATTCCATCTTTCGCACTTTCCCGGCTTTTCACGTTTCCACAGGTTTTCCTACCGGAGCTATAGTGTCTAATTTTCCCGACGTCTAAAAGGATGCCCCTTTCCAGTGACACCTTTTCCGACCCCCTACCCGCCCCCTTCCGCCCGCTAATCTCATGCAATGGAGGCCATTTTTTCCGCTTAGCTAATTATATATGTAGATAGACATGTCATATGCGCAATCGGAAATCGCTATTATTGAGAAATCTTCTGTTTTAGTTACACGATTTTGCTCAAATTTTCACAGGATCGCCTCGGATAGTGTCCGCAGATATTTGCCAAATTTGGCCGCAATCTGTTCTACCGTTTTCTCGGACTTTTGTTAACAAACAGACACCATACAAACAGGCACCATACAGACATACAGACAGACACCATGCAGACATACAGACAGACACCATACAGACATACAGACAGACACCATACAGACATACAGACAGACCCCATACAGACATACATACAGACCTCACACAGACATCGCAAAAATCGGGTTTATTTCGATTAGGTTGGGCATAAAACGTAACGAAAATTGAATTTTTTTTGCTAAATGGTTCACGGCAACAATACCTTCCTTCCGGTGTAATTTTTTTCCCCGAAAAGTTATCGCATATTTCCACAATCTTAGTTTGAAAACACATTTTCGGTAAAACAATACCTTTATTACATTAGTGATGTATTCGGAAAGTAAATATCTGGTGTGGGCACCATACGACTTTCCGAATTACATAACCTATTTCATTTTAGACATTTTCAACTTTTGGACTTTTTTTAAAGTTTATATTTTTATACTTTTTTGAAATTTTTTACTGTTTTTTTTGTTGACGTTTTTGACTTTTTTACTTTTTTGACATTTCTGATTTATTTTTTACTTTCTATGAAATTTCTGACACGTGAGATTTAGACTTTTTATCTTTTTGGCATTCTGACATTTTAACATATTCACATTTTAACATTTTGAAATTTTGACATATTTACATTTAGGCATTTTCATATTTCACATTTTCAAATGTTCACAGTTTCACATGAAAATGTAATGTAATTATTAATGTATATTTTCAATACCTTACTACATTAAGATGTGGCAATTTTCGCTAATTCCGCACTTCCGCCACGCCCGCTGACGTCACGTATATTATTCATTATTTGTGATATGCGCAAAAGGAAATCGATCTTGCTCTTGGTCACCAAAGCGCGGGCTCTTGTCCGATTTCCAAATTTGGTCGCAATCTGTTGTGTCGTTTTCCCGGAATTTTGTTCACAGACAGACAGACAGACAGACAGACAGACAGACATACATACCACACACAGACATCGCAATCGGATTTATTTCAACTATTTTGGGCATAAAACGTAACGAAAATTGATTTAAATGGTACACGGCAACAATACCTTCCTTCTGGTGTAATTTTTTTCTCAGAAAGTTATCGCATATTTCCACAATCTTAGTTTGAAAATGAGAACACGTTTTCGGTAAAACAATACCTTCCTTTACATCAGTGATGTATTCGGAAAGTACAAAGTCTAAAATGTCAAAAAAATTAAAAAAGCCAAAATATCGAAAATGTTATACAAAATTAAATAGGTCATTTAATTCAGAAAGTTGTGTTGGATACCAGATATTTAATAATTATATTTTCATAATACTGTATGTATAAATATGTTTTACTATTGACTTATATAATGTTTATATTTTCAAGTTATATGTTGTATTCTTTTATTATATACCCAAATATAAATTATATATTCAAAGTGAGTAGCATTTAAACATGAAAAACAGTTTATTGAACATTGCAATGTTTTTATTTTTTTGGTTATAATATTTATTGAAATGTGTTGTAAATGCTTACATTATATTTATGTAAATAATTTAAGTGTACAGAGTATTTACAAAAATACTTTACTTACAGCAGTGCTGTAGTTTTATAGTAATAATATTAATTCCAGATTTTTAAGCCACAGAGTTGAAAAAAGCAAGGATAGAACGAGTTAAGTCCATGGCAAAACTTCATAGCTGACCTGAAGCGTTTCTGCTAGAAATGGCCAAGAAGCAATTGAAAGGGATGGCTGGATCATGGTATAAGAGAATCAGAGATTTATAGCTTGGCAGATTTTGAAAAAGCATTTGTCAGCACACCTTCAAGAACTGAACATTGGCGAGTAATGGAACAGCAATCACAAGGGAAGAATGAGGACATAAGTGTATATTTTCCTGAAAAGGCAGTACTATGTTGATAATTGAAACCCTTCAGGACTAAAATTACCCCAGGTGAGCAATTTTATTTTATCAAAAGAGATAGAGAATGAGAATGAACTCTACAGTGATGTTATTAAATTTTAGAGAATTGAGCACACCCAAAAAAATAGAATCAGTGGAGTGAGGCACAAGACAGGTAAGAAGGACTATTTAATACCAATAAGTAAAGGTGAATTCATGCCAAAACAAGATAATAATTAATAAATATGAATTAGTTAACATTCAAGGTCACAAATAATAATAATAAACACTACCAACATTAAAAAGTATAACTTGTTTTTGATTTTATTATAACAGAGAGTGGGTGTCAATCTAAATGAATGGGGATGAACTAGTGGGACATGGTAGTAATGTCTGCTGTTGCATTCTCACCATTCCTATATTTCATATATTATTTCACTATAAACAGTAAGTCATTGAATTCCTATTACTCACGAAAGTATTTAAATAATTTTGAGAACGCAATAAATCTCCCAAAAACGACTAACAAAACAAATTGTAGGAGTAAGATTTAATATAAGTAGGTATTAACATAATTAATCCATCTAGATATGTACCAATAAAACCATTAGTATAAGGGATTAGCAGCAGAAAGTATCAAGCCCTTGACCGGCCAAGCAATTAACTAATTCACTGAAAATGTTCAACTCCAAGAATGTAGTAGGAGATATTTTATTTTATAAGTGCTGTGTCACAATAAGATAGTTACAGTTACAGACAGTTCAGTTACAGTTAGAGACGAGTCAGAGTTGAAGACTGCCCACATTTATGTTTAAAGTTTTAAAACAGTCAGCACAGAAGAACAGGTATTCTAAATATGCTTAAGAGAAGATACCATTAGTAATTAAATAAATAGGTAGTTATTTATACAAGTTACTTTATATCCAACCCTAGGTTGCCCAGCATAGGTTTTAACATACCATCAAAGGTAATCTAAAATTTGGTGACAGAGGGTTCAGAGAGAGTACAACGTGCTCCGAAGTCCCTTAAAATCAAAATATTTAGAAGATTTAGGCACCAATTAGTATAGTGATCAACAAAATAAACATATCAAATCAATTGACATCAAAAGAAGCTTCTAAAAGCTATTTATTGAATAAAGTTTGTCCAACATAATTTTATTTATTAATTATTATTTACTACTATGAACTATTTTTATTTATTATTTCAGCATAAACCCACCTTAAGGAATCCAATACCAGCAAGCATACTGTGGAGATTGAAAGGAGATGCTAATGCTGTGGCTGGATGGGTCATTTAGTCACTCACTGTACAATGGCCGAGGGCCTATGCTTTAATTGCAAGAAGAAAAAACACTTTAGTAGAGATTGCCCAGATTGAACACAGGGAGGGTTTAAAAATGATTATTAACCAATAGCTGAGGGACATTCACATCGAGAGCTTCTCAACAATTCGCTCAAGAAAGGGGTATTTGGTTAATTCACAATTCACAAACCCTCAAGCAAATGAGATGGTAGAACAAGCAAATTGTACAAAAATTCCATGATACAGGCAGAAATGGTTAGTGAGTGTTCATGGGACAAATACTTGAGAAAAATTTGATTTAAACACTTCAATCAATAAAACCACAAGAAGGAGCCATGGATATTATTTTGTTTGGGTCACGTTATAGCAGAAATTGAGAGTTATCAAGATACAGGAGAAGATCATGAGTAATTTGGAGAAAACATTCTTAGGGGACAAATGAAATACAAAGCACAGTTAGATAAAAAGATAATTGTTGGTAACATAATGAGGACAGGAAAATCATTTTAGTTAGAGGGCGAGCCCAGGCGACAGATGATAGTACCAATTTACAAGCTTTTCCTCACACAACCTGTTAAAATTTATGAACATAGTTCAGTTCAGTTGTTATTTTAAAACAAAAAATCAATTACAATTTTTTTTTAACAAACATAAGTAGTTCTCATTATTCTATTTTTGAACAATATTACCAACAATATTGCTCGATATATAAGCTGATAGCAACTCAAAATTGTTACATGATGGATTGATTATTGATTATGTATTAATTTGATTTTGTAGGGAATGAAACTGCTTGAAAAGTCTTGTATTGGTAAAACAGTATGCATACTACTATTTATCAGTAACGTACACATGCATGGTGTATGTATATCCTAAACCAACATCTGCTTGAAAAGTTTCTATCATAACCTAATATGAAATTGGCTCACAATTATGTGTTGGACGGATGCAACTAGTCAACATTTATAGCATAGCCAATCTTGGATGTATGCAAAAGGGGATGGTTTCAATTTCTAATAATGTAATTGCACAATTTTCAATCTAACATTCAGGGCAAGAATAAATACATCCTTTCTACTTTTGTGATTGATTCTAGCAAAATATTTAAACTACAGCAACTTTAATGGTATTGCAAGTATGAAGAGCAGAGCTGGCTGGCAAATACAAAAAATTACCCTAGAAATGCAACATGCACATTCCAAGCAGGATTAGAATAGTTTGAAAGGTGTGTTGCTAGTCAAATTTTAAATAGTTTATTATAAAAGTTGAGAGTGATAATAAAACAACTATTCTTAGTTCATACTAGTAATTTATAGTAAATACCTATAGTAAACTAGAAAGAAAATGAACAAGCAGTTGAATCTAAACCAGGTATAGATTTGGATTGTTTTCAAGTTGGTTAGCATTGGCAAAAACAAACTTTTGTATATGAAAATGTTTTAGTTTCAAGTTGATTACAATGTAAACATTATATGATAGGAATGTGGGCTTTAGGGAGTCGGAGTTTAGCAACTTGAGAGCACAAATAATTCAGTACATGTAAGCAGTTAACATGAAACAACTGTAGTTGATTAATTATTAACCAAATACTATGATGAATACAGCATCAAACATATAAATGGTAAAAATTATAATGCACTGACCTTTTTAGAACGACCTGCTGGTATAATCCTAGCCGGCTCAGGCTTTTTGTATTCCTAGAATCTTCCAAGTTCCAACCTCATAACACATGCAGCACTTGTATTACACTTTTCGCGTTGATTATGCATGACACAACACAAATCACACATCACAGGAATCACTATGAAATCCCCGTTGCTTGAACATCACTCACTCCACCGAGGCACTTGTTTATGCAACAATATTGCAATAAATATATAATATATGTGCGTGGTACACTACACTGGCGCTGTCAAGGTTAGACAGCTGCTGTCAAGTGCCAGGTACAGTTACCTTTAGAAAAGTGATGTCATTGATGGCCGTGAGATGTCGCTGTAGTTCACGCATGATGGCCGCCTAAATGCTCAACTTTGAATGCGCTGCAAACATTTATTGCAATATTGTTCCATAAACAAGTCCCCAAATACTGTCAGTGATGTTCAAACAACGGGGATTTTAAGATGGTTCTGGTGATGTGTGATTTGTGATTTGTGTTGTGGTCGTGCATAACCAACGCGCGAGGTGTAAAACACATGTTGCATATGTTACGAGGTTGGGAATAGGAAGATGCTGGGTATTTTACAATCAACACTAAACAGCCAGAGTTGGCTAGAATTATACTAACACGTCAGTTGTAAAAGGGTAAGTGCATATGATGTCTAACTAGTTATATGTTTCGTGCTGTATTCATTGATATTTGGATAATAATGAATTAACTACAGTTGCTTGCATTATGTTACTTACATAAACTGAATTATTTGTGTTTATTTAAGTTGCTAAGTTCTGTCCTCTAAAACCTATATCCACATATACTCTTCATTTATCTGTTGTAGATTGGAAAGCATAGTTATTGTGCAGATCTTGTTGACTGCTGCCCTGAATAGCTTAACGGATGGGCATCTAAACCCGTTCTTCAGGTTGCTAAGCCACAATATTCTTCTTCTTCTAATTGATCTTTTTCCTTTAATTTATTCTTGGATCATTAGTAAAATGATGTGATAGCAGTCTCCTCTCATGATGTGACCAAAGTATTCCAGATGTGTCTTCTTTATTGTGGTGTATTCTATTACTGTTTCATTGGTGACCTTTTCAGTCCATGAAATACTGTACATCCTCTAGCACTACATTTCAAATGATTCCAATGTTTCATGTTGTCCGTCTTCATTGTGTAGGCCTCTTTTCCAAATAATAAGATGGGTAATATGTGACACTACAATACTCTAGTTCTCACTTGTAATGATGAGATTTAATACTATTTTCATGTGCCTTTGATACAAAAACATTTTACCTGTAACTTTTTGATAATCAACTAGATTTTATTACATTGTCTAATTTTTCATTCTAACACACTTAATTCAATAATAGTATGTTGTATATTTTATACAAATGGGAATTTTCAACTAGTCAACTAATAAGCAATTAAATAATTCATCATCATACCTGTGGAGTATCATGTCCACTGCAACAATTTCCATAGCACCTACGCCTCTCTTCTCCACAGCCAATGTGAAGTGTTTTTGAATTCTTTGAATGGTGTCACTTCGTGCCACATGCTCAGTCACACCATGTAAGCTATATTACAAGGTTCTGATTAGAGACGTGTAGTTCATGAACGAACTATTGCAATCGTGTAGTTCTTCATATCTAAACGAGTTCTAGTTCGTTCTTGATTGTTAGAGGTAGTTCGTCACGAACTATTGCGAGGTTAGAACGAGCGCTCTGTTTTGCACAGATAGTGACGCGGCGTAAAGCACCGCACTAGCCCTGGCACTAGTTTGAATACCCGCAAGAGCCGTTGTAGTTCCCCTAGTACATATGTCTCTGCCCGCGATCATGCAGCGTTATATTTATAAACTGTGGCCGAAATTATTACCGGCGCCGCACAGTAGGATAGAGGGAAATAATTTAACCGGCGACTAAATATTGGTTTTAATTGTTATAAAAATAACAGAAATAAAAATATTAATAATAATAACAATTAAAATTTGTTTAATTTATTTGTTGTATATGGTATTAAATTATATAAACATAAAAGGGTTAATTAAAACATTTTGACACAAATGTAGTTTATTAAGAAACAAATAAACAAATTAATTAATAAATTAAATTGTCTTTTGTTTTCTCTTTACGGGTGTATAATGTTCTTTTTAATTTGGATGCTGATTTAAAACGCTCTATAATTTTCTTAAGACTGCTTGACACGCTGTAATTCTACTTATGATATGCTATCGAGGGTTTTAAGATAAAAGACTCAATTATTGCCCTGTTTGCTATTTCAAAACGACGAATTTCCTGAAATATTTCTAAATCACTCAGAATGGGAAACAATAAAGCAACTAGTGAAAGTATTAAGGATATTCTATGAAGTTACTAATGAAATTTCAGCAGAAAAAATGTGAGCGTGTGAAAAATATATATATTTTCGAATCAATCAAAGAATACATCTAATGCAGGAGGATGAGTATTGTACAGATATAATACTTTTCTTAAAGGCTACATCAACAAATTTATAATGTTTTCATAGACTTGAAAGTCCAGATATTTTAACAGAAGCAACCATTTTAGATGCGCGCTTTAAGGATTTGCCTTCTCCAAAAAAGATGAAGGTCTTAAGCAGAAATTATTCAAACTCTGTGGAGACCACTGGAGAATACAAATTGTATATATTTTAGCAGCTTTTAGAATTTTATGTTATTTATAAAAAAATATAAAAAGGTAATGTTTTGTATAAGAATCTTATAAAAGTCCTAAGAAACTTAAATTTAGCACTTTGTAAATTGTAAATTTAGCAAAACAGTTAAGCTATAACCACAGCTCGTTCTCGCTTATTCCATGCGCGTCAGTTTGAACTAAGCGAACTAAATGAATAGTTTGTGAACTAGTTCGTTCCTAGGACAAAGAACTAAGGAACTAGTTCGCGAGAAGGAACTAACTCTGACGTCTTTAATCAATACACACAATCCTTTTAAGTGTTTATAAGTCTCCAATCGAGGATTTTGAAATGTTCTTAAGTATATTAGCTGAAACAATACAACAAACTGATATGATCTCCAAAAACGTCATTGTCGGTGGTGATTTCAATGTTAATTTTAATATACAAAATTCAAAAACCTCTGAGTTAGACCAGCTAATGGCCAACTTCGGTCTTACAAGGAGAGTCAATTTCAATACTCGTTATGAAAATTGCAAAGACAATGTATTTTCAAACATTGATGAGAGCCAATTAATAACAACAATTGCCTATACTGGTCTTTCGGATCACGTAAGACTACAGTGCAAACTAATAGGCAATGGAGGAGAAATCCAACATGAATAGCGTATATTTAGACCAATAACACAAATTGAAAACTTAACTTTCTTCGACTCACTCACCACTGTCGACTGATCCTTCATTGATGGCGAGAGCACTGACGTTCATGTTAAGGGGCTGCACCTAATGCAGATGCTAGCAAATTCCCCAAATATGCGTTCCCAATTAAAGTAACTAATTCTGATAGCAGGTAAAGGTTTCAAGCATTCTGTTTCTCCAACAAGCTGCATGAAATGCGAGGATTACTTTCTCTAATTAGTGAGGCCTCATATAAAACAAAAGATCCTGATATTATTGCCATACATAATAATTATCGTGCACACTATCAACGTGTGAATAAACAAGAAAAAACTAGGGAGACCGACTATTACATAAATAGCTCTAAAAACACCATGAGAGCTATGTAGAATGTAGTCAAAGCAAAGCGAGTTAGCAAGAAAACCAAAACTGTAAACAGTAATACCAAAGTGTCTGAATTTAACAAATTTTTCGTAAACTATCCCGTTAACATGGTTTCAACGTTGCCTGCGTCCGACACTGGCCCTATTGTTCTAATGGCTACCAACCTGACTGAAATCACGACAGGATTTTTTAAATTTACACCAACATCCAAAACCATAGTTAGAGACACGATTCAGCAACTAAAAAAGACCAAGAGTGAGGATATTTATGGTCTAATTCTGGACGTTCTCAGAATATCACTCAATATCTTAATACCACCATTAACTAAACTCTTCAATCGCTGCATTAAGACAAAATCATTCCCAGATTGCTTCAAGGTGGCTAATATTATACCCATACTGAAGAAAGGCCACAAGCATGACCCAAACAACTTTCGTCCAATTTCCATATTGCCGGTTCTGTCAAAAGTATTTGAGAAAATACTAGCTGCTTAACCTTCGGCTTTCTTTAAAACAGAAAGACTCTTAAGCAACCGACAATATGGTTTAATAAGTAAACGATCAACTACTAACGCAATCCTGGACTTTGCCAATGAATGCTTGGAAAGCTTTGAAAATGACCAATACCTAAATGCTTAGTTTCTGGACTTGTCAAAGGCATTTGATTGTGCGTCCCACTCAATTCTGTTGTGTAAACTATATCATACAATATTCATCCTGATAGGTTCCTGCTTTCATACCTAACAAACCGTACTCAAACAGTTCATGTCGCTGGGGAAGTTTCTGATCCTCTCCCGATTAGCATAGGCGTTCCACATAGATTACATCACTAAAATAAGCAATGTAACAAAATAAAGCATTGCTTCACAATCAATTTAGGTTTAATGAGATAATACTCTTTTTAAAACGTGTTAAATCATCCGAGAATATTGAGATGTGATTTGAATCACATAAAGTGATATTTGCTATCCTTATTAACCTCGATAATGGATTGTTGTATTCAAAATCAGTTTTATGAAAGTGCTCCCTAAAAAATATACGACTTCGCGTCCTCATGCCTTCCTCTTGGACCTAGAAATTAATTCCACCGAAAAGAGATGGGCAATCAACTTGATTATTAATGATCTTATAAAGAAATATAAGATCATAACGAGCTCTCCTAACGTCCAGAGGCGGTAAATTGAGGAACGACATAAGTATAATGTAGTTTAGATTAGTTAAGCTAATCTTTAATTTGAACGCTGCCATTCGAATAAATTTATTTTGAAGCTTATTAATTTCTTTGGTCATATATAAGTGGTGTGGTGCCTATACCGAAGATGCATATTGCACTCCAGGGCGAATCAAAGCACATTACAAGTGGTTAACGGTACATACCGAAAAATCTTTCGAAATTCGAGATACATCTTAAGCCCTTGATTTACGAGTGACCTTTAAACGATAGTTTATAGTCGAATAATACACCCAAATCACTAATTTCTAGAACTCTTTCAACTTCAGCGTCACCTATACAATAGGTCCAAAAGACAAAAGATTTATTATTGTTACGATAGAAAGAAATAGCTTTACACTTGCTAGTATTCAAAGGTAAGTCATTTTTCTCGCACCAGCTTAAAATACGATCGAGATCTTTTTGAATCAGTTTACAATCATCTAGATTGGATATACTTCTAAATATTTTCATATCATCTGCATACAGCAACACTCTACAGTTCTTAATAACATCCACTATATCATTGATAAAAACATTAAATAGAATTGGCCCAATATGCGATCCCTGGGGTACACCAGATGATACCCGGATAACCTTAGAAACTCAATTATTAATTTTTACATATTGTTTACGATTCCAAAGGAAGCTCTGTAACCATTTTATAATTGTATCATTACAGTCAAGACAATTAAGCTTACTCAACAGAATTTAATTGGAGACTTTGTCAAATGCCTTGGAGAAGTCGGTATAGATTGAATCTACTTGACCCCGACACTCCAACTCATCTACCAAAAACATTTCATACGTAATTAAATTTGTAATTGTAGAGCAGCCGGAATGAAACTCATGCTGTTCTTCAATTATTGTGCTTTTAAATATCCATTTCAACTGTTGTGCAATGATACCATCTAATAATTTTGGAATCGCCGAATTGCAAGCAAACTGCCCTATAATTGGAGATGTCTTGGTGAGTTCCCGTTTTAAATATAGGCGATACATAGCTATCCTTCCAGACATCAGGAACACATTGCTCAACAATAGACCGCTGAAGCAGTGCTGTTAAAGGATGTGTTATTGTAAAAATACAATTAACTAAAAATAAATTCGGAATGTTATCTGGCCCACATGAGATATTCGGTTGAAGTTTACTAATGGCATTAAAAACTAACATAAAGTCGATATAAAATTTAAAGCATGAATCCACAGGATGAGAACTTTTGAAGTCATATAAAGGAACCTTGTTGTTATTATTATTAAAATTATAAACAGTGGAAAAATATTCAGCAAACAGATTCAAAGAATAGTCTAAGTTAGAGCTATGCTTACTATTCAAAAACATGCTTAACGGAAGGTCTTTGTTTACTTTAAATTGATTAACATAACCCCAGAATGACTTTGCATTTCTGTGGATATCGCTTTCAATTCGATTAATGTACAATCTATATAAAAAGTCCCTTAGAGTTTTACATTGAGAACGTAAATTGTTAAATTCAACGTAATCCCCATGATTGTTTGATTGCGTATATCTAAGATGTAATTTCTTTTTAATTCTAATTAGATCTATAAGTTCTTTTGTGATCCATTTTGGGTAGTTACTATTACAAATTCTTTTTAGAGGTACAAACAGATCAATTGATCGGTACAAACTATCATAAAACGAAATCACAGCTTCATTAACATCACAGCAATTATCAAACAAAGATATCCAGTCTACCGACGCAATAAACTGGTTGATTTCAATAAAATTCGCTTTGTAAAAGTCGTAGCGAAGGACATCAAAGTAGATGATATCACAGATAATATTACCCTTCACAACATATGCAAAATGATGGTTAGAGGCATCAGTTAGTAGCTCTAGTGCACTTGAAACACTTACTAAATTTGCATCTCCAAACACGAGATCTAAAAAGACACCATTTGAATTTGGTAAATTATTCACTTGGGAGAGGTTTAAGAAATGGAATCAGCCAAGAGTTGTGCCTTGGTACTGGAGCTGCTTGGCACATTGACCCCATATTCATCATTAACCTATTTATCTCCTGGCAGATTATAATCGCCACATATCAGAAGCTGTTCTGGGTGATATTTATCTACAATATCTCTATAGTAGAGCAATGAGATTGGTATTTTTCATAGGTACTTAGTGGAGGCAGGTACACCACTCCAATAACTAAGCAATTTCCTTCAATTGATAATCTAATATACAATTCCTCAACCTCAGACTGTGCAAGAGGTAAAATGATTGGGGTCAATTGCTTTTTGACCCCAATCATAACTCCACCACCCGATGTTTTACAACTGGTGAGAGTTGAACGATCCTGTCGAAATATGTTATACTGATCTAGTTTAAATTCGCTGCAATTTACTTTGTTTGTAAGCCATGTTTCAACGATAATAAAAATATCATAATTGCAAATTAGTACGTTTTTTGAAAAATCAATAATTTTTGAATTCATTCCACCTATATTTTGAAAGTAAATATTAAGATTATTTACTGATTTCGAATTCTTACTTGATTTATTTTTATCATGTACATCTTAGCAGATTTACTATTTACGAATTCTTGTGTGTGTATCTACACTAACTGTATTAGAATTATGTTATTTGCTGTGGTGATTGAAATTATCGACGTATATACCCTCCGGCCAACTAGCTGGATTCAGAAGATTTTCAAGAGGTAAATCGATGCTTCCCACTTTGAAGCATTTTTTCAGACTTATTATTTTACTAATAATCCAAGGATAAATTAAAGGAAAAAGCTCAATTGGAAGAAGAAGAATATCGTGGTTGAGCAACCTGAAGGACGGATTTAGATGCCTATTCGTTAAGCTATTTAGGGCAGCAGTCAACAAGATCTGCACAATAACTATGCTTTCCAATCTACAATAGATAAATGGAGAGTATATGTGGATTATGTTATGAGAGGAATATAGGTTTTAGAGGACGGAAATTAGCTACTTGTAAACACAAATAATTCAGTTCATGTAAGTAAAATAATGCAAGCAACTGTAGTTAATTAATTATTATCCAAATATCAATGAATACAGCACGTATTGTTTATGCAACAATATTGCAATAAATGTTTGCAGCGCGTTCAAAGTTGAGAATTTTAGGCGGCCATCATGCGTGAACTACAGCGACATCTCACGGCCATCAATAACATCACTTGTCTAAAGGTAACTGTACCTGGCACTTGACAGCAGTTGTCTAAGCTTGACAGCGCCAGTTTAGTGTAAGAAGGCCGCCGGCTCTGAACATATATTATATATTTATTGCAATATTGTTGCATAAACAAGTGCCTCGGTAGAGTGAGTGATGTTCAAGCAACAGGGATTTTATAGTGATTCCTGTGAGGTGTGATTTGTGTTGTGATCATGCACAATCAACGCGAAAAGTGTAATACAAGTGCTGCATGTGTTATGAGGTTGGAACTTGGAAGATTCTGGAAATACAAAAAGCCTGAGCCGGCTAGGATTATACCAGCAGGTCGTTCTAAAAAGGTCAGTAGTGCATTATGATTTGTACCATTTATATGTTTGATGCTGTATTCATCGTAGTATTTGGTTAATAATTAATCAACTGCAGTTGTTTCACGTTAACTGCTTACATGTACTGAATTATTTGTGCTCTCAAGTTGCTAAATTCCGGCTTCCTAAAGCCCACATTCCTGCCATGTCTTCACATTGTATCTTGAAATTACGAGAACATTTTCATATACAAAAGTTTGTTTTTTTGTCAATGTTAACCAACTTGCAAACAATTCAACTGCTTGTACCTTTTCTTTCTGGTTTACTATAGGGATTACTACAAATTACTAGTATAAACTAAGAATAGTTGTTTTATTATCACTCTCAACTTTTATAATAAACTATTTACAATTTGACTAGCAACACATCTTTCAAACTATTCTAATCCCGCTTGGAATGTGCATGTTGCATTTCTAGGGTATTTTTTTGTATTTGCCAGCCAGCCCTGCTCTTCATACTTGCAATACCATTAAATTTGTTTAAATTTTTGCTAGAACCAATCACAAAAGTAGAAAGGATGTATTTATTCTTGCCATGAATGTTGGATTGAAAATTGTGCAATTACATTATTAGAAATTGAAACCATCCCCTTTTGCATACATCCAAGGCTGGCTACGCTATAAATGTTGACAAGATGCATCCGTTCAACACATACTTGTGAGCCAATTTCATATTAGGTTATGATAGAAACTTTTCAAGCAGATGCTGGTTTAGGATACACATACACCATGTATGTGATGTTAAATAAATGATACCGATAAATGATAAATAGTAGTATGCATACTGTTTTACCAATGCAAGACTTTTCAAGCAGTTTCATTCCCTACAAAATCAAATTAATACATAATCAATAATCAATCCATCATGTAACAATTTTGAGTTGCTATCAGCTTATATATCGAGCAATATTGTTGGTAATATTGTTCAAAAATGGAATAATGAGAATACAAATGTTTGTTAAAAAAAAATTGATTTTTTGTTTTAAAATAACAACTGAACTGAACTATGTTCATAAATTTTAACAAGTTGTGTGAGGAAAAGACTTAGCTTGTAAATTGGTTCTATCACCTGTCGCCTGGGCTTGCCCTCTAACTAAAATGATTTTCCTATCCTCATTATGTTACCAACAATTATCTTTTTATCAAACTGTGCTTTGTATTTCATTTGTCCCCTAATAATGTTTTCTCCAAATTACTCATGATCTTCTCCTGTATCTTGATAACTCACAATTTCTGCTATAGCATGACCCAAAATAATATCCATGGCTCCTTCTTGTGGTTTTATTTATTGAAGTGTTTAAATCGAATTTTTCTCAAGTATTTGTCCCATGAACACTCACTAACCATTTCTGCCTGTATCATGAAATTTTTGTACGATTTGCTTGTTCTACCATCTCATTTGCTTGAGGGTTTGTGAGTTGCGAATTAACCAAATACCCCTTTCTTGAGCGAATTGTTGAGAAGCTCTCGATATGAATGTCCCTTAACTATTGGTTAATAACCATTTTTAAACCCTCCCTGTGTTCAATCTGGGCAATCTCTACTAAACTGTTTTTTCTTCTTGCAATTAAAACATAGGCCCTCGGCCATTGTATAGTGAGTGACTAAATGACCTATCCAGCCACAGCATTAGCATCTCGTTTCAATCTCCACAGTATGCTTGCTGGTATTGGATTCCTTAAGGTGGGTTTATGCTGAAATAATAAATAAAAATAGTTCATAGTAGTAAATAATAATTAATAAATAAAATTATGTTGGACAAACTTTGTTCAATAAATAGCTTTTAGAAGGCCTGCTTGTTTTGATGTCAATTGATTTGATATATTTATTTTGTTGATCACTATACTAATTGGTGCCTAAATCTTCTAAATATTTTTATTTTAAGTCATTTATTGCCGAGGTGCAATAAACCCAAATTTGGCACAATGAGTGGTAGGTGGAAAAAATGTGTGAAATCTGCATGGCTATTTGATGGCAGTGTTATGTAATGACCCGGGGTTCGGAGCACGTTGTACTCTCTTTGAACCCACTGTCATCAAATTTTAGATTACCTTTGATGGTATGTTAAAACCTATGGTGGGCAACCTAGGGTTGGAAATAAAGTAACTTGTATAAATAACTACCTATTTATTTAATTACTAATGGTATCTTCTCCTAAGCATAATTAGAATGCCTGTTCTTCTGTGCTGACTGTTTTAAAACTTTAAACATAAATGTGGGCAGTCGTCAATTCTGACTCGTCTCTAACTGTAACTGAACTGTCTGTAACTGTAACTATCTTATTGTGACACAGCACTTATAAAATAAAATATCTCCTACTACATTCTTGGGGTTGAACATTTTCAGTGAATTAGTTAATTGCTTGGCCGGTCAAGGGCTTGATACTTTCTGATGCTAATCCCTTATCCTAATGATTTTATTTGTACATATCTAGATGGATTAATTATGTGCATGCCTACTTATATTAAATCTTACTCCTACAATTAGTTTTGTTAATCGATTTTGGGAGATTTATTGCGTTGTCAAAATTATTTAAATACTTTCGTTATTAATAGGAATTCAATGACTTACTGTAATAATATATGCAATATAAGACTGGTGAGAATACAACAGCAGACATTACTATACATACAGATATCACTAGTTCATCCCCATTCACAGAGATTGACACCCACTCTATGTTATAATAAAATCTAAAAACAAGTTATACTTTTCAATGTTGGTAGTGTATATTATTATTATTTGTGACCTTGAATGATAACTAATTCATATTTATTAATTATTATTTTATTTTGGCATGAATCCACCTTTACTTAGTGGTATTAAATAGTCCTTCTTACCTGTCTTGTGCCTCACTCCACTGATTCTATTTTTGGGTGTGCTCAATTCTCTCTAAAATTTAATAACATCACTGTAGAGTTCATTCTCATTCTCTATATCTTAGGATAAAAAAAATTGCTCAGCTGGGGTAATTTTAGTCCTTCCCAGAAGGGTTTCAATTATCAACATAGTACTGCCTTTTCAGGAAAATATACACTTATGTCCTCATCCTTACCTTGTGATTGCTGTTCCATTACTCATCATTGGTCCGTTCTTGAACGTGTGCTGACAAATGCTTCTTCAAAATATGCCAAGCTATAAATCTCTTATTCTCTTATACCATGATCCAGCCATCCCTTTTCATTGCTTCTTGGCCATTTCTAGCAGAAACGCTTCAGGCCAGCTATGAAGTTTCACCATGAATTTAACTCGTTCTATCCTTGCCTCTTTCAACTCTGTGGCTTAAAAATCTGGAATTAATATTAATATTATTACTATCAAACTACAGCACTGCTGTAAGTAAGGATTTGTTTTCACACAAAAATTCGAATTGCTAATTTGGAAAAAAATCAAAATTTTTATATTAATTCATTTATTCAGAAAGTCCTGTAGTACCCACACCATTTTTCTTATATATATATATATATATATATATATATATATATATATATATATATATATATATATACCTAAATAATAATACCTAAACCTTAGCTCAATGCAACATATGCAATATATTTAATTAAATTCTAAAATAATGTAAGTGTAGGAAGTATTTTTGTAAATACTTCGTACACTTAAATTATTAACATAAATAAAATGCAACCATTTACTACACATTTCAATAAATGTTATAACGAAAAAAATAAAAACATTGCATGTTCAATAAACTGTTTTTCATGTTTAAATGCTACTCACTTTGAATATATAATTTATATTTGGGTATATAATAAAATAATACAACATATAATTTGAAAATATAAACATTATATAAGTCAATAGTAAAACATATTTATACATACAGTATTATGAAAATATAATTATTAAATATCTGGTGTGGGCACCAACACGACTTTGTAAATTAAATGACCTATTTAATTTTGTATAACATTTTCGATATTTTGGCTTTTTTAAATTTTTTTTGACTTTTTTGACATTTTAGACTTTGTACTTTCCGAATACATCACTGATGTAAAGGAAGGTATTGTTTTACCGAAAACGTGTTCACGTTTTCAAACTAAGATTGTGGAAATATGCGATAACTTTCCGGGAAAAAAATTACACCAGAAGGAAGGTATTGTTGCCGTGTACAATTTAGCAGAAAAAAAATTTCAATTTTCGTTACGTTTAATGCCCAACCTAATCGAAATAAACCCGATTTTTGCGATGTCTGTGTGTGGTCTGTATGTATGTCTGTATGGTGTCTGTCTGTATGTCTGTATGGTGCCTGACTGTATGTCTGTATGGTGTCTGTCTGTTAACAAAATTCCGAGAAAACAGTAGAACGGATTGCGGCCAAATTTGGCAAATATCTGTGGACACTATCCGAGGCGATCCTGTGAAAATTTGAGCAAAATCGTTTAACTAAAACAGAATATTTCTCAATAATAGCGATTTCCGATTGCGCATATGACATATCTATCTACATATATAATTAGGAAAAAATGGCCTCCATTGCATGAGATTAGCGGGCGGAAGGGGCGGGTAGGGGGTTTGGAAAAGGTGTCATTGGAAAGGGGCATCCTTTTAGACGTTGGGAAAATTAGACCGGGCACTATAGCTCCGGTAGGACAAGCTGTGGAAACGTGAAAAGCCGGGAAAACGAGAAAGATGGAATTGATCGTATCAAAAAATTCAACTGTCAGTTTGTGCGCGCTAAAAAGGCAAAGAAAAACATATTAGAAAATGTCAACCAGTAGGCGTGTACTGCCGGAAAAGTATAAAAAACGAGTTTTTCACACAAAAATCGAGTTTGGGCTCATTGGATGAGTTAGATGAGTCAGTTTTGGATAGATAATCCAAAACTGACTCATCAAACTTAAATTATAACTGCCCTAAAGTTACAGATAAAGCTGCAAAAAGTAAAAATGTTAAATTTCAATAAATGTCCATCAACGTCACACAACTATGGTCCGTTGCGTCAAAATTGGGGTCTCCCCAGAAGTGGCATGGCCCTGAAACTCACGTAGTTTGATTGTCTATATGGCGGGAAAAATGTCGAGATTATTCAAAATTGAACCTGAGAAGCTATAGAGCTTGACAAATTTTTGAAACGTTGAACATTTTATTTTAAGATACAAAGTGGTTTTTAGTCTTATATTGTAGATTCTTCATTTCCAAAGAGAAAAACTCAAAAATATTGTTATAAAAAGTATACCGTTTTAGCGGTAAAGTCTAAGAGGTGAAGAAAATTAAAATTAAAATTGTCCAATCAAGATGAACTTCCGCCTGTTGGATAGACAATCTGGAAGTAAATAAAAAATCTTATTATATTTTTTCCCTAAAACAAAAGACAAACCCGTCACATGATATACTATAAAAGTGATAAAAATCGGCTAATGCTAAAACTACCGTCCGTCCGTTCAAAATTGGGGCCGTCCCAGAAGTGGCATGGCCCTGAAACTTATGTCGTTTGATTTAAAATATAGTCTAGATGGCGGTAAAAAATGGCGAGATTGTTGCAAATTGTACTTGAAAGCTACAGCGCTTGGCAAATTTTTGACACATTGAACATTTTATTTCATGTTAGAAAGTGATTATTGGTACTATTTTGTAGGTATTTCATTTTCAAAGAGGAAAACAGAAAAATATTGTTATAAAATATGTACCGTTTTGATGGTAAGGCCGAAGAAGTGAAGAAAATAAAAATAAATTCTGTCAAATCGAAATCGACTTCAGCCTATTGGATAGGAAATTTTGAACGAAATATAAAATCTTAGTACAATTTTTACCTAAAACAAAAAATAAACCCGTCACAAATTTAATTTTAAAAATAATAAAAATCGGTAAAAATGCCAAAACTATCGTGCGTCCGTTCCAGAAGTAACATGGCCCTGAAACTTGTGTCGTTTGATTGGAAATATAGTCTAGATGCCGGCAAAACGTAGAGATTGTTTTAAATTCAACCGGTAAAGCTGGAGGGCCTGGCAAATGTTTGAAACTTTTAAAATTTTATTTCATGATAGAAAGTGGTTTTTGGTCTTATTTTGTAGGTCTTTCATTTGCAAAGAGAAAAACTTAAAAATATTGCTATAAAAAGTATACTGTTTTAGTCGAAGAAGTGAAGAAAAATAAAATAAAGAGTGTCCAATTAAGATGAACTTCATCCTGCTGGATAGATAATTTCGAACCAAAATCTTAAAATATTTTTTTCCAAAAACAAATGACAAAACTGTCACATAATAAATTATAAAAGTCATAAAAATCGGTAAAAATATCGTTTAGATGGCAGGAAAAAAGTCGTCTTGGTCTTTTGTAGGTTTTTCATTCCTAACAAGAAAATCACAAACTTAATGTTACAAAAACTGTACCGTTTAGGCGGTAAATTGGAAGAAGTGTAGAAAAATCAAATAAAAATTGTCCAATCAAATTTAACTGCAGATATATGGATAGACAATTTTGAACCAAATGAAAAATCTCAGTATAATTTTTCACAAAAACAAAAGACAAACCCGTTAGATGATAAATTATAACAATCATAAAAATCGTTAATAATCCCAAAACTATTCTCCGCTGTGTCAAAATACAGGCCGTACTAGAAGATTACCAAGAAATAAAACTAACGTCATTTGATTTTAATTTTCAAAATTTATTTTCTATAGAAACGGGTAACATGCCCTTTTCGTTATCAAGTTCTATTGGAACATCAAATAATATGAACGGTACAGCAAATAAATTAATCTAGTATATTATTAGACAATGCGCATAGTAATATCATAAATTGTATGTTTTTTTTACCTAATCGTCAATTCCGAATTTAATAAAATAAAATAAACAATGTCCTATCAAAATCAACTAAAGCCTGTTACATATATAATTCAGAACCAAATAAGAAATCTCAATACTATTTGCACGCCTTTCTGTAGAAAGGAATCAACAGACAAAATATGTTTGTTTTTCTTACCTTTACACTGAATGTAAACAATTTAACTTAATTGAAATTAAAAAAAAAATTACTTTAAAGCTCTAGAAGTCGAAAATTAACCTCAGATGAATAGATACTTTTTAATTTATATAAATCTGTTTTCTCAACTTGTAACATTAGGTGGATTGGTTCCTTTCTGCAGAAAGATGTCCAATTTACCCTGAAAATAACTGGGAATTTCTGCAAACAAAAATTATACATATATATATATATATATATAAAAGGAAGTTCCGGTTTCGTCCATCTATGTTAACGCACGTTTCCAACTAAAAGGGAATGTGGGTTGCATACGATTATTAGCTTATACACATATTCAAAGCCCTGATGAAGTGCCAATTTGGGGCACGAAATATTGGCAAATGATTAAAGTGTAATTAAATCTAATAGCGTTTGATTGCTGCACTACCCCAACAACTATTAAAAAACGTGGAGGTTTTTTAATCCGTTGGTTTCATATTCAATACAGCAAAATAACTCGATTCATATATATATATATATATATATATATATATATATATAATTAGCTAAGCGGAAAAAATAGCCTCCATTGCATTAGATTAGCGGGAGCTAGGGGGCGAGTAGGGGGTTGAGAAATATGTCATTGGAAAGCGTCATCCTCCTAGACGTCGGGAAAACTAGACCGGGACCTATGGCTCCGGTAGGAAAAGCTGTGGAAACGTGAAAAGCTGGGAAAGCGCGAAACATAGAATTGACCGTAGCGTACAAATTCAACTGTGAGTTTGTGCGCGCTTAAAAGGCAAAGAAAGATTGAGGGAAAAAATTTGTCATCAGTAGGCGTGTACTGCCGGAAAAGTGCAAAAATAAAATACGATTTTATTCCGAAAAAGTCGAATTTGGGCTCATAGGATAGATAATCCAAAACTGACTCATCAAACTTAAATTAGAGTTGCTCTACAGTTACAGATAAAGCTGCAAAAAGTAAAAATGTAAAAGTTCAAAAATTGTCCGTCAACGTCACAAAACTAAGGTCCATTGCGTCAAAATTAGGGTCGTCCCATTAGTGGCATCGCCCTGAAGCTTATGTCTCTTAATTGCAAATATAGTCTAGATGGCGGGAAAAATGTCGAGATTGTATCAAAATGAACCTGTAAACAGGGCTTGAAATTTTAAAAATTTTATTTTATGGTAGAAAGCGGTTTTAGTCTTATTTTGTAGGTCTCATTTCCAAAGAGAAAAACATTAAAATATGGTAATAAAAAGTGTACCGTTTTTGCGGTAAAGCCTAAGAAGTGAAGAATTTTTTTTTTAAATTGGCCAATTAAGATGAGCTTTAGCCTGCTGGATAGATAATTTTGAACTAAATGAAATATCTTAATACATTTTTTCCCTAACACAAAAGACAAACCCGTCACATGATAAAATATACAACTGATAAAATCAATAAAAATGCTAAAACTACCTTCTGTCCGTTCAAAATTAGGGCCGTCCCAGAAGTGACATGGCCCTAAAACTTATATCGTTTGATTAGAAATATAGTCTAGATGGCGATATTTTAAATTAAACCTGTAAGCTACAGGCCTTGGCAAATTTTTGAAACATTGAAAATTTTATTTCATGATGGAAAGCGGTTTTTAGTCTTTTTTTATAGGTATCTCATTTCCAAAGAGAAAAACATAAATATATTGTTATAAAAAGTATACCGTTTTGGTGGTAAAGTCGAAAAAACGAATGAAAATAAAATAAAAATTATCCAATTAAGATAAACTTTAGCCTGTTGGATAGACAATTTTGAACTAAATGAAAAATCTTAAAATATGTTTTCCTTAAAACAAAAACTGTGACTGGTTTATCACATTCCAAATAATAAAACTGATAAAAATCCTAAAACTTCTTCCGTCCGTTCAAAATTGGGGCCGTCTCAAAAGTGGTATGGAGCTGAAACTTATGTCGTTTGACTGGAAATATAGTCTAGATGGCGGGAAAATGTCGAGATTATTTCAAATTGAACCTGAAAAGCTATAGAGTTTAGTAAATTTTTGAAATCTTGAAAATTTTATTTCATGATAGAAAGTAGTTCTTGGTCTTATTTTGTAGGCCGTTCATTTCCAAAGAGAAAAATATTGTTATAGAAAGTATACCGTTTGGACGGTAAAGTCGAAGAAGTGAAGACAAAAATAATAAAAATAGGCCAAGCAAGATGAGGTTTGGCCTGCTGGAAAGATAATTTTGAACCAAATAAAAAATCTTAATACATAAGACAAACCCGTCACATGATAAAATATAAATGTGATAAAAAACGGTAAAAATTTCAGAACTACCTTACGTCCGTTCATAATTGGGGCCGTCTAAAAGTGGCATTGTCCTGAAACTGATGTCGTTTGGTTGGAAATATAGTCTAAATGGCGGGAAAAATGTTGAGCTATTTCAAATTGAACCGGTAAATCTACAGTGCTTAGCCAATTTGTGGAAACGTTGATATTTATTTTATGATAGAAAGTAGTTTTTGATTTTATTTTGTTGGTCCTTAAATTTGAAAGAGACAAACACAAAACAAAACCAAATATTGTTATAAAAAGTTCACAGTTGTATCGGTAAAGTCGAAGAAGTGAAGATAAATAGAATAAAAATTGTCCAATCAAAATCAACTGAAGCCAGTAGGATACACAATTTTGAACCAAATGAAAAATCTTAGTTTAATTTTCTTTAAAAGAAAAGACAAACGTTACATGATAAATGTGCTCAAAAGCGGTAAAAATGCCAAAACTCCCTTCCGTAGCGTCCAAATTGGGGCCGTCCCAGAAGTGGCCTGGCCATAGATAAGTACTATAGATGGGCGACTCTAATAGAGCGAGACATCAGGTCGTTTTAGTTTATCTCCATACCGCATACGCGCTGATCGATGGCGGCGGGAAATATAAATTCTTCTGAATAGAAAGTAGGGAAATATAAATTACTATTATTACAAAAAATTGGTATAAATAATCAAAACAAGAATAAAGTATTTATATATATATATATATATATATATATATATATATATATATATATATCAAATACTTTATTCCTATTTTACATATTTATTCCAACTTTTTATTATAAGAGTAATCTATTAATAACAATACACAAATTAGTTACATTTAACATTCATTTATTAAACAATAAATTATAAATATTACATATAACAACAGTTTCCATTATAATGAAGAGTAATTGACATTACAATTATAAGATATAATACAGTCTACGGTCAGAATATATTCATTATTTGTGATGGTATGTTATTTCGTTTAGGTTTGATTCAAGTCAAACAAGCAATAGCATATACTTTTTCATTTATCATACAGTATATTTGTTATCATCCAGATTTTAAGATAATATAATGAACTAACGGTATTATGCAATGAAAAGCATACACCAGATTCAGTAAAAGATATACGATTTTTTCTTTCCAAATTGGTGTATAGCAGTTTGTAAACATGATTTTTTTTCCCGGGCAGATTTCTACCAAAACTGAACTACATACTTGAAATAATAGATACCCATGCAAAATATGGTATTAACACATACACTAGTTAAATCTAAAACATGCGTTATCCACATTAAATGATCGGAATATCTAAATGTTTTTCCGCTCCAAACCTCTCAATTAACATCTTTTATTGCAGCAATGGCTGCAACGGGCCAGTAGTAATAAATAATATACGTGACGTCAGCGGGCGTGGCGTAACTCAATCGCGGAAAATGATCGCATGGTAAATGTAGTAAGATAATGAAAATATACATTAATAATTATATTACATTTTCATGTGAAAACTGAAAATATGAAAATGTAAAAATGTCAAAAAACTAATCAAAAAAAAAGTCAAAGAAGTCAAACTATGTTAAAAATGTTAAAAATGTTAAAAACGTCAAATATGTCGAATATATATATATATATATATATAATATTATTTTAGATTTAGTTGTTGTGATTATTCCTAGAAATAAATTCATTATTATTAAAAGAGGAGTTAAATGACGTTTAACATTGTAAAATTTCATGCATTTATGGGAGTGTTGATTTCAGTCTTTCAATACACCCGAATAATTGCTCGCCCAGTTTAAAACACAGGTAAGACAACTTTCAAGTGTCTTGATATGACATGAGGTACTATTGAGTTGTACAAGCCCTATGGTTACATTAGATATTACAATAATGAAAAGATGAGCTGCTGCCTGGACTTGTTGATACCTGCAATTTCAGAATTATAGAATCTCTCCTACACTCACAAGTTTTCCAAAATCTGTAAGGGAATGGCACTGGCACCAATAAAAAGAAATATCACACACAAGCACTCATTATTTATTATAGTCTGTTAATGAATAAAATTGTATTCAATAAATTGATATTGATATTGTAATCAGAACTGAACACTGTTGACGTTATATTCTTACATACAGCCTTCTATGAGAACTAATTTGAAGGTACATAGATGCTGGAGCTGATGGCATCGTTGGTTTCTTTATAAATTCGCAATTTAGTTTGGTTGGGGTATGTCATACCCCACCGTACCAACGCCGGGTTAAAGAGATATATTGTTATTGTAACTTAAATGTACTCCATATTAAAAGAAATAAATGTCACTTATTTCTCCTCATTTGCAATGCTTGATGTCTATGTTATTCTGTATTCAACTGTGCCTTTTGTTTCTTTGTAATTGCCTTCTGTGCTTGTAAACAAACCTATTGTAATTAATTTTGAGGTTATACCGTTTGTGGCTATATTTATAACGGAACGTCGTGCTATGTTTATGCAACTTCCCGTCGATTGTTGATTTCCCTAAAACACTCGTACGATGCGCTTCCTGCTTATTAGCGCCGATAAGTTAATTCACTTTTTGAGGTTCTGTTTTCGATAAATAAATAAATGCGTGTTTATAGGGACATGTCAAAAGGAATCGGCGATTGTCGGAATTGTTCGTGTGTCGAAAGTAAGGCTAGCTACACACTTTATTATTTAAATTACTACTTTGTTTATTTTTCTTGACGTCTGCTATGAAAATATAATTAATGATTAGTGAATGAATATGGTATAAGCAACATACTATAAGATCTTATAATTCGTTGGACATGAGTTGTCATAATGAAATATAAGCGAAATTCGTGATTATGGTGTGATACTTGCCTAACTAATACCAACCGTTTCGTTACAGTGAAGCAGTCGATGCATCAACATTTCTTGGTTGACAGGTAGTTGCGCAGAAGCAATTGCGTCGCACGTTTGTTTTGTAAACACTTTTCCATGGTAATCACCGGTGTGTTTTCTAAAGCAATATGTTTTTCGTTCGCCAGCAGACGTGAATTTTGTGAACGAATTTTATTGATCGCAACAACGGCCTTAATCCGTATCTACAACGGATCGCCGCTATCAACAAGGATTTCGACGCATATCTACACAAATGGAGGTGAGTTTAACCTTTAATTATACATTTTGTTATCTTTAATTGTTTTCATTACATTGTTACAGCTATTGATTTATCGAATCTAGTTGTTGTGTGTACAGTCGGAAAATCCACCTGCTCACACCAAATATGATGTGTAGAACTAGAATTTTGCTATCACTACCTCAGGAAAACTCTTACATGTTTAAAATGTTTATTGGACAATGGTTTAAGAACTATTTAAAGTGATATCTAACTCATATAGCTCAATGATGTTGGCTGGTTGTGTTGTATTTAGAGAGTTTGTGTGAATAAGTGTGAGAACGATGTCCATTTTATAACATCAGCTCTATTAATTGCAGGGCAATATTCTGTTGAAGAGTTTCTGATGGGGTCTTAATGTAAATGCATGTCCACTTTCTAATCGGGTTATTACCTTCTTCGTAATAGGTGCATCATTTGCTTGAGTAAAGATTTGTTGTTACTTAACAATGTCAACAGATTGTCTACAAGTATAATCTGCCAATTAAGTATATACACAACACGGCAAAAGTTTACAGGTTTTTTTTTATGCAAAATAATGTTTTGTTACTGAACACATTGGTTTTATAATTGTAGTGTTTTTTTGTTTGTTTGTTTTATATGTTAAATGTATATTTGGTATGTAATAGGCTTCACATTTAATTTCAGAATATGTCATGTACACACCATCTACTTGAAGATATCTCAATATTTACTCAAATTAGAATGGGCAGGAAAGGCTGTGGCATGTTCTCATAACAACTTCCTGGTCTGGTTATAGATTTTGATTATGAATGATGGTCGAAATGGACAAAATGCAGTTGGATAATTAAATTAATATCTTTACATCCAGATGCCATAAGGTAAATTTTATATTAATATGATAACAATCAACTAAGAACTAAAAATAGTCTGACATAATTTTTAGTTGATTGTTATAATAATAATAAAAATAATTCTTTATTTACGGCAATGCCATTTCATACAAATTCTTACAAAATATAAGATATAAAATACAAAAAAATACAACCTACGAAATAAAATAAAATAACTAAGTGTACATACATGAACATATGGAAACAGGTGAAAATTTACATTTCATTTAAACCAACATGTGAAATCAATTTTAAAAATGAACATTTAAAGACTGTCACTGACGAATTAAAAATTTAAATATCTGCATTTGCATCATAAAAATTTGCCAATAATTGAATTCTAGTCACTGGAGAATTACAGCTATAATTTCTGGTGTGAAATGTCACCCTAAACAGAGGTGTTTGTCTGTTTTGTCTGTTAGTGGGATTAATATAGAAGTCAAGCTCGCCCAGTAATTCAGCACAGTTTATGAAATCATTCACTAGCCGGTGGAGGAAACAGTTTCATTTATTACTCTGCAATCGGAAAAAGTCAATTAAAATTGTTTAAAATAATTGCATTACTAACACTAATTCTATTGGTTTTAAATGCCAAGTACCTTATGAACTTAGTCTGAATTCTTTCTAATTTCTTACAATGTACTTGGTAATTTGGATTCCACACAACCGAGGCATATTCTGTTTATTGGATGAACAAGTGAAACAAAGAGATCTTAAGTAGTTTGTACTGTGAAATCTTTTGAGTGGTGACAAATAAATCCCAACCATCTAAAAGTCTCTCCTGCTATCTTTGATATATGAGCAGAAAAAAATAATTGTGAGTCAAATAGGACCCCCAAGTCGCGAATTTCATTAATACTTTTTAACTTAGTATCATATAAAACATATTGTGTCATCAGCAACGAAGACTTCCTACAAAAAGACATAGCTACGCACTTACTGGTGTTTAGATACAAACAATTTAATTGAAACCACTCTTCTAAACCATGCATGTCAGCCTGCAATCGCTGGGAATCAGTGGTAGACTTAATTGATGTAAACATTTTTAGATTGCAAACATTAAAAAATGGGTGTTCTTCACATAGAGATTAATATCATTTATAAATAAAAGAAATAAAATAGGACTGCAGTGAGAACCTTGTGAGACACCAGACGTTACACGTATCTCTTTGGATTTACATTCTGCATATCTAACACATTAAGAGCGTTCCAACAGGAATGACATCATCCAATTTACTATCTACTCGGACAAACCCAAGGCACTTAATTTAGCGCATAATAATCTATGATTCACTTGATACCTTGGAGAAGTCCATATAAATAACATCTACTTGTTCCTGATTTTCCATAGCTTTTAGGATATAGTTTTGATATAACAACAAATTGGTTGTGGTAAACCTGCCCTCCATAAAGCCGTGTTGTTCATCAATAATTATTTGTTGTATCATCCAGCTTAGTTGCGCTGCTACAAAACTATCTAAAAGTTTTGCAACAAACATTGAATCGAGATTCCCCTGTAATTACTAATAACCTCACGATTTCCAGATTTAAATATTGGAGTTATAAACGATTGTTTCTACATTGTCGGGAACCTTTGGTATTGTAATGAAGAACTAAATAGTAATATAATAAGCTTTGGTATAGTGTAGATGTATTTTTGCAACAAAGAATTTGGCACTCCATCCGGACCTGATACAAACTTTTAGATAAATTTGTAATACCATTGAATACATCGATAATGTCAATCTTTATCAAATCTGGAGCAACTGTATGGTTATTTATTTTTGGTGTTTCTGCCTAAAGTTGACCTGTATCATTGACATATACAGATGAAAAATAATCTGCAAAGGCATCAGCAATTTCAATTGCAGTGTTAAAATTGACGTCATTATAAGTCATGCGCGCAGGCATATTGTTGGATCGCTTTATGTTATTAATGTGAGACCAGAATGACTTCGGGTTTTTCTATAAGAGATGCTTCTGTACGTGTTATATAAGCCTTATACAATATATTATATAACGTTATACACTCATTGCGTAGCTCTTGAAATATCTGATAGTCAACTAAACTATTCGTACGTTTATAATTTTTGTGAGCAGTTTTCTTTTTCTCTACCAAATTTATTAAATTGTTGTTAAACCATTTAGGATACCGACTAGAATATATAATTTTCTTAGGTATAAACGCAGACATAAGACCATTAAAAACAGAATAAAATTTAGCTACTATTTTATCTAAATCGCAGTTGTTAAAATAAGAGTCCCTATCTATAGCGGCTAACGCATTGTTACTTTCTAAATAGTTACCTTTCTCGAAGTCAAATATTTCTATCCTAGTTTGTACATTATGATTTTCAGCGATAGGAAGGCATATACAGTATGGTAGATGGTGAGAATTTATATTACAATAAAACCTCATGTGAAGTTGGTACCTTCCACAAATTATCAGAAGCAAATACTTCTTCTTCTTAAAATTCCTCTCCTATCGGAGATTGGAAATCATCACTACTACCCGGACTTTATCAACCGCTTGTCTGAAGAGTTCTGCAGATGTGCAACCAAACCACTCCCTTAAGTTGCGCAGCCATGAGATTCTTCTTCTACCGACAGTTCTTTTGCCTTTTATTTTGCCTTGAATAATGAGTTTAAGGATGTTATATCTACTTCCTCTCAGAACATGTCCTAGATATTCTAATTTTCTCTTTTTTATGGTGTTACACATTTCTTTGGTTTTATTCATTTGGCGTAGCACTTCCTCGTTAGAAACCTTGTCGACCCATGGTATTCTTAGCATCCTCCTATAGCACCACATTTCAAATGCTTCTATTTTCTTGATGTTATCTGTTTTGAGTGTCCAAGCCTCCATTCCATACAATAGAATGGAGAATATATAGCATCTTAACATTCTGGTTCTTAGTTCTAATTTTATGTCTCGGCTGCAGAGTATTTTCTTCATTTTTATGAGCTACTTCAATTCGACATTTGATTTCTTTTGTGTTATCTGCTGTTTCAGTTACCCATGTGCCAAGATATTTATAGGAGTGCACCCATTCCACGTCGTCATTATTAATCTGAATTGGTGGTCTATGATGGTTTGTGTTTTCGTTTTTCGAAGTTGCCATGATTTTAGTTTTCTTACCATATCTAGGCCATATCTCTTGCAGAAAGTGTTTGTTAACTCAACCAGATGTTGCAGGTCTTCTAGATTATCGGCTATAATAGCGGTATCGTCTGCGTATCTCAAGTTGTTAATTATTTCTCCGTTTATGACAATACCACCGGTTTCTTCTGCTAACGCTTCTTCAAAGATGCCTTTGCTATAGACATTAAATAAGAGAGGCGACAGTGTGCAACCTTCTCTAACACCGCGACGTATCTCTATCTCCTCACTTAGATCTTCTCCTATTTTGACTCGCGCTGTTTGGTGCCAATAGAGATTATTTATATTTATTTCTTTAGTATCTCTAGGTGTTTTGAGTGTTGAACTCTATCAATTGCCTTTTGGAAGTCGATAAAGCAGATGTACATATCCTGATTCATATCGAGGCATCTCTGTCTCAGTACGTTAAGTCCGAAGAGCGCTTCTCTAGTACCCACACCTTTCCTAAAACCCATTTGAGTATCACTGATGTCTTGTTCTAGTTCCTTATAAATGCGGTTCTGTATAATCTTTAAAAAGATCTTTAAGGTGTGACTCATTAGGGCAATGATTCTATGGTCTGAGCACTCTCTGGCTTTATTTTTCTTTGGCAGTGTCACGAATGTTGAAGCTAGCCAGTCAGTAGGAATAATGCCCGTCTCATAAATGTTGTTAAAAAGTTTTAATAGGATATCTATGGCGTCTTCTCCGATAAGCTTTAGCAGGTCAGCAGGCACTTCGTCAGGTCCTGCCGCCTTTCCGGATTTGCAGTTTTTAATTGCATGTTCAAGTTCTTCTCTTATTATTTCTGGGCCAGTACATTCTGTGTCTGAGTTCGCCAATTCAGTCCGATTATCGTTAAAAAGTTCTTGTATATATTCGCTCCATCTTACTAGTTTGCCTATCGACTCTATTATCAAGTCTCCGTTTTTCTTTACCAATACATCGGGTTGACGTCTCTTAGCTGTCCCAGTCATTTCCTTTATCTTTTTATGCATGTTGAAAAAATCGTATTTGTTTTGATAGGCTTCAATCTCTCGACATTCATCATTAAGCCATTTTTCTTTAGCCTGCCTTATTTTATTTCTGATGTTCTTGTTTATGGTCTTGTAGGTTTGCGCATCTTTGTTCTTATATTGGCCTCGTATCGTCATCAAGTCCAATATCTCTTGTGTCATCCATTCCTTGTCCTTTCCTTTTATGGATTTCAGTTCTTCATTTCCAACATTCATCAGTACTTGTTTTATGTTTTGCCATTGTTGATCTACAGTGCTATTATCATTATCATCATGTCTTAGTTCGTTCAATTTTTCGTTTATGTTCTTCTTAACTTTTTCGTAAACTACATTATCCTTTAATCTTCTAGGATCCATACATTCTTTAGTTGTTTTCCTAACGAGTTTTTTCAGTTTTACCTGTATGTCAGCTACCACTGGATTATGATCGGACGTTATATCCGCTCCTGGATATGTTTTTACTGACTTAATAGTGTTTTTAAATCTTCTACGAATCATAATGTAGTCGATCTGGTTTCTAATCATACCCAGTATTCCATCTGATGGTGCTTTCCATGTGTAAAGACGACGTGAAGGAAGCTGATAGAAGGTGTTGGTTATTATCATGTCTTCTTTCTGACAAAACTCGACCAATCTGTCTCCTCGATCGTTACGAAGACCCAGTCCGAACCTGCCGACAGTTCCCTTCACTTCGCCTTGGCCAACCTTCGCATTTAGGTCTCCCATTATAATAAGGACTTCGTTTTTCTTGATAGGTTTGATGACATTATCTAGATCTTGGTAAAACGACTGTATTTCATCTTCATCCTTGTCTGCTGTAGGTGCATAAACTTGAATGACATTTACTGGAACTTTATTTGAGATCAGTTTTAGCAGAATTATGCGGTCTGAGTATGGGACAAAGCTGGTTACCGTATGTTGCACTCGCTGGTCGACAATTATTCCTACTCCATATTGATGAGTGGCTTCATCGTTCCCTGTATAGTACATTGTACCATTCTTGGTGGTGTGCTTTCCCGATCCTTTCCACTGGACATCGCTTAAGCCAAGTATATTGATGTTGAGTTTCCTCATTTCCAAGAAGACATTATCTATCTTTCCTGGCGCGTAAAGACCTCTAACGTTCCATGTCGCAATTCTCTCTTTGTGTCTTAAAATTCTGCAAGTAGCTTTATTCAATGCCCTCCTCCCCGGAGATCCGATTGGAGGAGTTATAACTCCGGAACATTTTGAATTGATTAAAGCCATTGTAATGGTGTGATGACTTTCACTAAGGATATCCATAAAGGATCTTTAATTCAGTGGTTTCCACTTGCCTTCTGAATTCTTATACCGTTGGCCACTGTAGTGGTTCATCCGCTTTTCGGGCCTGTTCTAGACCCTGGGGCAAAAGAGTGCCCAATTCACAGCCGCCCAATCTGGAACAGACGCTGTAGTGCTGATTTTGGTTCGCCCCGGGTATTTCAATTCCCCGGTACCACCCATATCTGGGAGGCATTCCCCTATCCACCACCTGGGGAGGCGCCCGATGGGGGATCAGCAACCCCACACGGGCAAAAGCAAATACTAGATCTAAGAAAACTCTCCTTTCATTACTTATCTCATTTATTTGCTGTAAGTATAAGAAACTAAAGTTCTCTGAAAGTAAAACTGCTGGGTTGTTACTACTAACGGATCTAAAACTATCATCAACATAATTTGGTAAATTATAATCCCCACATATAATATATTGATTTTCTGGAAAATTTGCATTCAACTCCTCACTATTCGCACAATTCAGATCATATAATTCCAAACCAGTCCGATAACCGATAACCCAATTTTTATTATATGTATTTATATGCACGAATTCACTTTTATTTTCTACTAATAACAACATCGATGAAGATAGTTCTTTTCTAACTGCTATAAGTATGCCACCTCCACGAGACTTTACACTGGTGTTCTGTGATCGGTCAGAACGATAAATCTGGTAGTTAGTCAGCATGAGTTCGGCATTTAAGATGTCATTCGTTAGTCAAGTTTCTATAATAATTATGATATCATAAATTGAGCAATTCGCATTATGAGAGAATTTCTTTAATTTTGTTTTAATTACACCCGCATTATAATAAAATAAATATTTAGTTTTTCGCGTTGAATTACATGATGTGTAACGCATGATGTACCATTGATATATCTCAGTCTCAAGTCCTTTTCACCAGCTGCAGTTCTGTTGTACAAGTCCTGCTTAGCTTTCCTCATTTCCTCTTGTTGTAATGGTGTTAAATCAGATTTTATTTTGACAGTACCCATATTCAGAGTTTTGCTTGCTGCCAGTATTTGTTTAACAACGGTAAAGTTCTCATAAATAACTTTCAAGGGCCTACTTTTATTTGTATTACCCTTCCGTCCCACGTGAAATATTTTCGTCGAATGTCACCAACCGGTGCTAGAATTTTATTTAGTTCATCACTTCGTTTGTCATCATCACTAAATTTCGTCGATTCAACAAATATTGAAAACCATAATATTAGATTCTCTATTACTTTGTTTTGTTTCATACAAGACATCACTGACGTTAATAATGTTAGTATCTGTTGATCTTACTGAAGAAATATTTATGTTGTTCAATTCTGCCCGAAGCCTATCATTATCTTTTTCAAGTTTGGTTAGACGGTTATCGATGCGTTTAAATTGTTCTGAAAATGTACTTAAAGATTGTTGTATGTCGGCTTTGAAAATGTTAAATTGCTTTTGTAGCAGGTCTTCAAGCATTGATAATATTTTAGTGCCATGGGATGGAGAATCAACCTGCGAGGACAAATCCATTACATTCTCATCAGACGCTGCATTATCTTTACATAGAATTTCGTTTTTTCGGGTGTTAAATCCGTACACTTCGTATGATGTCAGTTATCGCAAACTCCATAACTTTTCATGTATTTGGGCTGATTTCCGAATTCCATGCCCTATTTAAATGTCTATAATATTTTCGACATTTTCAAGTATTCTGCTTTTAATTTTTTTTGACATATTGACATTTATGACTTTTTGTGCCTTTTATGACATTTTTTATCCGTTTAGACATTTTTTTACTTTTTTCACATTTTCGACTTTTGACATGTTTACTATTAGGCATTTTCATTTTTTTACGAAATGGTACACGGCAACAATCAACACCTTCCTTCTGGTGTAATTTCTTTCCCGAAAAGTTATCGCATATTTTGAGAATCCTAGTTTGAAAACGTGAACACGTTTTCGGTAAAACAATACCTTCATTTACGTTAGTGATTTATTCGGAAAGTAAAATTTTAGGTACAAGGACAACTTCATATTACAGAGAAAAGATTTAACGAATTTGTAATATTTATAAATTGTAAAACACCAATTTATATAGACTATGGCCCTGTCCGTTTGGTTACTACTAGTGACTAGTGACTAGTGACTAGTGACATGCTAACGTTACGCTCATACTATACTAATCAGTCAGTCAGCATTTGTCACTACTAGTAACTAGTAGTAACCAAACAGACAGGGCCAATAGAACGAGATGATGATCTATGGTATACAACAATGATGGAGCCATTGGTCCAATTCTACAAATATAGTATTTCACTGGAAATTATTCGTGGAAACTTGAAAAGAGAACTAAAGTGTATAGACCCTGACTATATATGAATGGATCAAGAATTGCACAACAATAATAAGAAATAGACAAGTCAGAAATGTTCACAATATAACTATTCTTCTTTTCATCATTTATTTTGAAAATAAATTATATATAATCAATCTTTATTTGACTATCGACCGAAAAAAAAATTAATTAATTTACTAGTTTCAACCAAAAAATAATAATTTATAAAAAAATTATATGATGTTTACGAAATTTTGTACATCCTTATTAACTATTTCGAGTATTATAATATTTTTTTTAAGAAATAATATTTTATCCATACTTCATATGATAAAGTAAAAATTTAATGTAGCCAGTGGACATTACTTGATCATACATATCACATATAATTTTCATGTGACGTTATGAAAATCTATACACTAGAAGTTTGGTAAGAGAAGGATGCATAAGATGAATTAATATAATAATTAGTTTGAAATTTGTAGTCGTCATTTGCGTTACATTACAAAATAATTTCATTTTATTATAATTACAAAATAAACAAATTGAAATATTTGTGTTTGTGGAACTAAATATATAAAACGATACGACTAATTTATTACTGAATACAACGCTTTTTATTTCATTAAAATCTATTGAATAGTTTTTGCGTACAGGTTTGTCGCAGATATGAACGACAAAACCCGGCCCTTAGACCATAAAAGACTTTACTAATAATTAAAAATCGTTTTATTTATCCTGTTTTTCAGTGAAATTTACAAAAAAAAAACTACCCAGTAAATGTAATTATTACAACATTTCATGGTTTATCTCCATAACATTTTTATTTACAATACTTTGAAGATGATTCAAATGGCATTTAACATTATAATAGTTAATGCATTTATGGGTGTGCCGGTTTCAGTCTTTTAATACACCTGAATCATTGCTTGCCTAGTTTAAAACACAGGAAAGACAACTTTCAAGTGTGTTGATATGACATGAGGTCATTAGATATTTCAATAATGAAAAATAGAGCTGGACTGTGGACTTTGTTGATACCTACAATTTTAAAATAATACAATCTCTTTTTTCCACTTCAACTTCTCTAAAATCTGTAAGGGAATGGTGTAGGCACTGAGGAGAAGAAATATCACACACAAGCACATACTATTTATTATAGTCTGTTAGTAAATAAAATACTAATCCATAATTATAATTGGTTATCGTAATTGTCTAATTTTTTAAAATTGGTTTCATATGCCTTAAATGTAATTAACTCAACACTTATGAATGGTATAAACTGTTTTTGTGGTTTAAATATGGTTCTCTTTCATATCACAAGGGTAAGGTGAACATATGTCCTGAATTTCCCCGGACAGTCCTGAATTTTCAATCCTTGATTTTTCACAACTTTGTTGGTCTTGAAGGTGTATATTTGTTTATTGTAATAATATACAGACCTTTCACCTAGGCTTGCTCTTGTGATTTCTAGTCTCTGTGACCATAATTATTGTTGCAGAAAATCACAATGTGAAGGACATTCCTTTCACATCTGCATGGAGAAACAACGCTTTTTCTGCTTTGGCTGCGGTAGGAAGGGAGTGACAAAGGCTGTGTGCGGTCGGTGTTCAAAAAATGGAAACGGAAACGTGCTGCAGATGGGCCAAGCCAGTTCGGGAAACAGGGTCTATCAACCACTTCTCACCAGTCAAATGAAAATCCTGGCTCAATCATGTAAGATCTTTCCATTCTTCTTATGCCTAAGTCACACCAGTCTTTGTCACTTCTCACCATAACAGACTGTATGTAAATACCTCAATTTTTTATTTAAATTTTGTAGCTTTGTTAGACACAGGTGCTAATAGCTCTATTGTGGGTTCCAATAGTTTTGATTTGTTGAAACAGTTCCACATATCATTGATTTCTGATACTGACTTGGTTACTACTTCTAATGGCATAGTACAAACGGTTTTTGGGGTTTGCTGAGCTACCATTGTGTGTTAACAATAAATGTCAATTAATGAAATTTTGACTAAAGTGATTTTGGGTTCAAATGTTTGTAAACAATGTAATATTTTTCTTGATTTAAAAAATTCTTCATTGAGTGATCACCATCAGTTGTCCTCCGTTAATGTTATTAAAAATAGAACAACCTTATTGCATTTGGAATCTTTGCAGTTGCAAGGGGTTATTATATATATATAGCCTAATTTCGTATCACATTACACTGGTGATGCTAGACCAATTAAACGACAATATCCTCTTTCGCTTGCAATGCAAGTCCACTTGCATAAGGAACTGGATCCAATGAGTAGTCTTAACGTTGTGCAGCCATCGAGCTCTCCTTGGAGTAGTCCGGTGTTGTTAGAAAGCTACTGGTGAGTTGATGGTCGCAAATTAAATGAAGTTACAGTAAAAGATTCGTATCCACTTCCTTATATAGATCACACTTTAAATAAACTTGGGGATGTTCGGTTTCTATCTTCAATAGACTTAAGACATGCATTTTGGGGAAATACTTTATATAAAGTTTCTTGTCCTAAGACTGCTTTTTGTGTACCAGGTTGTGGATTGTATGAGTTTACTGTCATGCCATTTGGGCTGTCAAATTTAACACAGACCATGCAGTGTTTTATGAACACAATTTAGGTCCATCATTGGAACCTTTTGTTTTTGTATATTTGGATGACATTATTGTAACAACCCCAACGTTTTCTCAGCACATTGAAATATTGACTGAAGTCTTCAACGAGCAAAATTGACTAAAACGGTTCGAAGACCAATCCTGATAAGGTCTCAGCCGTCGTTAATGTATTCGGAAAGTAAAAATATTTTGAGTCAATCAACGAATTAATTGAATATCTCATTTTAGTCCCTATAATAAGGTCGAAATGAATTTAAATTAAATGTTTATATGTAACCAAGACAATAAAAATGTGGCCTGTATTGATTTGAGTTAAATTGTGCAATTACAAGCTGTTTTAAGAAAGAATAAAAAAACCGGTGGGTTAGTATATTATTAGCATGGTTGTTAATTTTGGTTTTTGTTTTATTTTAGATCTTAATGGCAGCTAAATGGAGAGGTTGTTTATGGAAGATACGGTGTCTAGTGCGGGCGACTGGCGTTCTCACGGTTTGAGAAATGTTGGTAAGTTAAAACCTAAAAATATCTGCTGTGGGCACCACACGACTTTTCAAATTACATTGATTTTTTGACACTTACCTTTTTGACTTTTTTTGTTGACTTTTTTGACTTTTTTTTGAGATTTTTGAATTTTTTTATATTTTTGACTTTTTGATATTTCTGACGTTTATTTAAAAATTTTTTAGTTTTTTGTTGGCATTTTTTACTTTTATTTACGTTTTAGATATTATGGCTTTTTTGACATTTTCACGTTTTGACATATTTTTTACTTTTAAAAAAATATTCTTTTTTTGACTTTTTATTACATTTTTGTTTTTTTTACTTTCTTTGAAATTTTGACAGTTTGACTTATTATCTTTTTGGCATTCTGATATTTTGACATGTTGACATTCTGACACGTTAACATTTTGGCATTCTGACATTTTCTCATTTTGAAATTTTCTCATGTTTACATTTAGGCATTTTCACATTTTCAAATGTTCACTCTGTTGTGCCGTTTTCCCACCGTGAGCGTTAAATGGTCCGGCACAGCGCCTAATTATGCTCCGCCCGTCGTGTTGATTGTGATTCCGTACTTGTTAGTGAACCGATTGTGCTCAAATTTTCACTGGATCGTTCTGGATAGTGTCCGCAGATATTTGCCAAATTTGGTCACAATCTGTTTTTTCGTTTTCCCGGATTTTTGTTCACAGGCAGGCAGACAGACATACATACATACACACAAACCACACACAGACATCGGGTTTATTTCGACAATTTTTGGGCATAAAAGGTAACGAAAATTGAACTATTTGCTAAATGGCACACGACAACAATACCTTCCTTCTGGTGTAATTTTTTTCCCAGAACGTTATCGCATATTTCCACAATCTTAGTTTGAAAACGTGAACACGTTTTCAGTAAAACAATACCTTCCTTTACATCAGTGAGTATTCGGAAAGTAAAAAGTTGAAATTTCATGTAAATTTTATATTTTCACTAGTTTTCAACAAGCTCTAACTTTTTTCCATACCAGTTAGAAACAAATACTAAACGGTTTTCGGTAGCCTGATTCATCTATTTTCAAATAATAAAAAATAGTGGTCTAAGATGTATATTTCTTTGAGATATTGTGTGAAAACCAAGAGGTTGATTTCTGAAGTTTTTTAGTTTTGGCTGAATTTTATTTTCAGTTCTATCGATTTCAAATTTTATACACTTATTTTATATGTTATGATGAATAACTGATGCAATTTTCAAATATTTTTATTCACAGGTTTTTCAGTTATAACCACATTTCATTCACAAATTGCTTTCAGAATTTGTTACTGTTTTTCAGTGACCTGTAAAATTTGATTCTCAGCAGATAAAATTATGTGCTGTACATTTTTGAACAGCCTGATTAATCTAGTTTAAGATAATAATAAAAATAATATATGTTGATACTGAATTTTGTTGAGATATCGACTGAAAACGACCACCATGTTTTTCGAAGTTTTTCGGGCATTACTAGCCGATTTTTTTCTCTCAAACTCTCAAATTACATTCATTTGGATGAACAGAATCCAAATCTAAAATTTGAAGTCGATTGAAGAATTTTGAAATTTCTGTAAAAATCAGAATTTTCAGGAATTTTCAGTGAGCTGTAGCTTTCGTTTCAAACCAGATAGAAACAAATTCTAAACGGATTTGGATTCCCTACTTAATCTATTTTCAAATAATAATAAAAAATATGTATGTCATTTATATATTTTTTGAGATATCCACTAAAAACGAACACCATGTTTTCAGTAGTTTTTCAGTCATAACTGAAAAACTAGCAGTCTGAAACTAATGAAACTCACAAAATATTGTTTCTTATGTCCGTTATAATATATATGCAAATTTTAAAGCAAATCGAAAAAATGGTCAAAATCAGCGATCGATCAATTTTGACATTATTTTGAACATCTGAGGCGATTTTTAGCCCTTTACATCAAAAACTTTTTGAATTATTTGCCTTTAAAGTCATCTTTTTTCAACAAGCTATATAATTAATTCCTGCTGTGATAAAAACGTATACTATGCATTTTTTGATAGCTTTGTTAATCTATTTAAATACTATACTATATATACTATTAAAAAATCATTGTGATAGATGTATAGTTTTTTGAGATATTGACTGAAAACCAAGAGGTGGATTTTTTAAGTTTTTTAGGAATTAAAAATAAACTAGCTGGAGAATTTGACTGAAACTTTCATATTTCATTCATTTTGATATATGAAATAATAATATATAGTTTGAAATGTGTTAAAAAAATTGTAACAAACATTTCAGCCAAATATAATTTTCAGTGTTGGCTGAAATTTTTTTTCAGTTGGATCGATTTCAAATTTTGCACAACTATTTGATATCTTATGATGAATAACTGATGCAATTTTTAGCCATTTTCATTCACTGGTTTTTGAGTTATAGAAAAAATTCATTCACCTAAAAGCAATTTGTCGCTGTCAGTAACCTGTAAGATTTGTTTTTCAGCAGATAAAATCAAGTGCTATGTATTTCGGAATAGCCTGATTAATCTAGTTTAAGATAATACCAAAAATAATATATGTTGGTAGTGAATTTTTTTGAGATAACGACTGAAAACGACCACCATGTTTTTTGAAGTTTTTCAGATATTATAAACAAAAAGTAGCTGTTTTTTTTTATCTGAAATTTTCAAATTACATTCATTTAGATATATAGAACATACATGTAACATTTGAAGTTGATTGAAAAAAGTTGAAATTTCATGAAAATATAATCATATTTTCAGTAGTTTTTTCAACAAGCCTTAACTTTTTTTTCATACCAGTTAGAAACAAATTCTAAACAACTTTGGGTAGCCTGATTCATCTATTTTCAGATAATTATAAAAAATAACTACGTTAGTTGTTTATTATTAGAGAAATTTAAAAGCGAGTGATTTGCTCATTTTTTTAAATTCAAATTGCATTTGTTATAACATTTAATGGTTAACACATGAAACGTTGAAAATTTAAATGACTACTAACATTATAAAAGTTCCTACATTTATATGTGTGTGTGTGTATTGATTTCAGTCTTTCAATACACCTGAATCATTGCTCACCCAGTTTAAAACACAGGAAAGACAACATTCAAGTGAGTTGATACAACATAAGGTAATGTGAGAGAAGATGCACAAGCCCTATTGTAAAATTAGATGTTACAGTGGTGAAAAGAGTAGCTGGTGTCTGGACTTGATGATACCTGCAATTCCAAAATCTTAAGAGTCTTCTACACTTCAAAATCTGCTGTTGTGATGGAGCAACCAAGAAGGCATACACACACATAACATTCACAACTTTAAATAACACCTAATAGCATTAGTTTTAGTCCTCAGTTCTTGAGGTGGTGGCAGTGATGCTTCCATTTCCTCCCGATGATGTTCCAAAAGGAATGGTTGATATCCAGCAATGGTTATCCTCAACATTGGTGTCATTGGTAGGGTGTTTCCACATAAGTGGTGATTTTCCATCATAACTTATCACTGCATACTAATTGTGAACACTAAAAAGAAGATAATATCATACAGAAGCACTCTCTATTGATTATAATAGTTTAATGAATAAAATAGTAATAAGTAAATCGTAATATTGTTCATTGTAGTAATTGTGTAATTTTTCTTTCTTGCAGGTCTATTCATCAATATATTAGTATCATATGCCTTAAATATAGTTAACTAAACACTTATTGATGGTATAAACTGTTTACATGTTGGCTTTGAATCAAATTTCTAATATTACACTACCTAAATGCAACCAGTTTAATCATCACACATCTTATTAGGATCACACTTTTAAATTACACTAAAGCTCTACAATACAAGCTCACCAGTATTAAATATCACTCGTAGAAAGAGCAGCAGTAATCAGATCCATCCAAAACACGTTTGCAAGGGTGAGACTGCAGCCACAAATAAGTATTATAAAACATCTTTTTCAACACATAAATATCGTTATAGTAATTTGAAAGTACTACGTACAAATCGGTTGTAATTTCATTCATGATATTCATTTGATATTCATTCGATTTTGGAAACCTTGCAGTGTAGAAGAGACTACGATTTTGGCATTGCAGGTATCACCAGATCCAGGCTCCATTTACCATTGTAACATCTAATTTTACCATAGGGCTTGTGCATGTTTTCTCACATTACATCATGTCATATCAACTTACTTGAATGTTGTCTTTCCTGTGTTTTAAACTGAGCGAGCAATGATTCAGGTGTATTGAAAGACTGAAATCAATACACACACACACATATAAATGTAGGAAATTTTATAATCTTAGATGTCATTTGAAATTTCAACCTTTAAATGTTATAACAATTGCAACAATGCAACAATTAAAAAAAAATGAGCAAATCACCTGCTTTTAAATTTCTTGAAAAATAAACAACTAAGATAGTTATTTTTTATAATTATCTGAAAATAGATTAATCAGGCGACCCCAAACTGTTTAGAATTTGTTTTTAGCTAGTATGAAAAAAAAGTTATGGCTTATTGAAAACTACTGAAAAAATGATAATTTCATGAAATTTCAACTTTTTTCAATCAACTTCAAATTTTACATTTATGTTCTATATATCGAAATTAATGTAATTTGAGAATTTCAGAAAAAATAATCGGCTAGTTTTTTTTTATAATCTTCGAAAACATGGTGGTTGTTCTCAGTCTATATCTCAAAAAAATTCACTATCAACATATATTATGTTTGGTATTATCTTAAACTAGATTATTAGACTATACAGAAATGCATAGCACTTGATTTTATCTGCTGAAAATCAAATCTTGCAGGTTACTGAAAAACAGCGACAAATTGCTTTCAGGTGAATGCATTTTGGCTATAACTTGAAAACCTGTGAATGAAAATGGCTAAAAATTGCATCAGTTATTCATCATAACATATAAAATAGTTGTGCAAAATTTGAAATTGATCCGACTGAAAAAAATTTCAGCCAAAACTGAAAATTATATTTCACTGAAATTTTTGTTACAATTTTTTCAACACATTTCAAAGTATATATTATTATTCCATATATCAATGTGAATATAACTTAAAAGTTTCAATCATATTTTTTTATCTAGTTTAATTTTAATTCCTGAAAAACATCAAAAAACTACCTCTTGGTTTTTAGTCGATATCTCAAAAAAATATACATCTACCACAACAACAACCATTATTATTTTTAATAGAATCTCAAAATAGATTAATAAAGCTATCCAAAAATGCATAGTATACGTTTTTATCACATCAGGAATTAATTATATAGCTAGCTGAAAAAAGTGTTTGTTGAAAACGGCTAAGAATCGCCTCCAATGTTCAAATAATGTCAAAATTGATTATGCAAAAATTCAGATCGATCCCAACAAAATAAAATTTTGGCTGAAAAATTCCGAACCCCCCGATTTTTGGCGTTTTTGACCATATTTTCGATTTGCATTAAAATGTTCATATATATTATAACAGACATAAGAAACCATATTTTGTGAGTTTCATTCGTTTCAGACTGCTAGTTTTTCAGTTATGACTGAAAAAGTAGTGAAAACATGGTGTTCGTTTTTAGTGAATATCTCAAAAAATGACATACATTTCTATTATTATTTGAAAATAGATTAATTAGGGAAGCCAAATCCGTTTAGAATCTGTATCTATCTAGTTTGAAACGAAAGTTAAAGCTCACTGAAAAATCCTGAAAATCCTGATTTAAATTTCAAGTTCCTTCAATCGACTTCAAATTTTAGATTTGGATTCTGTCCATCTCAATAAATGTAATTTGAGAGTTTCACAAAAAAAAATTTCCTAGTTAATTAGTAATGCCTGAAAAACTTCGAAAAACATGGTGGTCGTTTTCAGTCGATATCTCAAAAAAGTGCACTATCAACATATATTATTTTTGTTATTATCTTAAACTAGATTAATCAGGCTGTTCAAAAATGCATAGCACTTGATTTTATCTGGTGAGGAACAAATCTTACAGGTCACTGAAAAACCGTGACAAATTGCTTTCAGATGAATGCATTTTGACTATAACTTAAAAACCTGTGAATAAAAATATCTGAAAATTGCATCAGTTATTCATCATAACATATAAAATAATTGTACAAAATTTGAAATCAATAGGACTGAAAATTAAATTCAGCCAAAACTGAAAAACTTCAGAAATCAACCTCTTGGTTTTCACACGATATCTCAAAGAAATATACATCTTAGACTACTATTTATTATTATTTAAAAATAGATGAATCAGGCTACCCAAAACCGTTTAGTATTTGTTTTGGTCTGGTATGGAAAAAAGGTTACAACTTGTTGAAAACTTGTGAAAATATAAAATTTTTATGAAATTTCAACTTTTTTCAATCCACTTCAAATTTTATATTTACATTATATACATGCAGATGAACATATTTAGAAAGTTTCAGAAAAAAATTACAGCTGGTTCTTTGGTAATGGCTGAAAAACTTCCAAAAAGACGCCTGTGGCTTTGTGTTTAGTAAATATCTTGAAAAAATGTACCAGTGCCATTTTATTTGCATTATTGTCTTGAAGTAGATTAATTAGGCTATCCAAAAATATATCACATATTGTTTTTGTTTTATGATATTTATTTATTACTGAAAAAGATTTATTTCTGATTTGATATACAATTTTTAGTCAAAAAATTCTAATTGATCCCTTCTGATACAACTCTTACAAAATATTTGTGCATGTTACTCATATAAAACTACTTAGTTGCTAAAACTATAAGAACATTAAAGAGTTTGCTACCTTAGCTTAAGCTACAGCAGGTACAAGTAAAGTAGAAAACATCATATAGAATTGATGTGTTCTGAGGGCACCTCCATAAAAAGCTTTATGTACAATTTCCCATCCAGCTCCTCAACTTTCTCGTCTGCATAAACTCATCATCGCCAAACTGCTCATGTTCGTTCTCCCTCAAATTAACTGAAAGTTCATCTATTAGCAATTTAATTAAATGTTTGAAAACGGCTTTGTAATTTGAGGTTATGTTTATTTAATAAAAGCGTCTTTGGAACTATTCCCAATACATAGAATGGATATATCACAAGTTTGAAACTACCCTTAAATGTTACCAGAATCATTAAATAGTCCCTATAATTATTGTAATAACTTGTTAAAGGTATTAATTGTATGTTTTGTTTATTAATTTCAATATTATATCTATCGGAAATAGTTTAATTGCTACTTATTAAAAGTAGTTCAAACGAAGCACCGAGCAGTGTTGCCAACATTAGATTTATATCTGTGTCTTATCGCTCTCACTCGCACTCATGTGTTCCGTATAATGCTCGTATAATTATGAATGAATTTACAAACAATTTATCCGTAGTACGTTCAAGTTACTACAACAATATATCGGTTAGTCAAGTGTTTTCTAATACTAATTGTATGTAAATTTAACTCATTCTGCAGGTGAGCTTATATTGTAGAGGTTTATTGTCACAAAAACTGGTTACATTTAGGTAGAGTAATATCAGACATTTGATTCAAAGCCAACCATATTTTAAAGACGTAAACTGTTTATACCATCAATAAATGTTTAGTTAAACTACATTTAAGGCATATGATACTAATTTATTGATGAATTGTCTTGCAAGGGAGAGAAAGGAGACAATTACTGCAACCAGCAATATTACGATTTATTTATTACTATTTTATTCATTAAACTATTATAATCAATAGAGAGTGCTTTTGTGTGATGTTATCTTCTTTTTAGTGCCAACACAATTCCTATGCAGTGATAAGTTATGATGGAAAAATCACCACTGGCCCCAAATTGATGTGGATACTCCCTGCCAATAACACCAATGTTGAGGATAACCATTGCTGGATACCAACTGTTCATCTTGGAACATCATCGGGAGGAAATGGAAGCATCGCTGCCACCACATCAAGAACTGAGCACTAAAATGAATGCTGTTAGGTGTTATTTAAAGTTGTGGATGTTATGTGTGTGAAAACTGTGATCTTTCTTGGTTGCTCCATCACAACAGCAGATTTTGGAAGAGACTACAATTTTGGTGTTGCAGGTATCAGCAGGTCCAGGCTCCAGTTACTCTTTTCACCATTGTAACATCTAATTTTACCATAGGACTTGTGCATGTTCTCTCACATTACCTCATGTAGTATCAACTCACTTGAATGTTGTCTTTCCTGTGTTTTAAACTGAGCGAGCAATGATTCAGGTGTATTGAAAGACTGAAATCAATACACATACACACATATAAATGTAGGAAATTTTATAATGTTATATGTCATTTAAATTTTCAACCTATAAATGTAATAATTGCAACAATGCAAACAATTTAAAAGAATGAGCAAATCACGCGCTTTTAAATAACTTGAAAAATAAACAACTAAGATAGTTATTTTTTATAATTATCTGAAAATAGATGAATCAGGCAACTCCAAACTGTTTAGAATTTGTTTCTAGCTGGTATGAAAATATCATCAATTACATGACCTATTTAATTTTGTATAACATTTTCGACATTATCAACTTTTGGGCTTTTTAATTTCTTTGACATTTTGACTTTTTTATGACTTTCTTTGACATATTTTTTTTGTTGGCTTTTTTGATATTTTTGACTTTTATTTACTTTTTCGACATTTTTTACTTTTATTTACTTTTTCGACATTTTTTACTTTTTTTTGACATTTTTTACTTTTTTTTGACATTTTTTACTTTTTTGACATTTTTTACTTTTTTTACTTGTAAAAATATATTCTTTTTTTGACTTTTTATTACATTTTTGTTTTTTTTTACTTTCTTTGAAATTTAGACAAGCGAGATTTTGACATTTTCACGTTTTGACAGTTAGACTTATTATCTTTTTGGCATTCTGATATTTTGACATTTTAACATTCTGACATTTTAACATGAAATTTTCACATGTTTACATTTAGGCATTTTCATATTTCACATTTTCAAATGTTCACAGTTTCACATGAAAATGTAATGTAATTATTAATGTATATTTTCAATGCCTTACTACATTTAAGATGCAGAAATTTTCGCTAATTCCCCGCTTGAGTTGCACCACGCCCGCTGACGTCACGTATATTATTTATTATTTGTGATATGCGCAATAGAAAATCGCTATTATTAAGAAATCTTCTGTTTTCGTGAACCGATCTTGCTCAAATTTTCACAGGGAGCCGGAGCGCGGACTCTCACCCGATATCCAAATTTGGTCGCGATCTGTTGTGTCGTTTTCCCACCGTGAGCGTTAAATGGTCCGGCACAGTGCCTAATTATCCTCCGCGCGTCGTGTTGATTGTGGTTCCTTTGCTGGATTGTCCTGGATAGTGTCCGCAGATATTTGCCAAATTTGGTAGCAATCTGTTGTGTCGTTTTCCCGGAATTTAGTTCACAGACAGACAGACTGACTGACAGACATACATACCACACACAGACATCGCAACAATCGGGTTTATTTCGACTATTTTGGGCATAAAACGTAACGAAAATTGAATTTTTGCTAAATGGTACACGGCAACAATACCTTCCTTCTGGTGTAATTATTTTCGGGAAAAAAAATTTGAAATGATTAAACATTTCAAATGTTCTTAAAAGTATAAAGAATTTATTTAATCAAGTAAATAATCGATTTTCTAAAAATCTCAAGGTGGTGTAACCCCTTAACGTCCATAAACTGCCGTTGATAAGACACTACTTATCGAGTTAAATTTAAAACAAATTGTTTACTAATTTTTTTTCTTTATTTTCAGTTTTTATAAAATGGTTCAAAGCATTCAGGGACCGTGGCGCAAAAATTCCCCAAATAAAAGCAAAAGTGCAAGACTGAGTGAGTAACATGTATATGAATATTACATTTGCAACCTACTGATATGGCAACTAATGTTCAACTTCTGTTTATCATGTAATAATAAATTTCTAGCTAAAAAATCCAGTTCATTTAATTCCTCCACTTCATCTAGCATAAGTGTCAGAAAGACGGTATGATGAAATTCAAGGGGATCTGGATCCTCAACTGGTTCATACCGGCTCAACATCATTATCCTTCACACCTCTGTTTGAATAGTTTCTTACATGGATATAGAAGTATCATTGTTTCAATAGCTAACATAAGTGTGTTATCCTCTAACAAAACTGCTGATACAGCTTTCTTAATAAGGATTGGTCACCACTTGTGATTTCTAATTTCGTAATTATTAAATCATGAAAACCTATTGTTTTAAATAAACAGGTACACAAATGCAACTATTGCAACAATTATTAAGTCCTATTTTTGAAAAAAAAAACTGCTCTTTTTTGCCTAAAGTAAAAGAGCAATAATTTGCAATGATATCCAATGGAAAACTAGTTATAAACAAAGACTTTTTATCACAGTCTATGAATCTTGTTCATTTTCTGCAATAATAATTATAGTCACAGACACTAGAAATCACAAGAGCTAGCCTAGTCTAAAGATCTGTATATTATTACAATAAACAAATACACACCTGTGTTAATACTCTTACTTGCCAAACAGATTCACCAGGAACAAATACCCATACATCCCCAACAACATCTTACAATCAGTTTCATCACTTAACTATATCTTAATAAATCTTACCCTAAATCACATCCATCTTTCTGATCTAAATACTTCACCAGAGAAGTTTTTCCATTCCCAACAGGCCCCAGTTAATTATTAGCTTGGCGATTCCACTTCAACAATATTATTTTCCTGTAGTGCACTTCATAAATCCCATTGGCACATGTAACATCCCTGATAGAAATTGTCTCAGTATCAGCTGAGCTATCACATTCAACAATTTCTGCATCATGCAAAACTTGCTGTTTAAATTTAATATTGTAACTTTTATCATCATCTCTCATCAATATTGTTTTGATTGGTTTCTCTGTGTTGGAGGTTTCTTTTTTCTATCATGCATTTCAAATGTTCCAGGGAAGTATTTTCAAACAGAGCTAGAAAACTCGGGAAAACACTGAACTAGAGGATACTAAATAACAGAAGACTAAAAATGATCAATAGTATGATACCGATCAAATAAAAATTTTATCACACTATTTTTAGTTTTCAGTTATATTAATATAAAATTTACCTTTTGCTATCTGGCTGTAGAGATTTTGATTTAGCTAATAGAACTGCATATTGCTCATTACGTCCATCATTCAAATGTTAGCACCAACTTTTTCGACATCTATGTTGTGTCACAAAAGTAATAGCTAAGTTTTTATTAGTTCCGGGGACATACAGTAGAGGCGCTTGCATATTTATTTGGTTATCTTATTTTAAATACATTGCTTATCAGAAACTAAAATAGCAATATAATAGTTATTTTAGTTTTTGATTCACAATGAATTTAAAATAAGATGACCAATAAAATTAATAAATAACAAAACAAGTACCAAGTTAGGTGTCCAAAAACTTAATTAAACTTAATTTTTTTAATCCAATATTTAAGTCTCCATTATAAATGGTCGCATTGATAAATGTCAAAAAGCAAATTCCAAAATGCCGAAATGTCAAAATGGCAATTTCCAAAATGTCAAATTGTCAAAATGTCAATATAAAATGTATATATATATGAAAATGTTAAAAAAATTAAAGAGGTCATATAATTCCGAAAGTCGTGTGGTGCCCACAACAGGTATTCTAAGATGTAGAAATATGTGATAACTTTCCGGGGAAAAAACTAAACTATAAGGAAGGTACTGACGACAAGTTAGAAAACAGGAAAACGACACGACATATTGCGACCAAATTCGGCAATCAGTTGAGAACACTATCTGGGACGTTCCAGCGAAAATTTGAGCAAAATCGGTCCACTAACAGCGAAGAAAACTCGATCAAAACGACTGTGCTGCTCCAAAATTTCGCAACAACATCGGCGGTGACGTACATCAAGCGGGAAATTAGTGAAAATGATCTAATGTTAAATGTAGTACGGCGTAGCGGCCCCGATGGACAAAAGATAGATGGCAAGATTAACCCAATGACGCAGGGAGCCACAGCTCCGATTCCGGGACAGATGGAAGTGACGGACGAGGAGGCAACCAGAAGACTCAACTGCACAAGGACAAGACCGCCGGTGGGCGTGCAAGACGACGAACAGCGCATTAGTAATGGGAGAATTCTCGATTATTTGGAAGGGCCAGATTAGTACCAATTCCCAAGCCAGAGAAACTCCAAGCACAGCCAAGCGGCGTACCAGCCGCTATGCATGCTCAACATCATGGGGAGACTACCTGATTTTTGGGGAGGCTAACACCCGTCGCCGAGGCACCCAGGGACTTGCTGACCAACAATACGGTTTCAGGCCTGACAAGTCCACCATCCAAGCGATGGAGCTGGTAATGGAAGTGGCAAATCAAGCAAGAGGTGGATCGTGGACAAGACGAACGCGTTGTACGCCATTGATGTGCGCAATGCATTCAATACGGCCCACTGGGGGGAGAACCCTGGAAAGGTGCAGGGCTATTGGCCTCCCGGTTGATGCCATGAGACTGGTTAGAAGCTACCTGGAAAACCGAAACCTCATTGTGAAGAGCGATGACGGAGATCGGTGCTGAGGTTCGGCTCCAGGACCGACCCTGTGGAATATAAGGCGCTTTCGTTTAGCATGGTTTATCATTACTAGTCGCCCCCGTGGCGTGCAGTATCGCTCAGGTCTTGCGGTCGTGCGCCGCTGGTTGTAAGGGAAACGGCAAATAGAACAAGAAACAATAAGCTCGTACCAGCCCAGAGTGATAAACGAAAGGCACTATTATGTACGATGGCATCCTCCCGGAGGGCTATAAAATGGTAGGGTACACGGAAGATTTGGCCCTCGTGAGGATGGGGTTTACCGAAGAGGAGCTTAGGGCAAAGGTCAATGATAGCCTGGAGGCCATGCGACAGTGGCTATTCGAAATCTGGCTAGAAGTAGCGGAATAGTAGATGGAGGCGGTGCTCCTAATTGGCCGGAAACAAGATGGGGATGTCCGGACGACATAGGCACCAACGATCACAGACAATGGAGCGAGGAGATGCTAAATGCCCTACGAAACTTACCGGACAGGAAGACCCCTGGACCTGCCGGACGAGGCACTAAAGACAGCGTTCGCTGCCATAAGCCTGGACGCCAAGAACTTATTTCCGACCTATCGGAGATACGGGGTGAGACCGACCACTAGGTCACTTAGCTACTGATAGCCAATCCGTCGGACAGGAGATGCAGATAGAAAAAACACACGTTGGACAACGGTCGAGCGCTAAGGAAGTGCCTCTAAGGCGGACCAGCACCACGGAGGCAGAGTAAATTCAACACTGCTATTAAATGTATTATTACAATTGATATATTTCACCAATTATCATCAACAAATAATAACTATAATCACAGTACATTCGTTTAAACTAAGTTATTATTTTTTACATTTAACGTAGGTATACTTTTATAATAAAAAATTAATAAACAATGTAGAATACTAATAACAAAAATAATTAATATATTATATTATAAACTATATATAACTTTCTACTGAACATATAGAATCAGAAAACTAAAGAAAGATCAATTTTCTTTTTAAAAACATTTTTATGAAAAAATAGCTCAGTCTGAATCAGAGCTGTAAAATTCATCACAAGCATCCCTCTGAGTAATCGCAGCTCTATTACAATATAGCTTATATTTGCGCACAATATCGCCCCAAAAGAAACTCCGCCCGCATCTCGGGCAGCGCCCTTCAATTGGAATATATTCTCCAGGACGCGAATATACTTTCGACAAACAAATGACGTGACTGACAAGATCACAGGTTGAATCCACACAGACGAGCTTTCTTCCCTCAATACATCGTCCACAAATTTTACAGGTTTCAATACCATTGGTCCCTTTTTGTATGTCACAACTTTGTGATTTGGGCAGATTTTTGGCTACAAAAGCAGAACCGGAAATTATCCGCATGTGTATTGGAGGCATGCTATCGATCTGAAAATTAAAAATAGATATTTAGAGTAACACTATAGTCATACAGTCAACATAAAATTGAAAGTGAATTATAGTACTTTTTAGTTCATTTGGAGCTATATTTTGGCAGACATAGTATATAAAGTGGTTATTGTAGTATTATGGATGGACTTTAAAGTCTGCTTGGCTCTATAGAATCGGAAGATAGAAATTCAAAACTATATTTATTTATTTTTCCCAACAGTAACCATACCAAAAATGGAAATAACAGACTTTACAATAATTCTTTCTGAGTGGTACACTTTTTAGTTGGGGTGCAATATGGATATATTCATGGGTTGCTTGACAGCAGCTATCCTGGCAGAGTGAATTTTAATTATTATTGTGATATATGGCTTATAAAATTAATTAAATCAAGTGGAAATATTATTAATATAAAAAAAAATATAATACCAATAATTTTATATAAAAAAAAACTCCTATCTTTATAGGGCTATCAGCCGTGAGGCTTTTCCGCCGGTCAAGGGAGAAGCTCAGAGGAGTTTAATCACCCGCTATTTACCTTAACTTCACAGAAAACCTCTGAAAAACTGTGAAAGGTTTCCTCGCTGGGGATCGAACTCAGGCTCCCCAATGCTCAGTACGAGACGGACGACGCCTCTAACCACTCGGCCACTGAGCTGGGTATAATTTTATATTATTATACTTACAGGAAATTCCCTATGCAACTGATTGTCCAGCCACTGGACTGTGAGTGGCAGTCTGTTCCAAGGACCTATTTGTAGCATTTCTGATAAAACCCTGAGGCAGTAATCGTAGTCCTTTTCATGGGAGAATTTTCTAGCCACATGGCTGAGCAGGTGGGAGACGTGTGAATGCTTCCAGGCCCATTCAAACTAAAAGAATAATAACATGAAAAAATAATATGTTTGCCATGTTGGTACTAGGAGTAGTCTAAAAGCAGTGATATCATTTGGGAAGCCATGAATAATCAGCGCCATTGACCTGAAACAATTTTATTTCAAACACAATATACCAATGTGATTAATATTAAATTAATTAATATTTTATAATGGATATTTATATGGATGAAAACACTGTAGTTGTTTATCAAATTCATAGATGTTAGTTAAAAATAAAAAAAGAACTTTATAGGGTTATCAGCTGTGAGACATTTCCGGCAGGGAGCAAGGGAGAAGCTCAGAGGAGTTTAATCACCCATATTTACCTTAATGTCACAGAAAACTGCTGATAGGTGATTTGCGGATTGTTGGGAATTGAATTCACACTCAATAACCAGAAGGATATCTCTAACCACTAGCCCACTGAGCTGGGTCAGTTAAAATAATTTATTCCTATTAATTAATGGGTGCTGTTGTTGTCTACAGTTTATAGAGAAGTTCAAACTAATTGTTTGGGGATTTTGATATTATCAAATAGATTAATAATATAGTTACATATAATATATTTATATAAGGTGAATTGCCTAATGAAGATTGTTTTGTCTTCTGTATTTATTATTAAGTTGCTAAAACAACCAATATTCTAGATTCAATAGTGATTGTTAGAGTTATGGTACATTGATGAGTGAACGGTTTAGGCTTGTTATATAAAAGCAGAATACTTTACAATCACATGTTAATTTGAATTCCATGTCCTCCATGTTTCAAACATAATATTGTTATTGACATATAAATGAAAATTGTCATATGTAAACACTGTTATTTGATGCTTTAAAATGAAAAGTAAACAATAATTCGTAGAACATCTAGTTCATTACTTGTAATTATAGGCTATGGTTAAATTCACTTTATACAACCTAGGATTAGCACAAGTGACTTATCATGGTGCTCTCTTACTTGTATTCCATGTACTAAACTTGCCTTTTATGTGGTGATTTGGATCCATTGTATACCCTATGTATGTTCTCCCTTTATACTTAGGATTTTGGCAATAGAGCAAATAAACTCCATTGTCCACCATAATTCAGCACTTTTATCACTTCATTAAGTTAGAACTATAAGTGGAACATACTATTATTGCTAGATGTACATTTAACAACTTGCTCTTATTGCTAATATTTGAAATTCACATATCATATACCAATTCACAAAGTCTAAATATTGAAACTTTAGAATGTATCAAAAGGTTATGTACAATTGCAATGTTTACTCTCTGTAGTTCAAATGGATTACAGATGGGTAGTTCATCTACGGGTAGTTCCACGGAACATATAAAGACGTGAACACACCAGTGTAAATGCTAATCTGTAGTAATCAAAGAAAATATAATCCTAGAAATAAACCCTGCATGAACGTAGTAATAGCCTGGTAATAGTTAGTATTATAAATGTAATAGTTAGTATTATTTAGTTATTATACTATTATTATTTCAATATGTTATTTTGATGACAATGGCTGTATATATTGAGCTGAAATTAATTACATATAAAATTTCAAGTGAATTGAAAAAAGTTGAAATTTTATGAACATTTTTAAGTTTCACTAGTTTTCAACAAGCAGTAACTTTTTTTTCATACCAGATCAAAACATATACTAAACGGACTTGGGTAACCTGATTCATCTATTTCCAGATAATAACAAATAATGGTATAAGATGTAATTTTTTTTTGAGATATCAACTGAAAACCAGGAGTTTGATTTATGAAATGTTTCATGCAATTAAGTAAACTAGCTGATAAATGTGATTGAAACTTTCGAGTTACATTTACATAGTTATATGTAATAATAATATACAGTTTGATATGTGTTAAAAAAATTTTAAACAAAAATGTAAACTTATTATTTTTCGGTTTTTACTGGAATGTTCAGACCGATCGATTTCAAATTGTTCACAACTATTTTATATATTATATTGAATAACTCATGTAATTTTGACCCATTTTCATTCCCATGTTTTTCAGTTATCGGCGAAATTTGTTGGCCTAAAAGCAATTTGTCACTATTTTTCAGTGATATGTAAGATTTGTTTCTCTCCAGTTAACATCAAGTGCTGTGCATATTTTAACAACCCGATTAATTATATTAAACTAGATTAATCAGGCTGTTCAAAAATGCACAACACATGATGTTATTTGGAGAGAAACAAATCTTACAGATCACTGAAAAACAGTGACAAATTGCTTTTACGTCAACGAATTTCGCCGATAACTGAAAAACCTGTTTAATATAATAATAAAAGTAATATATGTCGATAGTCAATATTTTAGAGATATCGATGAAAACGAGCACGACCACCAAGTTTTTCAGCCATTACAAATTAACTAGTCAATTTTTTTTTTAAATTCTCAAATTACACTCATTCATATATTTAGAATCTAACATCTAAAATTTGAAGGTGATTAAAAAAACATTTCGGTAAAATTCAACATTTTCAGGATTTTTCAGTGGCTGTAACTTTCGTTTCAAACCAGATAGAAATAAATTCTGAACGAATTTGGTGTCCCTAATAAATTTATTTTCAAATAATAATAGAAAATATTTATATATTTTTTGGAGATAAAAAATTGCAGTCTGAAAAGAATGAAACTCATAAAATATTGTTTGTATTGACAGTTATAATACATATGCAAATCGAAAAAATTGTCTAAATCATGAAAAATCGAAAGCACTTTTTATCCTAAAATTTTTTTGATTGCGATCGATCTGCATTTTTGCATAACCAATTTTGACATTATTCTGAACATCAGAGACGATTTTTAGGCATTTTCATCAAACAGTTTTTGAATTTCAGCATTCTATATGATTAATTTCTGATGTGATAAAAATGATTTGTGATTAGTTTTTCAGGCATTAATAATAATAATGCTTTATTGGCGGAAAACTCCATTTCAAGATCATTTATAAACAAATTTTAACACTAAAACTAGAAATTTGATTTTAAAAGAAATCCAAATATATACATTAAAAATAAACTAGATGAAAAATTTGAATAAAACTTTCAAGTTACATTCACATTGATGTATGCTATAATAATGTATAGTTTGAAATGTGTTGAAAAATGTGTAACAAAAATTACAGCCATATATAATTTTCTGGCTATTTTTTTGATGCAATTTTCAGCCATTTTCAATCACAGCTTATTCAGATATCTGCAAAATTAATTCAACTGAAACCTAATTCTCACTGATTTTCAGTGAGCTGTAACATTTGTTTCAAGTGCTATGCATTTTTGAACGGTCTGATTAATTTAATTTGAGGTAGTAATAAAAAACATTTCTGTCCCTAGTACATTTTTTTGAGATATCGACTGAAAACAACCACGCTGTTTTTTGAAATTTTTCAGACATAAAAAAACTAGCCAACATATTTTTTTCTGTAACTCTCAAATTACATTCATTTGAACATAAAGAATATAAATGTAGAAATTGAAAAAAGATGCAATTTCATGAAAATGTCATATTTTCAGTAGTTTTCAACAAGCCATAACTTTTTTTTCATACCAGATAGAAACAAATTCTAAACGGGTTTTGGTAGCCTGATTCATCTATTTTCCGATAATTATAAAAAATAATTATCCTAGTTGTGTATTTTACGAGAAATTTTAAAGCGCGTGTTTTGCTCTATTTCAGAATTGTTTGCATTTTTGCAATTGCATTTGTTATAACATTTAATGGTTAACACTTGAAAGGTTGAAAATTCAAATGACATTTAAACACTATAAGAGTTCCAACATTTATGTGTGTGTATTCATTTTAATCTTTCAATACACCTGAATCATTACTCGCCCAGTTTAAATCACAGGAAAGACAACATTCAAGTGAGTTGATAAGACATTAGGTGGTGGTAATATGAGAGAACATGCATATGCCTCTGCCCAGCTCTAGTAAACATTAGGCATCTAATACTAGGAGTGCTGGCCTAGTAAGGTCAGTCAGCATTGGCAGCTCCTTGCCTGCCAGAGTTTTGCAGCTCAAATGCAAAATTGACTGGTGGGTTGGGTGAGTAGCCTTAAAGGAAGGTTTCACAATGGGCCCAGTTTGAGGCTTTGGTGTCTGTAGCAATGCTACCCTCCAGCCAACTATCCAGAACATGCACATGCCCTATGGCAACATTAGATGTTACAATGGTAAAAAGCATAGCTGGAGCCAGGACTTGCTGATACCTGCAATTTCAAAATTGTGGAGTCTTTTGTACTCTCCAAGTATTCCAAAATCTGCATGGGTATAGTGAAGGCCGCCTAAAAAAGAAGATAACATCACACACAAGCAGTCTCTATTTATTATAATATTTTAACAAATAAAATAGTAATGAATAAATCGTAATATTATTGAATATAGTAATTTCAGGACTTCAGGTCATCAATAAATTAATATCATATGCCTCTAATGTAGTTCACTCAACACTTATTAATGGTCTAACTTGTGTTTGTGGTTTAGATAAGGTTTGCTTTGATGTTAGAAGGGCACACTTGATGAATCAAATATATAACATCACTAACTTGCAATCAGTTTTTTCATAGCACATGTTATTCGGATTGGATCACCCTATTAAATATAACTGTAAGCTCACCTGTATTTATTACCACTATCACAGAAACCAGTAATCAGGAGTTGGCCAACAAAATCATTATCTTGAAAATGTAAATCAAAATGGATTCCAACAAGACTGGTTGACATTCCAAGAGAGGTTAAAATGGCTTGAATGGTGTTGAACAAAAGGCAATTAAGCCCAAACAACACTAACTTTTATGTGAAAACTTTGTTGTAATTTGAGGTTAGTTTACAGTGTGAAGGTATACAATACACATAATACTTATTTTGAACTATTCTCAATACCTAGAACGTACTTTTCAACATTTTTAAATCACCATTAAATACTTAAATAGTAAATACAGCCGGTTATTACAATAATAATAAAGACGATTAAATGGTTCTATACGTATATTAGAGTGAATTAAACAAGTTGAAAAACCCGTTCTAGGTATTGCAAATAGTTCAAGAGAAACATAGCCAATTGAACTATTTTTCATTAGATACAATATCGAAATTAATAATCAAAACAGATAAATAATACCTTTAACAAGTTATTACAGCAATTATAAGATAAATAATAATGACTTTTATAACATTTAAGGGTGGTTTCAACATTGTGAAAAGCATATTCTATGTATTAGGAATAGTTAAAAAGAAGCTATTTTATTGCATGCCTTCACATAAAAGTAAACATAATTACAACGACGTTTTCAAAGCTCTGTTTTCAAACATTTAATTAAGTCGATAACAGATAAACTTTTAGTTGATTTGGGGGAGAACGACGAACATGAAGAGGAGGATGGTGAGTTTGTGGAGACCGGTTAGTAAGGTGAGAAGCCGGATGTGAAAACGGACGTAAAGGAGGTGCACTCAGAAACACATCAATTCTATAATGTGTTTTATACTTGGCTTGTACCTGCTGTAACTAGGGCTAAGGTAGGAAATTCTTTCTTTAATTTTCTTTAATCTTATGACATAATGTCTATAAATTTTGTTTGCATTATTGAATTTGTTACACTTGTACTATTTTTTCCCTTGATACTAACTGTATTAATTTATTTTTATTAAATTGTGTTTTCAAATTAATTGCTCTTTTCCACTGTGTTTCTAATACGACATCCTGTGGGAAGAAACCCGCTGAAAAATGTGATTGAAACTTACAGGTTACACTGCCTGAATATGCCAGATAGCTGTGGTGGAGTGCCCTCACGTTATTCACCTCCAGTCCTGCAATGGGAGCAAGGCGTATCTTAAGTAAAGAAGCAGGAGGACAGCAGGCACACACAGGCTCAATTTTACATCCAGGAAGTAAAGGTTGATTGCCATCAATTTTCGGAGCAGATTGGTTTGAGACACCATGGCCCTGTCCGATTGGCTTCATGCTCATACTAATAGTATAGCGTGATGTCAGAATTTGTCACTATTAGTTACTAGTAGTTACTAGTAGTAACCAAATGGACAAGGCCCATATCTACCCTAGAGCAGCACCCATGTAATCAAATGTTTTTTCGTAGAGAAAAGTTATAGCTTTAGCAACTATATATGTATAGTTTTATATGAGTAACCTGCACAAATATTTTAGAAGAGTTGTTTCTGAAGTGATGGATGGTAATAGAAACTAAAATGTCAATGTAGAACTTTTGCTAGCTGAGAATTTTCACTAAGTTGCTGAACACTATTAACAGATTGAGGGTTACGACAACCAGAATTCAACAATTAGAATTTACAGACTAAAAATTTGATGCTCACATTCAGACCAGAAATCAATCTTCTTCAGTAATATATAAAGCTCTTAAGGAAAAAACTATGTGCGATACATTATTGGATAGAATGATTCATCTACTTTAAGATAATAATGTAAAAAATACGCCACTAGTATCTATTCTTTTTAATATTGACTGAATACCAAGGCAAGGGCATATTTTTGGAAGTTTTTCAGCCATTACAAAAATAATTGAATATTTTCACTAGTTTTTAACAAGCTGTAACTTTTTTTTCATAACAGATCGAAACAAATGCTAAACGGTTTTGGGTAGCCTGATTAATCTATTTTCACATAATAAAATATAATGGTCCAAGATGTACATTTTTCTGATATATCAACTGAAAACTTTGACGTTTTTCAGGCATTCAAAATAAACTAGCTGAAAAAATCGATTGAAACCACAGGTTTTTCAGTTATCGGCGAAATTCATTCAACTGAAAGCAAATTTTCACTGTTTTTTAAGCCATCTATGTTAGATTTGTTTCTCACCAGACAAAATCAAGTGCTATGGATTTTTGAACAGCCTGATCTGAATCTAATTTGAGGTAATTATGAAAAGCATTTATGTCTCTAGTATATGTTTTTGAGATATCAACTGAAAATGAGCACCATGTTTTTCAGACATTACAATATAACTAGCCGATTTTTTTTCTGAACTCCCAAATTACAATCATTTATATAGGCAGAATCCAAATCTAAAATTTGAAGTCAATTGAAAAAACTTGAAATTTTATAAAATATATAAATATAAAAAATCAACCATTTCAGGATTTTTCAGTGAGCTGCAAGTTTAATTTCAAACCAGATAGAATCAAATTCTAAACGGATTTGGCTTCCCTGATTAATCTATTTTAAATAATAATACAAAATATTTATATAATTTATATATATTTTTGAGATATCAACTGAAAACTAACTAAAATGTTTTGACTAGTTTTTCAATTATTTTCAATTTTGACATTGTTTTGAACATCAGACGCATTTTTAGCCATTTTCATCAAACACTTTTGGAATTATTGGCCAATTAAGTCTGTTGAAAATAAAATTTCATCAAATTATTGAATCTATTTTAAGATACTATTAAAAAATAATTGTGTTTGATGTATATTTTTTTGAGATATCTACTGAAAACAAAGAGATTGATTTTTGAAGTTTTTCAGCCATTAAAAATGTTGAAAAATTTCACTGAAACTTTTATAATACATTCACATTGACATATTCAAAAATAATATATAGTTTGAAATGTGTTGAAAAAATTGTAACAACAATTTCAGCCAAATGTAATTTTCAGTTTTAATTGATTTTTTTTTTCAATCCAATCTATTTCAAATTTTGCACAACTATTTTATATTTTATGCTGAATAACTGAGATATAATTCTCAGCTATTTTCATACCAAGGTTTTTTAGTTATCGGCGAAATTCGTTCAACTAAAAGCAAATTCTCACTGTTTTTCAGCCAGACCTGTAAGATTTGTTTCTCACCAAATAAAATCAAGTACTATGCATTTTTGAATAGCTTGGCTAATCTAGTTTAAGATAATAACAAAAATAAAAATTTGATAGTGCATCTTTTCCACAAATCGACTGAAAATACATTCGAAGTTTTTCACACATATTGTAAAACTAGGTGATTTTTTGTCTGAAATTTGAATATATCGAATATTAATTTAAAATATGAAGTTCATTGAAAAAAGTTCTATAACTTTTTTTGTCACAATAGATAGAAACAAATTCTGAATGGTTTTGGATAGACTGATTAATATATTTTTAGATAATTATATTAAATTATACATTGTTTATTTTTCAAGAAATTTGAAAGGATGTGATTTGCTTATTTCTTTAATTTGAATTGCATTTGTTATAACATTTAATGAATAACACTTGAAAGGAGGGGATTTAAATGACATCTAACATTTTAAAAGTTCCTACATTTATGTGTGTTTGTGTGTGATGATTTCAGTCTTTCAATACACTTGAATCGTTACTTGCCCAGTTTAAAATATAGGAAAGACAACATTCAAGCAAGTTGATATGACATGAGGTGTAATGTGAGAGAACATGCACAACCCCTATGGTAATATTAGATGTTACAATGGCGGAAAGAGTAGCAGGAGCCTGGACTTGATGATAACTGCAACACACACACACATCACAGTCTTTACCAACACAATATCCACAACTCTCAACACCACAGCATTAGTTTTAGTCCTCAGTTATGGAGTTGGCTTCCATTACCTCCTGATGATGCTCCAGGAGGCAATCAGTTGGTATCCGGTGGAATTGACTCAGCATTGATATCAACAGGGATTTTCCATGTATCCACATCATTTTGATGCGAGTGGTGGTCTTTCTATCATTAAACATCACTGTTAGCAACATTACACACAAACACTATATATTTATTATAACAGTTTAATGAATAAAATAGTAACATTGCTGAATGTAGTAATTGTGTAAATTTTCTTTATAACAAGACTTTCCATCAGTAACTTAATATCCTATGGCTTTAATGTAGTTCACACAACACTTATTAATGGTATAAATTGTATTTGTATTTGTAATTTAAATAAGGTTTGCTTTTTATGATTACTTGACCCAAAGGGGAAAGTAAATAAATCTTAAAAATTCTTAAATTTTGGTCACTTGAAATTCTTAATGTCATGGCATCCCGGTTTGAATTTTGAGTGTTTTCAGCTTCAAAATAGATAAGACAATAAAACGAGTTTACCTTCTTGCAGAATTCTGTCCTTCAATATTTCTGAATCATTGCTTGCCCTATATTAAAACACAGGAAAGACAAGTTCAAGTTTACTGACAAGGCACAGCAGATTCAAATTTGTGCTATATGCTATACTAAATGCCATGACAGATAATTACTTACCTTTTACTTTAATGTTGTTCACCTAATCTTTTTCTTTTGCATTTGAAATTTGAAAAAATACTAATTGCTTTGGTTTGCACAATGAGTAAATTATTAATTTTGTATTCAACAAACGGGCGACCATCCCAAATTACTGTTAAGATTGTCGGGTTTGATTTAACTACACTATGTAGCTCAAAATCTATATTGGATATTTAATATGATGGTAAATCAATTATTTCAATTTAATTCTAAACTTTATGGCTCCAACAATATTAAACAACTTAACAACTAACAGGATTTTAACCAAACATTTACGGGGTGCGACACTAGAGTCAAAATGCTTGAACCACAATATGGTTTATATATCAAAATACAGAGTATTTTAAGGCCTACAAATTGAGGCTTAGGCACTTTTCTCTAGCTCTTACCGTTTACACGCTACAACCATCAGCATATGTGAAAATCATGAAATTTCATGCATTTTTCCAGTTTAAAGTCGGTAGCGTTTTTATTTAGCTAGAGGGATGGCTTATATATCACAATGTAGAGTATTTCAGTGTCTACAAATTGAGGCTTAGGCACTTTTCTCTAGCTCTTACCGTTTACACGCTACAACCATCAGCATATGTGAAAATCATGAAATTTCATGCATTTTTCCAGTTTAAAGTCGGTAGCGTTTTTATTTAGCTAGAGGGATGGCTTATATATCACAATGTAGAGTATTTCAGTGTCTACAAATTGAGGCTTAGGCACTTTTCTCTAGCTCTTACCGTTTACACGCTACAACCATCAGCAAATGTGAAAATCATGAAATTTCATGCATTTTTCCAGTTTAAAGTCGGTAGCGTTTTTATTTAGCTAGAGGGATGGCTTATATATCACAATGTAGAGTATTTCAGTGTCTACAAATTGAGGCTTAGGCACTTTTCTCTAGCTCTTACCGTTTACACGCTACAACCATCAGCATATGTGAAAATCATGAAATTTCATGCATTTTTCCAGTTTAAAGTCGGTAGCGTTTTTATTTAGCTAGAGGGATGGCTTATATATCACAATGTAGAGTATTTCAGTGTCTACAAATTGAGGCTTAGGCACTTTTCTCTAGCTCTTACCGTTTACACGCTACAACCATCAGCAAATGTGAAAATCATGAAATTTCATGCATTTTTCCAGTTTAAAGTCGGTAGCGTTTTTATTTAGCTAGAGGGATGGCTTATATATCACAATGTAGAGTATTTCAGTGTCTACAAATTGAGGCTTAGGCACTTTTCTCTAGCTCTTACCGTTTACACGCTACAACCATCAGCATATGTGAAAATCATGAAATTTCATGCATTTTTCCAGTTTAAAGTCGGTAGCGTTTTTATTTAGCTAGAGGGATGGCTTATATATCACAATGTAGAGTATTTCAGTGTCTACAAATTGAGGCTTAGGCACTTTTCTCTAGCTCTTACCGTTTACACGCTACAACCATCAGCAAATGTGAAAATCATGAAATTTCATGCATTTTTCCAGTTTAAAGTCGGTAGCGTTTTTATTTAGCTAGAGGGATGGCTTATATATCACAATGTAGAGTATTTCAGTGTCTACAAATTGAGGCTTAGGCACTTTTCTCTAGCTCTTACCGTTTACACGCTACAACCATCAGCATATGTGAAAATCATGAAATTTCATGCATTTTTCCAGTTTAAAGTCGGTAGCGTTTTTATTTAGCTAGAGGGATGGCTTATATATCACAATGTAGAGTATTTCAGTGTCTACAAATTGAGGCTTAGGCACTTTTCTCTAGCTCTTACCGTTTACCCGCTATAACCAGCAGCAAATATGAAAATCATGAAATTTCATGCAATTTTCCAGTTTAAACTCGGTAGCGTCTTTATGTAAAATGCTAGAGGGATGGTTTATATACCAAAATGTAAAGTATTTCAGTGTCTATAAATTGAGGCTTAAGCACTTTTCTCTAGCTCTTACCGTTTACATGCTACAACCATCAGCAAATGTGAAAATTATGAAATTTCATGCAATTTTCCAGTTTAAACTCGGTAGCGTCTTTATTTAAAATGCTAGAGGGATGGTTTATATATCAAAATGTAGAGTATTTCAGTGTCTACAAATTGAGGCTTAGGCACTTTTCTCTAGCTCTTACCGTTTACATGCTACAACCATCAGCAAATGTGAAAATCATGAAAATTCATGCATTTTTCCAGTTTAAACTCGGTAGCGTTTTTATTTTAAATGCTAGAGGGATGGCTTATATATCACAATGTAGAGTATTTCAGTGTCTACAAATTGAGGCTTAGGCACTTTTCTCTAGCTCTTACCGTTTACCCGCTATAACCAGCAGCAAATGTGAAAATCATGAAATTTCATGCAATTTTCCAGTTTAAACTCGGTAGCGTCTTTATTTAAAATGCTAGAGGGATGGTTTATATATCAAAATGTAGAGTATTTCAGTGCCTACAAATTGAGGCTTAGGCACTTTTCTCTAGCTCTTACCGTTTACACGCTACAACCATCAGCAAATGTGAAAATCATGAAATTTCATGCATTTTTCCAGTTTAAAGTCGGTAGCGTTTTTATTTAGCTAGAGGGATGGCTTATATATCACAATGTAGAGTATTTCAGTGTCTACAAATTGAGGCTTAGGCACTTTTCTCTAGCTCTTACCGTTTACCCGCTATAACCAGCAGCAAATATGAAAATCATGAAATTTCATGCATTTTTCCAGTTTAAAGTCGGTAGCGTTTTTATTTAGCTAGAGGGATGGCTTATATATCACAATGTAGAGTATTTCAGTGTCTACAAATTGAGGCTTAGGCACTTTTCTCTAGCTCTTACCGTTTACACGCTACAACCATCAGCATATGTGAAAATCATGAAATTTCATGCATTTTTCCAGTTTAAAGTCGGTAGCGTTTTTATTTAGCTAGAGGGATGGCTTATATATCACAATGTAGAGTATTTCAGTGTCTACAAATTGAGGCTTAGGCACTTTTCTCTAGCTCTTACCGTTTACACGCTACAACCATCAGCAAATGTGAAAATCATGAAATTTCATGCATTTTTCCAGTTTAAAGTCGGTAGCGTTTTTATTTAGCTAGAGGGATGGCTTATATATCACAATGTAGAGTATTTCAGTGTCTACAAATTGAGGCTTAGGCACTTTTCTCTAGCTCTTACCGTTTACACGCTACAACCATCAGCATATGTGAAAATCATGAAATTTCATGCATTTTTCCAGTTTAAAGTCGGTAGCGTTTTTATTTAGCTAGAGGGATGGCTTATATATCACAATGTAGAGTATTTCAGTGTCTACAAATTGAGGCTTAGGCACTTTTCTCTAGCTCTTACCGTTTACACGCTACAACCATCAGCAAATGTGAAAATCATGAAATTTCATGCATTTTTCCAGTTTAAAGTCGGTAGCGTTTTTATTTAGCTAGAGGGATGGCTTATATATCACAATGTAGAGTATTTCAGTGTCTACAAATTGAGGCTTAGGCACTTTTCTCTAGCTCTTACCGTTTACACGCTACAACCATCAGCATATGTGAAAATCATGAAATTTCATGCATTTTTCCAGTTTAAAGTCGGTAGCGTTTTTATTTAGCTAGAGGGATGGCTTATATATCACAATGTAGAGTATTTCAGTGTCTACAAATTGAGGCTTAGGCACTTTTCTCTAGCTCTTACCGTTTACCCGCTATAACCAGCAGCAAATATGAAAATCATGAAATTTCATGCAATTTTCCAGTTTAAACTCGGTAGCGTCTTTATGTAAAATGCTAGAGGGATGGTTTATATACCAAAATGTAAAGTATTTCAGTGTCTATAAATTGAGGCTTAAGCACTTTTCTCTAGCTCTTACCGTTTACATGCTACAACCATCAGCAAATGTGAAAATTATGAAATTTCATGCAATTTTCCAGTTTAAACTCGGTAGCGTCTTTATTTAAAATGCTAGAGGGATGGTTTATATATCAAAATGTAGAGTATTTCAGTGTCTACAAATTGAGGCTTAGGCACTTTTCTCTAGCTCTTACCGTTTACATGCTACAACCATCAGCAAATGTGAAAATCATGAAAATTCATGCATTTTTCCAGTTTAAACTCGGTAGCGTTTTTATTTTAAATGCTAGAGGGATGGCTTATATATCACAATGTAGAGTATTTCAGTGTCTACAAATTGAGGCTTAGGCACTTTTCTCTAGCTCTTACCGTTTACCCGCTATAACCAGCAGCAAATGTGAAAATCATGAAATTTCATGCAATTTTCCAGTTTAAACTCGGTAGCGTCTTTATTTAAAATGCTAGAGGGATGGTTTATATATCAAAATGTAGAGTATTTCAGTGCCTACAAATTGAGGCTTAGGCACTTTTCTCTAGCTCTTACCGTTTACACGCTACAACCATCAGCAAATGTGAAAATCATGAAATTTCATGCATTTTTCCAGTTTAAAGTCGGTAGCGTTTTTATTTAGCTAGAGGGATGGCTTATATATCACAATGTAGAGTATTTCAGTGTCTACAAATTGAGGCTTAGGCACTTTTCTCTAGCTCTTACCGTTTACCCGCTATAACCAGCAGCAAATATGAAAATCATGAAATTTCATGCAATTTTCCAGTTTAAACTCGGTAGCGTCTTTATGTAAAATGCTAGAGGGATGGTTTATATACCAAAATGTAAAGTATTTCAGTGTCTATAAATTGAGGCTTAAGCACTTTTCTCTAGCTCTTACCGTTTACATGCTACAACCATCAGCAAATGTGAAAATTATGAAATTTCATGCAATTTTCCAGTTTAAACTCGGTAGCGTCTTTATTTAAAATGCTAGAGGGATGGTTTATATATCAAAATGTAGAGTATTTCAGTGCCTACAAATTGAGGCTTAGGCACTTTTCTCTAGCTCTTACCGTTTACACGCTACAACCATCAGCATATGTGAAAATCATGAAATTTAATGCAATTTTCCAGTTTAAACTCGGTAGCGTTTTTACTTTAAATGCTAGAGGGATGATTTATATATCAAAATGTAGAGTATTTCAGTGCCTACAAATTGAGGCTTAGGCACTTTTCTCTAGCTCTTATCGTTTACACGCTACAACCATCAGCAAATGTGAAAATTATGAAATTTCATGCAATTTTCCAGTTTAAACTCGGTAGCGTCTTTATTTAAAATGCTAGAGGGATGGTTTATATATCAAAATGTAGAGTATTTCAGTGCCTACAAATTGAGGCTTAGGCACTTTTCTCTAGCTCTTACCGTTTAAACGCTACAACCATCAGCAAATGTGAAAATCATGAAATTTCATGCATTTTTCCAGTTTAAAGTCGGTAGCGTTTTTATTTTAAATGCTAGAGGGATGGCTTATATATCACAATGTAGAGTATTTCAGTGTCTACAAATTGAGGCTTAGGCACTTTTCTCTAGCTCTTACCGTTTACCCGCTATAACCAGCAGCAAATGTGAAAATCATCAAATTTCATGCAATTTTCCAGTTTAAACTCGGTAGCGTCTTTATGTAAAATGCTAGAGGAATGGTTTATATACCAAAATGTAAAGTATTTCAGTGTCTATAAATTGACGCTTAAGCACTTTTCTCTAGCTCTTACCGTTTACATGCTACAACCATCAGCAAATGTGAAAATTATGAAATTTCATGCAATTTTCCAGTTTAAACTCGGTAGCGTCTTTATTTAAAATGCTAGAGGGATGGTTTATATATCAAAATGTAGAGTATTTCAGTGCCTACAAATTGAGGCTTAGGCACTTTTCTCTAGCTCTTACCGTTTACACGCTACAACCATCAGCATATGTGAAAATCATGAAATTTAATGCAATTTTCCAGTTTAAACTCGGTAGCGTTTTTACTTTAAATGCTAGAGGGATGATTTATATATCAAAATGTAGAGTATTTCAGTGCCTACAAATTGAGGCTTAGGCACTTTTCTCTAGCTCTTACCGTTTACACGCTACAACCATCAGCAAATGTGAAAATTATGAAATTTCATGCAATTTTCCAGTTTAAACTCGGTAGCGTCTTTATTTAAAATGCTAGAGGGATGGTTTATATATCAAAATGTAGAGTATTTCAGTGTCTACAAATTGAGGCTTAGGCACTTTTCTCTAGCTCTTACCGTTTACATGCTACAACCATCAGCAAATGTGAAAATCATGAAAATTCATGCATTTTTCCAGTTTAAACTCGGTAGCGTTTTTATTTTAAATGCTAGAGGGATGGCTTATATATCACAATGTAGAGTATTTCAGTGTCTACAAATTGAGGCTTAGGCACTTTTCTCTAGCTCTTACCGTTTACCCGCTATAACCAGCAGCAAATGTGAAAATCATGAAATTTCATGCAATTTTCCAGTTTAAACTCGGTAGCGTCTTTATGTAAAATGCTAGAGGGATGGTTTATATACCAAAATGTAGAGTATTTCAGTGTCTATAAATTGAGGCTTAAGCACTTTTCTCTAGCTCTTACCGTTTACACGCTACAACCATCAGCAAATGTGAAAATCATGAAATTTCATGCATTTTTCCAGTTTAAACTCGGTAGCGTTTTTATTTTAAATGCTAGAGGGATGGTTTATATATCACAATGTAGAGTATTTCAGTGTCTACAAATTGAGGCTTAGGCACTTTTCTCTAGCTCTTATCGTTTACACGCTACAACCATCAGCAAATGTGAAAATTATGAAATTTCATGCATTTTTCCAGTTTAAACTCGGTAGCGATTTTATTTTAAATGCTAGAGGGATGGTTTATATATCAAAATGTAGAGTATTTCAGTGCCTACAAATTGAGGCTTAGGCACTTTTCTCTAGCTCTTACCGTTTACACGCTATAACCATCAGCAAATGTGAAAATTATGAAATTTCATGCAATTTTCCAGTTTAAACTCGGTAGCGTCTTTATTTAAAATGCTAGAGGGATGGTTTATATATCAAAATGTAGAGTATTTCAGTGCCTACAAATTTAGGCTTAGGCACTTTTCTCTAGCTCTTACCGTTTACACGCTACAACCATCAGCAAATGTGAAAATTATGAAATTTCATGCAATTTTCCAGTTTAAACTCGGTAGCGTCTTTATTTAAAATGCTAGAGGGATGGTTTATATATCAAAATGTAGAGTATTTCAGTGCCTACAAATTGAGGCTTAGGCACTTTTCTCTAGCTCTTACCGTTTACACGCTACAACCATCAGCAAATGTGAAAATTATGAAATTTCATGCAATTTTCCAGTTTAAACTCGGTAGCGTCTTTATTTAAAATGCTAGAGGGATGGTTTATATATCAAAATGTAGAGTATTTCAGTGCCTACAAATTGAGGCTTAGGCACTTTTCTCTAGCTCTTACCGTTTACACGCTACAACCATCAGCAAATGTGAAAATTATGAAATTTCATGCAATTTTCCAGTTTAAACTCGGTAGCGTCTTTATTTAAAATGCTAGAGGGATGGTTTATATATCAAAATGTAGAGTATTTCAGTGCCTACAAATTGAGGCTTAGGCACTTTTCTCTAGCTCTTACCGTTTACACGCTACAACCATCAGCAAATGTGAAAATTATGAAATTTCATGCAATTTTCCAGTTTAAACTCGGTAGCGTCTTTATTTAAAATGCTAGAGGGATGGTTTATATATCAAAATGTAGAGTATTTCAGTGCCTACAAATTGAGGCTTAGGCACTTTTCTCTAGCTCTTACCGTTTACACGCTACAACCATCAGCAAATGTGAAAATTATGAAATTTCATGCATTTTTCCAGTTTAAACTCGGTAGCGTTTTTATTTTAAATGCTAGAGGGATGGTTTATATATCACAATGTAGAGTATTTCAGTGTCTACAAATTGAGGCTTAGGCACTTTTCTCTAGCTCTTACCTTTTACACGCTACAACCATCAGCAAATGTGAAAATTATGAAATTTCATGCAATTTTCCAGTTTAAACTCGGTAGCGTCTTTATTTAAAATGCTAGAGGGATGGTTTATATATCAAAATGTAGAGTATTTCAGTGCCTACAAATTGAGGCTTAGGCACTTTTCTCTAGCTCTTACCGTTTACACGCTACAACCATCAGCAAATGTGAAAATTATGAAATTTCATGCAATTTTCCAGTTTAAACTCGGTAGCGTCTTTATTTAAAATGCTAGAGGGATGGTTTATATATCAAAATGTAGAGTATTTCAGTGCCTACAAATTGAGGCTTAGGCACTTTTCTCTAGCTCTTACCGTTTACACGCTACAACCATCAGCAAATGTGAAAATTATGAAATTTCATGCAATTTTCCAGTTTAAACTCGGTAGCGTTTTTATTTTAAATGCTAGAGGGATGGTTTATATATCACAATGTAGAGTATTTCAGTGTCTACAAATTTTTCCAGTTTAAACTCGGTAGCGTTTTTATTTTAAATGCTAGAGGGATGGTTTATATATCACAATGTAGAGTATTTCAGTGTCTACAAATTGAGGCTTAGGCACTTTTCTCTAGCTCTTACCGTTTACACGCTACAACCATCAGCAAATGTGAAAATCATGAAATTTCATGCATTTTTCCAGTTTAAACTCGGTAGCGTTTTTATTTTAAATGCTAGAGGGATGGTTTATATATCACAATGTAGAGTATTTCAGTGTCTACAAATTGAGGCTTAGGCACTTTTCTCTAGCTCTTACCGTTTACCCGCTATAACCAGCAGCAAATGTGAAAATCATGAAATTTCATGCAATTTTCCAGTTTAAACTCGGTAGCGTCTTTATTTAAAATGCTAGAGGGATGGTTTATATATCAAAATGTAGAGTATTTCAGTGCCTACAAATTGAGGCTTAGGCACTTTTCTCTAGCTCTTACCGTTTACACGCTACAACCATCAGCATATGTTGAAATCATGAAATTTCATGCAATTTTCCAGTTTAAACTCGGTAGCGTCTTTATGTAAAATGCTAGAGGGATGGTTTATATATCAAAATGTAGAGTATTTCAGTACCTACAAATTGAGGCTTAGGCACTTTTCTCTAGCTCTTACCGTTTACACGCTACAACCATCAGCAAATGTGAAAATTATGAAATTTCATGCAATTTTCCAGTTTAAACTCGGTAGCGTCTTTATTTAAAATGCTAGAGGGATGGTTTATATATCAAAATGTAGAGTATTTCAGTGCCTACAAATTGAGGCTTAGGCACTTTTCTCTAGCTCTTACCGTTTACACGCTACAACCATCAGCATATGTGAAAATCATGAAATTTCATGCAATTTTCCAGTTTAAACTCGGTAGCGTCTTTATGTAAAATGCTAGAGGGATGGTTTATATACCAAAATGTAGAGTATTTCAGTGTCTATAAATTGAGGCTTAAGCATTTTTCTCTAGCTCTTACCGTTTACACGCTACAACCATCAGCAAATGTGAAAATCATGAAATTTCATGCATTTTTCCAGTTTAAACTCGGTAGCGTCTTTATTTTAAATGCTAGAGGGATGGTTTATATATCACAATGTAGAGTATTTCAGTGCCTACAAATTGAGGCTTAGGCACTTTTCTCTAGCTCTTACCGTTTACACGCTACAACCATCAGCATATGTGAAAATCATGAAATTTCATGCATTTTTCCAGTTTAAACTCGGTAGCGTTTTTATTTTAAATGCTAGAGGGATGGTTTATATATCACAATGTAGAGTATTTCAGTGTCTACAAATTGAGGCTTAGGCACTTTTCTCTAGCTCTTATCGTTTACACGCTACAACCATCAGCAAATGTGAAAATTATGAAATTTCATGCAATTTTCCAGTTTAAACTCGGTAGCGTCTTTATTTAAAATGCTAGAGGGATGGTTTATATATCAAAATGTAGAGTATTTCAGTGCCTACAAATTGAGGCTTAGGCACTTTTCTCTAGCTCTTACCGTTTACACGCTACAACCATCAGCAAATGTGAAAATCATGAAATTTCATGCATTTTTCCAGTTTAAACTCGGTAGCGTTTTTATTTTAAATGCTAGAGGGATGGTTTATATATCACAATGTAGAGTATTTCAGTGTCTACAAATTGAGGCTTAGGCACTTTTCTCTAGCTCTTACCGTTTACACGCTACAACCATCAGCAAATGTGAAAATCATGAAATTTCATGCATTTTTCCAGTTTAAACTCGGTAGCGTTTTTATTTTAAATGCTAGAGGGATGGTTTATATATCACAATGTAGAGTATTTCAGTGTCTACAAATTGAGGCTTAGGCACTTTTCTCTAGCTCTTACCGTTTACCCGCTATAACCAGCAGCAAATGTGAAAATCATGAAATTTCATGCAATTTTCCAGTTTAAACTCGGTAGCGCCTTTATGTAAAATGCTAGAGGGATGGTTTATATACCAAAATGTAGAGTATTTCAGTGTCTATAAATTGAGGCTTAAGCATTTTTCTCTAGCTCTTACCGTTTACACGCTACAACCATCAGCAAATGTGAAAATCATGAAATTTCATGCATTTTTCCAGTTTAAACTCGGTAGCGTTTTTATTTTAAATGCTAGAGGGATGGTTTATATATCACAATGTAGAGTATTTCAGTGTCTACAAATTGAGGCTTAGGCACTTTTCTCTAGCTCTTACCGTTTACCCGCTATAACCAGCAGCAAATGTGAAAATCATGAAATTTCATGCAATTTTCCAGTTTAAACTCGGTAGCGCCTTTATGTAAAATGCTAGAGGGATGGTTTATATACCAAAATGTAGAGTATTTCAGTGTCTATAAATTGAGGCTTAAGCATTTTTCTCTAGCTCTTACCGTTTACACGCTACAACCATCAGCAAATGTGAAAATCATGAAATTTCATGCATTTTTCCAGTTTAAACTCGGTAGCGTTTTTATTTTAAATGCTAGAGGGATGGTTTATATATCAAAATGTAGAGTATTTCAGTGCCTACAAATTGAGGCTTAGGCACTTTTCTCTAGCTCTTACCATTTACACGCTACAACCATCAGCAAATGTGAAAATTATGAAATTTCATGCAATTTTCCAGTTTAAACTCGGTAGCGTCTTTATTTAAAATGCTAGAGGGATGGTTTATATATCAAAATGTAGAGTATTTCAGTGCCTACAAATTGAGGCTTAGGCACTTTTCTCTAGCTCTTACCGTTTACACGCTATAACCATCAGCAAATGTGAAAATTATGAAATTTCATGCAATTTTCCAGTTTAAACTCGGTAGCGTCTTTATTTAAAATGCTAGAGGGATGGTTTATATATCAAAATGTAGAGTATTTCAGTGCCTACAAATTGAGGCTTAGGCACTTTTCTCTAGCTCTTACCGTTTACACGCTACAACCATCAGCAAATGTGAAAATTATGAAATTTCATGCAATTTTCCAGTTTAAACTCGGTAGCGTCTTTATTTAAAATGCTAGAGGGATGGTTTATATATCAAAATGTAGAGTATTTCAGTGCCTACAAATTGAGGCTTAGGCACTTTTCTCTAGCTCTTACCGTTTACACGCTACAACCATCAGCATATGTGAAAATCATGAAATTTCATGCAATTTTCCAGTTTAAACTCGGTAGCGTCTTTATGTAAAATGCTAGAGGGATGGTTTATATATCAAAATGTAGAGTATTTCAGTGCCTACAAATTGAGGCTTAGGCACTTTTCTCTAGCTCTTACCGTTTACACGCTACAACCATCAGCAAATGTGAAAATTATGAAATTTCATGCAATTTTCCAGTTTAAACTCGGTAGCGTCTTTATTTAAAAGGCTAGAGGGATGGTTTATATATCAAAATGTAGAGTATTTCAGTGCCTACAAATTGAGGCTTAGGCACTTTTCTCTAGCTCTTACCGTTTACACGCTACAACCATCAGCAAATGTGAAAATTATGAAATTTCATGCAATTTTCCAGTTTAAACTCGGTAGCGTCTTTATTTAAAATGCTAGAGGGATGGTTTATATATCAAAATGTAGAGTATTTCAGTGCCTACAAATTGAGGCTTAGGCACTTTTCTCTAGCTCTTACCGTTTACACGCTACAACCATCAGCATATGTGAAAATCATGAAATTTCATGCAATTTTCCAGTTTAAACTCTGTAGCGTCTTTATGTAAAATGCTAGAGGGATGGTTTATATACCAAAATGTAAAGTATTTGAGTGTCTATATATTGAGGCTTAAGCACTTTTCTCTAGCTCTTACCGTTTACACGCTACAACCATCAGCAAATGTGAAAATTATGAAATTTCATGCAATTTTCCAGTTTAAACTCGGTAGCGTCTTTATTTAAAATGCTAGAGGGATGGTTTATATATCAAAATGTAGAGTATTTCAGTGTCTACAAATTGAGGCTTAAGCATTTTTCTCTAGCTCTTACCGTTTACACGCTACAACCATCAGCAAATGTGAAAATCATGAAATTTCATGCATTTTTCCAGTTTAAACTCGGTAGCGTTTTTATTTTAAATGCTAGAGGGATGGTTTATATATCACAATGTAGAGCATTTCAGTGTCTACAAATTGAGGCTTAGGCACTTTTCTCTAGCTCTTACCTTTTACACGCTACAACCATCAGCAAATGTGAAAATTATGAAATTTCATGCAATTTTCCAGTTTAAACTCGGTAGCGTCTTTATTTAAAATGCTAGAGGGATGGTTTATATATCAAAATGTAGAGTATTTCAGTGCCTACAAATTGAGGCTTAGGCACTTTTCTCTAGCTCTTATCGTTTACACGCTACAACCATCAGCAAATGTGAAAATTATGAAATTTCATGCAATTTTCCAGTTTAAACTCGGTAGCGTCTTTATTTAAAATGCTAGAGGGATGGTTTATATATCAAAATGTAGAGTATTTCAGTGCCTACAAATTGAGGCTTAGGCACTTTTCTCTAGCTCTTACCGTTTACACGCTACAACCATCAGCAAATGTGAAAATCATGAAATTTCATGCATTTTTCCAGTTTAAACTCGGTAGCGTTTTTATTTTAAATGCTAGAGGGATGGTTTATATATCACAATGTAGAGTATTTCAGTGTCTACAAATTGAGGCTTAGGCACTTTTCTCTAGCTCTTACCGTTTACACGCTACAACCATCAGCAAATGTGAAAATCATGAAATTTCATGCATTTTTCCAGTTTAAACTCGGTAGCGTTTTTATTTTAAATGCTAGAGGGATGGTTTATATATCACAATGTAGAGTATTTCAGTGTCTACAAATTGAGGCTTAGGCACTTTTCTCTAGCTCTTACCGTTTACCCGCTATAACCAGCAGCAAATGTGAAAATCATGAAATTTCATGCAATTTTCCAGTTTAAACTCGGTAGCGCCTTTATGTAAAATGCTAGAGGGATGGTTTATATACCAAAATGTAGAGTATTTCAGTGTCTATAAATTGAGGCTTAAGCATTTTTCTCTAGCTCTTACCGTTTACACGCTACAACCATCAGCAAATGTGAAAATCATGAAATTTCATGCATTTTTCCAGTTTAAACTCGGTAGCGTTTTTATTTTAAATGCTAGAGGGATGGTTTATATATCACAATGTAGAGTATTTCAGTGTCTACAAATTGAGGCTTAGGCACTTTTCTCTAGCTCTTACCGTTTACCCGCTATAACCAGCAGCAAATGTGAAAATCATGAAATTTCATGCAATTTTCCAGTTTAAACTCGGTAGCGCCTTTATGTAAAATGCTAGAGGGATGGTTTATATACCAAAATGTAGAGTATTTCAGTGTCTATAAATTGAGGCTTAAGCATTTTTCTCTAGCTCTTACCGTTTACACGCTACAACCATCAGCAAATGTGAAAATCATGAAATTTCATGCATTTTTCCAGTTTAAACTCGGTAGCGTTTTTATTTTAAATGCTAGAGGGATGGTTTATATATCAAAATGTAGAGTATTTCAGTGCCTACAAATTGAGGCTTAGGCACTTTTCTCTAGCTCTTACCATTTACACGCTACAACCATCAGCAAATGTGAAAATTATGAAATTTCATGCAATTTTCCAGTTTAAACTCGGTAGCGTCTTTATTTAAAATGCTAGAGGGATGGTTTATATATCAAAATGTAGAGTATTTCAGTGCCTACAAATTGAGGCTTAGGCACTTTTCTCTAGCTCTTACCGTTTACACGCTATAACCATCAGCAAATGTGAAAATTATGAAATTTCATGCAATTTTCCAGTTTAAACTCGGTAGCGTCTTTATTTAAAATGCTAGAGGGATGGTTTATATATCAAAATGTAGAGTATTTCAGTGCCTACAGATTGAGGCTTAGGCACTTTTCTCTAGCTCTTACCGTTTACACGCTACAACCATCAGCAAATGTGAAAATTATGAAATTTCATGCAATTTTCCAGTTTAAACTCGGTAGCGTCTTTATTTAAAATGCTAGAGGGATGGTTTATATATCAAAATGTAGAGTATTTCAGTGCCTACAAATTGAGGCTTAGGCACTTTTCTCTAGCTCTTACCGTTTACACGCTACAACCATCAGCATATGTGAAAATCATGAAATTTCATGCAATTTTCCAGTTTAAACTCGGTAGCGTCTTTATGTAAAATGCTAGAGGGATGGTTTATATATCAAAATGTAGAGTATTTCAGTGCCTACAAATTGAGGCTTAGGCACTTTTCTCTAGCTCTTACCGTTTACACGCTACAACCATCAGCAAATGTGAAAATTATGAAATTTCATGCAATTTTCCAGTTTAAACTCGGTAGCGTCTTTATTTAAAATGCTAGAGGGATGGTTTATATATCAAAATGTAGAGTATTTCAGTGCCTACAAATTGAGGCTTAGGCACTTTTCTCTAGCTCTTACCGTTTACACGCTACAACCATCAGCAAATGTGAAAATTATGAAATTTCATGCAATTTTCCAGTTTAAACTCGGTAGCGTCTTTATTTAAAATGCTAGAGGGATGGTTTATATATCAAAATGTAGAGTATTTCAGTGCCTACAAATTGAGGCTTAGGCACTTTTCTCTAGCTCTTACCGTTTACACGCTACAACCATCAGCAAATGTGAAAATTATGAAATTTCATGCAATTTTCCAGTTTAAACTCGGTAGCGTCTTTATGTAAAATGCTAGAGGGATGGTTTATATACCAAAATGTAGAGTATTTCAGTGTCTATAAATTGAGGCTTAAGCATTTTTCTCTAGCTCTTACCGTTTACACGCTACAACCATCAGCAAATGTGAAAATCATGAAATTTCATGCATTTTTCCAGTTTAAACTCGGTAGCGTTTTTATTTTAAATGCTAGAGGGATGGTTTATATATCACAATGTAGAGTATTTCAGTGTCTACAAATTGAGGCTTAGGCACTTTTCTCTAGCTCTTACCTTTTACACGCTACAACCATCAGCAAATGTGAAAATTATGAAATTTCATGCAATTTTCCAGTTTAAACTCGGTAGCGTCTTTATTTAAAATGCTAGAGGGATGGTTTATATATCAAAATGTAGAGTATTTCAGTGCCTACAAATTGAGGCGTAGGCACTTTTCTCTAGCTCTTACCGTTTACACGCTACAACCATCAGCAAATGTGAAAATTATGAAATTTCATGCAATTTTCCAGTTTAAACTCGGTAGCGTCTTTATTTAAAATGCTAGAGGGATGGTTTATATATCAAAATGTAGAGTATTTCAGTGCCTACAAATTGAGGCTTAGGCACTTTTCTCTAGCTCTTACCGTTTACACGCTACAACCATCAGCATATGTGAAAATCATGAAATTTCATGCAATTTTCCAGTTTAAACTCTGTAGCGTCTTTATGTAAAATGCTAGAGGGATGGTTTATATACCAAAATGTAAAGTATTTGAGTGTCTATATATTGAGGCTTAAGCACTTTTCTCTAGCTCTTACCGTTTACACGCTACAACCATCAGCAAATGTGAAAATTATGAAATTTCATGCAATTTTCCAGTTTAAACTCGGTAGCGTCTTTATTTAAAATGCTAGAGGGATGGTTTATATATCAAAATGTAGACTATTTCAGTGTCTACAAATTGAGGCTTAAGCATTTTTCTCTAGCTCTTACCGTTTACACGCTACAACCATCAGCAAATGTGAAAATCATGAAATTTCATGCATTTTTCCAGTTTAAACTCGGTAGCGTTTTTATTTTAAATGCTAGAGGGATGGTTTATATATCACAATGTAGAGCATTTCAGTGTCTACAAATTGAGGCTTAGGCACTTTTCTCTAGCTCTTACCTTTTACACGCTACAACCATCAGCAATTGTGAAAATTATGAAATTTCATGCAATTTTCCAGTTTAAACTCGGTAGCGTCTTTATTTAAAATGCTAGAGGGATGGTTTATATATCAAAATGTAGAGTATTTCAGTGCCTACAAATTGAGGCTTAGGCACTTTTCTCTAGCACTTACCGTTTACACGCTACAACCATCAGCAAATGTGAAAATTATGAAATTTCATGCAATTTTCCAGTTTAAACTCGGTAGCGTCTTTATTTAAAATGCTAGAGGGATGGTTTATATATCAAAATGTAGAGTATTTCAGTGCCTACAAATTGAGGCTTAGGCACTTTTCTCTAGCTCTTACCGTTTACACGCTATAACCATCAGCATATGTGAAAATCATGAAATTTCATGCAATTTTCCAGTTTAAACTCGGTAGCGTCTTTATGTAAAATGCTAGAGGGATGGTTTATATACCAAAATGTAAAGTATTTGAGTGTCTATATATTGAGGCTTAAGCACTTTTCTCTAGCTCTTACCGTTTACACGCTACAACCATCAGCAATTGTGAAAATTATGAAATTTCATGCAATTTTCCAGTTTAAACTCGGTAGCGTTTTTATTTAAAATGCTAGAGGGATGGTTTATATATCACAATGTAGAGTATTTCAGTGCCTACAAATTCAGGCTTAGGCACTTTTCTCTAGCTCTTACCGTTTACACGCTACAACCATCAGCAAATGTGAAAATTATGAAATTTCATGCAATTTTCCAGTTTAAACTCGGTAGCGTCTTTATGTAAAATGCTAGAGGGATGGTTTATATACCAAAATGTAAAGTATTTGAGTGTCTATATATTGAGGCTTAAGCACTTTTCTCTAGCTCTTACCGTTTACACGCTACAACCATCAGCAAATGTGAAAATTATGAAATTTCATGCAATTTTCCAGTTTAAACTCGGTAGCGTTTTTATTTAAAATGCTAGAGGGATGGTTTATATATCACAATGTAGAGTATTTCAGTGCCTACAAATTGAGGCTTAGGCACTTTTCTCTAGCTCTTACCGTTTACACGCTACAACCATCAGCAAATGTGAAAATTATGAAATTTCATGCAATTTTCCAGTTTAAACTCGGTAGCGTTTTTATTTAAAATGCTAGAGGGATGGTTTATATATCAAAATGTAGAGTATTTCAGTGCCTACAAATTGAGGCTTAGGCACTTTTCTCTAGCTCTTACCGTTTACACGCTACAACCATCAGCAAATGTGAAAATTATGAAATTTCATGCAATTTTCCAGTTTAAACTCGGTAGCGTCTTTATTTAAAATGCTAGAGGGATGGTTTATATATCAAAATGTAGAGTATTTCAGTGCCTACAAATTGAGGCTTAGGCACTTTTCTCTAGCTCTTACCGTTTACACGCTACAACCATCAGCAAATGTGAAAATTATGAAATTTCATGCAATTTTCCAGTTTAAACTCGGTAGCGTCTTTATTTAAAATGCCAGAGGGATGGTTTATATATCAAAATGTAGAGTATTTCAGTGCCTACAAATTGAGGCTTAGGCACTTTTCTCTAGCTCTTACCGTTTACACGCTACAACCATCAGCAAATGTGAAAATTATGAAATTTCATGCAATTTTCCAGTTTAAACACGGTAGCGTCTTTATTTAAAATGCTAGAGGGATGGTTTATATATCAAAATGTAGAGTATTTCAGTGCCTACAAATTGAGGCTTAGGCACTTTTCTCTAGCGCTTACCGTTTACACGCTACAACCATCAGCAAATGTGAAAATTATGAAATTTCATGCAATTTTCCAGTTTAAACTCGGTAGCGTCTTTATTTAAAATGCTAGAGGGATGGTTTATATATCAAAATGTAGAGTATTTCAGTGCCTACAAATTGAGGCTTAGGCACTTTTCTCTAGCTCTTACCGTTTACACGCTACAACCATCAGTATATGTGAAAATCATGAAATTTCATGCAATTTTCCAGTTTAAACTCGGTAGCGTCTTTATGTAAAATGCTAGAGGGATGGTTTATATACCAAAATGTAGAGTATTTCAGTGTCTATAAATTGAGGCTTAAGCACTTTTCTCTAGCTCTTACCGTTTACACGCTACAACCATCAGCAAATGTGAAAATCATGAAATTTCATGCATTTTTCCAGTTTAAACTCGGTAGCGTTTTTATTTTAAATGTTAGAGGGATGGCTTATATATCACAATGTAGAGTATTTCAGTGTCTACAAATTGAGGCTTAGGCACTTTTCTCTAGCTCTTACCGTTTACCCGCTATAACCAGCAGCAAATGTGAAAATCATGAAATTTCATGCAATTTTCCAGTTTAAACTCGGTAGCGTCTTTATGTAAAATGCTAGAGGGATGGTTTATATATCAAAATGTAGAGTATTTCAGTGCCTACAAATTGAGGCTTAGGCACTTTTCTCTAGCTCTTACCGTTTACACGCTACAACCATCAGTATATGTGAAAATCATGAAATTTCATGCAATTTTCCAGTTTAAACTCGGTAGCGTCTTTATGTAAAATGCTAGAGGGATGGTTTATATACCAAAATGTAGAGTATTTCAGTGTCTATAAATTGAGGCTTAAGCACTTTTCTCTAGCTCTTACCGTTTACACGCTACAACCATCAGCAAATGTGAAAATCATGAAATTTCATGCATTTTTCCAGTTTAAACTCGGTAGCGTTTTTATTTTAAATGTTAGAGGGATGGCTTATATATCACAATGTAGAGTATTTCAGTGTCTACAAATTGAGGCTTAGGCACTTTTCTCTAGCTCTTACCGTTTACCCGCTATAACCAGCAGCAAATGTGAAAATCATGAAATTTCATGCAATTTTCCAGTTTAAACTCGGTAGCGTCTTTATGTAAAATGCTAGAGGGATGGTTTATATATCAAAATGTAGAGTATTTCAGTGCCTACAAATTGAGGCTTAGGCACTTTTCTCTAGCTCTTACCGTTTACACGCTACAACCATCAGCAAATGTGAAAATTATGAAATTTCATGCAATTTTCCAGTTTAAACTCGGTAGCGTCTTTATTTAAAATGCTAGAGGGATGGTTTATATATCAAAATGTAGAGTATTTCAGTGCCTACAAATTGAGGCTTAGGCACTTTTCTCTAGCTCTTACCGTTTACACGCTACAACCATCAGCATATGTGAAAATCATGAAATTTCATGCAATTTTCCAGTTTAAACTCGGTAGCGTCTTTATGTAAAATGCTAGAGGGATGGTTTATATACCAAAATGTAAAGTATTTCAGTGCCTACAAATTGAGACTTAGGCACTTTTCTCTAGCTCTTACCGTTTACACGCTACAACCATCAGAATATGTGAAAATCATGAAATTTCATGCAATTTTCCAGTTTAAACTCGGTAGCGTCTTTATGTAAAATGCTAGAGGGATGGTTTATATACCAAAATGTAGAGTATTTCAGTGTCTATAAATTGAGGATTAAGCATTTTTCTCTAGCTCTTACCGTTTACACGCTACAACCATCAGCAAATGTGAAAATCATGAAATTTCATGCATTTTTCCAGTTTAAACTCGGTAGCGTTTTTATTTTAAATGCTAGAGGGATGGTTTATATATCACAATGTAGAGTATTTCAGTTTCTACAAATTGAGGCTTAGGCACTTTTCTCTAGCTCTTACCTTTTACACGCTACAACCATCAGCAAATGTGAAAATTATGAAATTTCATGCAATTTTCCAGTTTAAACTCGGTAGCGTCTTTATTTAAAATGCTAGAGGGATGGTTTATATATCAAAATGTAGAGTATTTCAGTGCCTACAAATTGAGGCTTAGGCACTTTTCTCTAGCTCTTACCGTTTACACGCTACAACCATCAGCAAATGTGAAAATTATGAAATTTCATGCAATTTTCCAGTTTAAACACGGTAGCGTCTTTATTTAAAATGCTAGAGGGATGGTTTATATATCAAAATGTAGAGTATTTCAGTGCCTACAAATTGAGGCTTAGGCACTTTTTTCTAGCTCTTACCGTTTACACGCTACAACCATCAGCAAATGTGAAAATTATGAAATTTCATGCAATTTTCCAGTTTAAACTCGGTAGCGTCTTTATTTAAAATGCTAGAGGGATGGTTTATATATCAAAATGTAGAGTATTTCAGTGCCTACAAATTGAGGCTTAGGCACTTTTCTCTAGCTCTTACCGTTTACACGCTACAACCATCAGCAAATGTGAAAATTATGAAATTTCATGCAATTTTCCAGTTTAAACACGGTAGCGTCTTTATTTAAAATGCTAGAGGGATGGTTTATATATCAAAATGTAGAGTATTTCAGTGCCTACAAATTGAGGCTTAGGCACTTTTTTCTAGCTCTTACCGTTTACACGCTACAACCATCAGCAAATGTGAAAATTATGAAATTTCATGCAATTTTCCAGTTTAAACTCGGTAGCGTCTTTATTTAAAATGCTAGAGGGATGGTTTATATATCAAAATGTAGAGTATTTCAGTGCCTACAAATTGAGGCTTAGGCACTTTTCTCTAGCTCTTACCGTTTACACGCTACAACCATCAGCAAATGTGAAAATTATGAAATTTCATGCAATTTTCCAGTTTAAACTCGGTAGCGTCTTTATTTAAAATGCTAGAGGGATGGTTTATATATCAAAATGTAGAGTATTTCAGTGTCTACAAATTGAGGCTTAGGCACTTTTCTCTAGCTCTTACCGTTTACACGCTACAACCATCAGCAAATGTGAAAATTATGAAATTTCATGCAATTTTCCAGTTTAAACTCGGTAGCGTCTTTATTTAAAATGCTAGAGGGATGGTTTATATATCAAAATGTAGAGTATTTCAGTGCCTACAAATTGAGGCTTAGGAATTTTTTTCTAGCTCTTACCGTTTACACGCTACAACCATCAGCAAATGTGAAAATTATGAAATTTCATGCAATTTTCCAGTTTAAACTCGGTAGCGTCTTTATTTAAAATGCTAGAGGGATGGTTTATATATCAAAATGTAGAGTATTTCAGTGCCTACAAATTGAGGCTTAGGCACTTTTCTCTAGCTCTTACCGTTTACACGCTACAACTATCAGCAAATGTGAAAATTATGAAATTTCATGCAATTTTCCAGTTTAAACTCGGTAGCGTCTTTATTTAAAATGCTAGAGGGATGGTTTATATATCAAAATGTAGAGTATTTCAGTGCCTACAAATTGAGGCTTAGGCACTTTTCTCTAGCTCTTACCGTTTACACGCTACAACCATCAGCATATGTGAAAATCATGAAATTTCATGCAATTTTCCAGTTTAAACTCGGTAGCGTCTTTATGTAAAATGCTAGAGGGATGGTTTATATACCAAAATGTAAAGTATTTGAGTGTCTATAAATTGAGGCTTAAGCACTTTTCTCTAGCTCTTACCGTTTACACGCTACAACCATCAGCAAATGTGAAAATTATGAAATTTCATGCAATTTTCCAGTTTAAACTCGGTAGCGTCTTTATTTAAAATGCTAGAGGGATGGTTTATATATCAAAATGTAGAGTATTTCAGTGCCTACAAATTGAGGCTTAGGCACTTTTCTCTAGCTCTTACCGTTTACACGCTACAACCATCAGCAAATGTGAAAATTATGAAATTTCATGCAATTTTCCAGTTTAAACTCGGTAGCGTCTTTATTTAAAATGCTAGAGGGATGGTTTATATATCAAAATGTAGAGTATTTCAGTGCCTACAAATTGAGGCTTAGGCACTTTTCTCTAGCTCTTACCGTTTACACGCTACAACCATCAGCATATGTGAAAATCATGAAATTTCATGCAATTTTCCAGTTTAAACTCGGTAGCGTCTTTATGTAAAATGCTAGAGGGATGGTTTATATACCAAAATGTAAAGTATTTGAGTGTCTATAAATTGAGGCTTAAGCACTTTTCTCTAGCTCTTACCGTTTACACGCTACAACCATCAGCAAATGTGAAAATTATGAAATTTCATGCAATTTTCCAGTTTAAACTCGGTAGCGTCTTTATTTAAAATGCTAGAGGGATGGTTTATATATCAAAATGTAGAGTATTTCAGTGCCTACAAATTGAGGCTTAGGCACTTTTCTCTAGCTCTTACCGTTTACACGCTACAACCATCAGCAAATGTGAAAATTATGAAATTTCATGCAATTTTCCAGTTTAAACTCGGTAGCGTCTTTATTTAAAATGCTAGAGGGATGGTTTATATATCAAAATGTAGAGTATTTCAGTGCCTACAAATTGAGGCTTAGGCACTTTTCTCTAGCTCTTACCGTTTACACGCTACAACTATCAGCAAATGTGAAAATTATGAAATTTCATGCAATTTTCCAGTTTAAACTCGGTAGCGTCTTTATTTAAAATGCTAGAGGGATGGTTTATATATCAAAATGTAGAGTATTTCAGTGCCTACAAATTGAGGCTTAGGCACTTTTCTCTAGCTCTTACCGTTTACACGCTACAACCATCAGCAAATGTGAAAATTATGAAATTTCATGCAATTTTCCAGTTTAAACTCGGTAGCGTCTTTATTTAAAATGCTAGAGGGATGGTTTATATATCAAAATGTAGAGTATTTCAGTGCCTACAAATTGAGGCTTAGGCACTTTTCTCTAGCTCTTACCGTTTACACGCTACAACCATCAGCAAATGTGAAAATTATGAAATTTCATGCAATTTTCCAGTTTAAACTCGGTAGCGTCTTTATTTAAAATGCTAGAGGGATGGTTTATATACCAAAATGTAAAGTATTTGAGTGTCTATAAATTGAGGCTTAAGCACTTTTCTCTAGCTCTTACCGTTTACACGCTACAACCATCAGCAAATGTGAAAATTATGAAATTTCATGCAATTTTCCAGTTTAAACTCGGTAGCGTCTTTATTTAAAATGCTAGAGGGATGGTTTATATATCACAATGTAGAGTATTTCAGTGTCTACAAATTGAGGCTTAGGCACTTTTCTCTAGCTCTTACCTTTTACACGCTACAACCATCAGCAAATGTGAAAATTATGAAATTTCATGCAATTTTCCAGTTTAAACTCGGTAGCGTCTTTATTTAAAATGCTAGAGGGATGGTTTATATATCAAAATGTAGAGTATTTCAGTGCCTACAAATTGAGGCTTAGGCACTTTTCTCTAGCTCTTACCGTTTACACGCTACAACCATCAGCAAATGTGAAAATTATGAAATTTCATGCAATTTTCCAGTTTAAACTCGGTAGCGTCTTTATTTAAAATGCTAGAGGGATGGTTTATATATCAAAATGTAGAGTATTTCAGTGCCTACAAATTGAGGCTTAGGCACTTTTCTCTAGCTCTTACCGTTTACACGCTACAACCATCAGTATATGTGAAAATCATGAAATTTCATGCAATTTTCCAGTTTATACTCGGTAGCGTCTTTATGTAAAATGCTAGAGGGATGGTTTATATACCAAAATGTAGAGTATTTCAGTGTCTATAAATTGAGGCTTAAGCATTTTTCTCTAGCTCTTACCGTTTACACGCTACAACCATCAGCAAATGTGAAAATCATGAATTTTCATGCATTTTTCCAGTTTAAACTCGGTAGCGTTTTTATTTTAAATGCTAGAGGGATGGTTTATATATCACAATGTAGAGTATTTCAGTGTCTACAAATTGAGGTTTAGGCACTTTTCTCTAGCTCTTACCTTTTACACGCTACAACCATCAGCAAATGTGAAAATTATGAAATTTCATGCAATTTTCCAGTTTAAACTCGGTAGCGTCTTTATTTAAAATGCTAGAGGGATGGTTTATATATCAAAATGTAGAGTATTTCAGTGCCTACAAATTGAGGCTTAGGCACTTTTCTCTAGCTCTTACCGTTTACACGCTACAACCATCAGCAAATGTGAAAATTATGAAATTTCATGCAATTTTCCAGTTTAAACTCGGTAGCGTCTTTATTTAAAATGCTAGAGGGATGGTTTATATATCAAAATGTAGAGTATTTCAGTGCCTACAAATTGAGGCTTAGGCACTTTTTTCTAGCTCTTACCGTTTACACGCTACAACCATCAGCAAATGTGAAAATTATGAAATTTCATGCAATTTTCCAGTTTAAACTCGGTAGCGTCTTTATTTAAAATGCTAGAGGGATGGTTTATATATCAAAATGTAGAGTATTTCAGTGCCTACAAATTGAGGCTTAGGCACTTTTCTCTAGCTCTTACCGTTTACACGCTACAACCATCAGCAAATGTGAAAATTATGAAATTTCATGCAATTTTCCAGTTTAAACTCGGTAGCGTCTTTATTTAAAATGCTAGAGGGATGGTTTATATATCAAAATGTAGAGTATTTCAGTGCCTACAAATTGAGGCTTAGGCACTTTTCTCTAGCTCTTACCGTTTACACGCTACAACTATCAGCAAATGTGAAAATTATGAAATTTCATGCAATTTTCCAGTTTAAACTCGGTAGCGTCTTTATTTAAAATGCTAGAGGGATGGTTTATATATCAAAATGTAGAGTATTTCAGTGCCTACAAATTGAGGCTTAGGCACTTTTCTCTAGCTCTTACCGTTTACACGCTACAACCATCAGCATATGTGAAAATCATGAAATTTCATGCAATTTTCCAGTTTAAACTCGGTAGCGTCTTTATGTAAAATGCTAGAGGGATGGTTTATATACCAAAATGTAAAGTATTTGAGTGTCTATAAATTGAGGCTTAAGCACTTTTCTCTAGCTCTTACCGTTTACACGCTACAACCATCAGCAAATGTGAAAATTATGAAATTTCATGCAATTTTCCAGTTTAAACTCGGTAGCGTCTTTATTTAAAATGCTAGAGGGATGGTTTATATATCAAAATGTAGAGTATTTCAGTGCCTACAAATTGAGGCTTAGGCACTTTTCTCTAGCTCTTACCGTTTACACGCTACAACCATCAGCAAATGTGAAAATTATGAAATTTCATGCAATTTTCCAGTTTAAACTCGGTAGCGTCTTTATTTAAAATGCTAGAGGGATGGTTTATATATCAAAATGTAGAGTATTTCAGTGCCTACAAATTGAGGCTTAGGCACTTTTCTCTAGCTCTTACCGTTTACACGCTACAACCATCAGTATATGTGAAAATCATGAAATTTCATGCAATTTTCCAGTTTAAACTCGGTAGCGTCTTTATGTAAAATGCTAGAGGGATGGTTTATATACCAAAATGTAGAGTATTTCAGTGTCTATAAATTGAGGCTTAAGCACTTTTTTCTAGCTCTTACCGTTTACACGCTACAACCATCAGTATATGTGAAAATCATGAAATTTCATGCAATTTTCCAGTTTAAACTCGGTAGCGTCTTTATGTAAAATGCTAGAGGGATGGTTTATATACCAAAATGTAGAGTATTTCAGTGTCTATAAATTGAGGCTTAAGCACTTTTCTCTAGCTCTTACCGTTTACACGCTACAACCATCAGCAAATGTGAAAATCATGAAATTTCATGCATTTTTCCAGTTTAAACTCGGTAGCGTTTTTATTTTAAATGTTAGAGGGATGGCTTATATATCACAATGTAGAGTATTTCAGTGTCTACAAATTGAGGCTTAGGCACTTTTCTCTAGCTCTTACCGTTTACACGCTACAAACATCAGCAAATGTGAAAATTATAAACTTTCATGCAATTTTCCAGTTTAAACTCGGTAGCGTTTTTATTTTAAATGCTAGAGGGATGGTTTATATATCACAATGTAGAGTATTTCAGTGTCTACAAATTGAGGCTTAGGGACTTTTCTCTAGCTCTTACCGTTTACACGCTACAACCATCAGCATATGTGAAAATCATGAAATTTCATGCAATTTTCCAGTTTAAACTCGGTAGCGTTTTTACTTTAAATGCTAGAGGGATGATTTTTATATCAAAATAGAGTATTTCAGTGCCTACAAATTGAGGCTTAGGCACTTTTCTCTAGCTCTTACCGTTTACCCGCTATAACCAGCAGCAAATGTGAAAATCATGAAATTTCATGCAATTTTCCAGTTTAAACTCGGTAGCGTCTTTATGTAAAATGCTAGAGGGATGGTTTATATACCAAAATGTAGAGTATTTCAGTGCCTACAAATTGAGGCTTAGGCACTTTTCTCTAGCTCTTACCGTTTACATGCTACAACCATCAGCAAATGTGAAAATCATGAAATTTCATGCATTTTTCCAGTTTAAACTCGGTAGCGTTTTTATTTTAAATGCTAGAGGGATGGCTTATATATCACAATGTAGAGTATTTCAGTGTCTACAAATTGAGGCTTAGGCACTTTTCTCTAGCTCTTACCGTTTACCCGCTATAACCAGCAGCAAATGTGAAAATCATGAAATTTCATGCAATTTTCCAGTTTAAACTCGGTAGCGTCTTTATGTAAAATGCTAGAGGGATGGTTTATATACTAAAATGTAGAGTATTTCAGTGTCTATAAATTGAGGCTTAAGCACTTTTCTCTAGCTCTTACCGTTTACACGCTACAACCATCAGCAAATGTGAAAATCATGAAATTTCATGCATTTTTCCAGTTTAAACTCGGTAGCGTTTTTATTTTAAATGCTAGAGGGATGGTTTATATATCACAATGTAGAGTATTTCAGTGTCTACAAATTGAGGCTTAGGCACTTTTCTCTAGCTCTTACCGTTTACACGCTACAACCATCAGCAAATGTGAAAATTATGAAATTTCATGCAATTTTCCAGTTTAAACTCGGTAGCGTCTTTATTTAAAATGCTAGAGGGATGGTTTATATATCAAAATGTACAGTATTTCAGTGCCTACAAATTGAGGCTTAGGCACTTTTCTCTAGCTATTACGGTTTACACGCTACAACCATCAGCAAATGTGAAAATTATGAAATTTCATGCAATTTTCCAGTTTAAAGAGGGATGATTTTTATATCAAAATGTAGAGTATTTCAGTGCCTACAAATTGAGGCTTAGGCACTTTTCTATAGCTCTTACCGTTTACCCGCTATAACCAGCAGCAAATGTGAAAATCATGAAATTTCATGCAATTTTCCAGTTTAAACTCGGTAGCGTCTTTATGTAAAATGCTAGAGGGATGGTTTATATACCAAAATGTAGAGTATTTCAGTGTCTATAAATTGAGGCTTAAGCACTTTTCTCTAGCTCTTACCGTTTACACGCTACAACCATCAGCATATGTGAAAATCATGAAATTTCATGCAATTTTCCAGTTTAAACTCGGTAGCGTTTTTACTTTAAATGCTAGAGGGATGATTTTTATATCAAAATGTAGAGTATTTCAGTGCCTACAAATTGAGGCTTAGGCACTTTTCTCTAGCTCTTACCGTTTACTCGCTATAACCAGCAGCAAATGTGAAAATCATGAAATTTCATGCAATTTTCCAGTTTAAACTCGGTAGCGTCTTTATGTAAAATGCTAGAGGGATGGTTTATATACCAAAATGTAGAGTATTTCAGTGTCTATAAATTGAGGCTTAAGCACTTTTCTCTAGCTCTTACCGTTTACACGCTACAACCATCAGCAAATGTGAAAATCATGAAATTTCATGCATTTTTCCAGTTTAAACTCGGTAGCGTTTTTATTTTAAATGCTAGAGGGATGGTTTATATATCACAATGTAGAGTATTTCAGTGTCTACAAATTGAGGCTTAGGGACTTTTCTCTAGCTCTTACCGTTTACACGCTACAACCATCAGCATATGTGAAAATCATGAAATTTCATGCAATTTTCCAGTTTAAACTCGGTAGCGTTTTTACTTTAAATGCTAGAGGGATGATTTTTATATCAAAATGTAGAGTATTTCAGTGCCTACAAATTGAGGCTTAGGCACTTTTCTCTAGCTCTTACCGTTTACTCGCTATAACCAGCAGCAAATGTGAAAATCATGAAATTTCATGCAATTTTCCAGTTTAAACTCGGTAGCGTCTTTATGTAAAATGCTAGAGGGATGGTTTATATACCAAAATGTAGAGTATTTCAGTGTCTATAAATTGAGGCTTAAGCACTTTTCTCTAGCTCTTACCGTTTACACGCTACAACCATCAGCAAATGTGAAAATCATGAAATTTCATGCATTTTTCCAGTTTAAACTCGGTAGCGTTTTTATTTTAAATGCTAGAGGGATGGTTTATATATCACAATGTAGAGTATTTCAGTGCCTACAAATTGAGGCTTAGGCACTTTTCTCTAGCTCTTACCGTTTACACGCTACAACCATCAGCAAATGTGAAAATCATGAAATTTCATGCATTTTTCCAGTTTAAACTCGGTAGCGTTTTTATTTTAAATGCTAGAGGGATGGTTTATATATCACAATGTAGAGTATTTCAGTGTCTACAAATTGAGGCTTAGGGACTTTTCTCTAGCTCTTACCGTTTACACGCTACAACCATCAGCATATGTGAAAATCATGAAATTTCATGCAATTTTCCAGTTTAAACTCGGTAGCGTTTTTACTTTAAATGCTAGAGGGATGATTTTTATATCAAAATGTAGAGTATTTCAGTGCCTACAAATTGAGGCTTAGGCACTTTTCTCTAGCTCTTACCGTTTACTCGCTATAACCAGCAGCAAATGTGAAAATCATGAAATTTCATGCAATTTTCCAGTTTAAACTCGGTAGCGTCTTTATGTAAAATGCTAGAGGGATGGTTTATATACCAAAATGTAGAGTATTTCAGTGTCTATAAATTGAGGCTTAAGCACTTTTCTCTAGCTCTTACCGTTTACACGCTACAACCATCAGCAAATATGAAAATCATGAAATTTCATGCATTTTTCCAGTTTAAACTCGGTAGCGTTTTTATTTTAAATGCTAGAGGGATGGTTTATATATCACAATGTAGAGTATTTCAGTGTCTACAAATTGAGGCTTAGGCACTTTTCTCTAGCTCTTACCGTTTACACGCTACAACCATCAGCAAATGTGAAAATTATGAAATTTCATGCAATTTTCCAGTTTAAACTCGGTAGCGTCTTTATTTAAAATGCTAGAGGGATGGTTTATATATCACAATGTAGAGTATTTCAGTGTCTACAAATTGAGGCTTAGGCACTTTTCTCTAGCTATTACCGTTTACACGCTACAACCATTTGCAAATGTGAAAATTATGAAATTTCATGCAATTTTCCAGTTTAAACTCGGTAGCGTCTTTATTTAAAATGCTAGAGGGATGGTTTATATATCAAAATGTACAGTATTTCAGTGCCTACAAATTGAGGCTTAGGCACTTTTCTCTAGCTATTACCGTTTACACGCTACAACCATCAGCAAATGTGAAAATTATGAAATTTCATGCAATTTTCCAGTTTAAACTCGGTAGCGTCTTTATTTAAAATGCTAGAGGGATGGTTTATATATCACAATGTAGAGTATTTCAGTGTCTACAAATTGAGGCTTAGGCACTTTTCTCTAGCTATTACCGTTTACACGCTACAACCATTTGCAAATGTGAAAATTATGAAATTTCATGCAATTTTCCAGTTTAAACTCGGTAGCGTCTTTATTTAAAATGCTAGAGGGATGGTTTATATATCAAAATGTACAGTATTTCAGTGCCTACAAATTGAGGCTTAGGCACTTTTCTCTAGCTATTACCGTTTACACGCTACAACCATCAGCAAATGTGAAAATTATGAAATTTCATGCAATTTTCCAGTTTAAACTCGGTAGCGTCTTTATTTAAAATGCTAGAGGGATGGTTTATATATCACAATGTAGAGTATTTCAGTGTCTACAAATTGAGGCTTAGCCACTTTTCTCTAGCTCTTACCGTTTACACGCTACAACCATCAGCAAATGTGAAAATCATGAAATTTCATGCATTTTTCCAGTTTAAACTCGGTAGCGTTTTTATTTTAAATGCTAGAGGGATGGTTTATATATCACAATGTAGAGTATTTCAGTGCCTACAAATTGAGGCTTAGGCACTTTTCTCTAGCTCTTACCGTTTACACGCTACAACCATCAGCAAATGTGAAAATCATGAAATTTCATGCATTTTTCCAGTTTAAACTCGGTAGCGTTTTTATTTTAAATGCTAGAGGGATGGTTTATATATCACAATGTAGAGTATTTCAGTGTCTACAAATTGAGGCTTAGGGACTTTTCTCTAGCTCTTACCGTTTACACGCTACAACCATCAGCATATGTGAAAATCATGAAATTTCATGCAATTTTCCAGTTTAAACTCGGTAGCGTTTTTACTTTAAATGCTAGAGGGATGATTTTTATATCAAAATGTAGAGTATTTCAGTGCCTACAAATTGAGGCTTAGGCACTTTTCTCTAGCTCTTACCGTTTACTCGCTATAACCAGCAGCAAATGTGAAAATCATGAAATTTCATGCAATTTTCCAGTTTAAACTCGGTAGCGTCTTTATGTAAAATGCTAGAGGGATGGTTTATATACCAAAATGTAGAGTATTTCAGTGTCTATAAATTGAGGCTTAAGCACTTACCGTTTACACGCTACAACCATCAGCAAATGTGAAAATCATGAAATTTCATGCATTTTTCCAGTTTAAACTCGGTAGCGTTTTTATTTTAAATGCTAGAGGGATGGTTTATATATCACAATGTAGAGTATTTCAGTGTCTACAAATTGAGGCTTAGGGACTTTTCTCTAGCTCTTACCGTTTACACGCTACAACCATCAGCATATGTGAAAATCATGAAATTTCATGCAATTTTCCAGTTTAAACTCGGTAGCGTTTTTACTTTAAATGCTAGAGGGATGATTTTTATATCAAAATGTAGAGTATTTCAGTGCCTACAAATTGAGGCTTAGGCACTTTTCTCTAGCTCTTACCGTTTACTCGCTATAACCAGCAGCAAATGTGAAAATCATGAAATTTCATGCAATTTTCCAGTTTAAACTCGGTAGCGTCTTTATGTAAAATGCTAGAGGGATGGTTTATATACCAAAATGTAGAGTATTTCAGTGTCTATAAATTGAGGCTTAAGCACTTTTCTCTAGCTCTTACCGTTTACACGCTACAACCATCAGCAAATGTGAAAATCATGAAATTTCATGCATTTTTCCAGTTTAAACTCGGTAGCGTTTTTATTTTAAATGCTAGAGGGATGGTTTATATATCACAATGTAGAGTATTTCAGTGCCTACAAATTGAGGCTTAGGCACTTTTCTCTAGCTCTTACCGTTTACACGCTACAACCATCAGCAAATGTGAAAATCATGAAATTTCATGCATTTTTCCAGTTTAAACTCGGTAGCGTTTTTATTTTAAATGCTAGAGGGATGGTTTATATATCACAATGTAGAGTATTTCAGTGTCTACAAATTGAGGCTTAGGGACTTTTCTCTAGCTCTTACCGTTTACACGCTACAACCATCAGCATATGTGAAAATCATGAAATTTCATGCAATTTTCCAGTTTAAACTCGGTAGCGTTTTTACTTTAAATGCTAGAGGGATGATTTTTATATCAAAATGTAGAGTATTTCAGTGCCTACAAATTGAGGCTTAGGCACTTTTCTCTAGCTCTTACCGTTTACTCGCTATAACCAGCAGCAAATGTGAAAATCATGAAATTTCATGCAATTTTCCAGTTTAAACTCGGTAGCGTCTTTATGTAAAATGCTAGAGGGATGGTTTATATACCAAAATGTAGAGTATTTCAGTGTCTATAAATTGAGGCTTAAGCACTTTTCTCTAGCTCTTACCGTTTACACGCTACAACCATCAGCAAATGTGAAAATCATGAAATTTCATGCATTTTTCCAGTTTAAACTCGGTAGCGTTTTTATTTTAAATGCTAGAGGGATGGTTTATATATCACAATGTAGAGTATTTCAGTGTCTACAAATTGAGGCTTAGGCACTTTTCTCTAGCTCTTACCGTTTACACGCTACAACCATCAGCAAATGTGAAAATTATGAAATTTCATGCAATTTTCCAGTTTAAACTCGGTAGCGTCTTTATTTAAAATGCTAGAGGGATGGTTTATATATCACAATGTAGAGTATTTCAGTGTCTACAAATTGAGGCTTAGGCACTTTTCTCTAGCTATTACCGTTTACACGCTACAACCATTTGCAAATGTGAAAATTATGAAATTTCATGCAATTTTCCAGTTTAAACTCGGTAGCGTCTTTATTTAAAATGCTAGAGGGATGGTTTATATATCAAAATGTACAGTATTTCAGTGCCTACAAATTGAGGCTTAGGCACTTTTCTCTAGCTATTACCGTTTACACGCTACAACCATCAGCAAATGTGAAAATTATGAAATTTCATGCAATTTTCCAGTTTAAACTCGGTAGCGTCTTTATTTAAAATGCTAGAGGGATGGTTTATATATCACAATGTAGAGTATTTCAGTGTCTACAAATTGAGGCTTAGGCACTTTTCTCTAGCTATTACCGTTTACACGCTACAACCATTTGCAAATGTGAAAATTATGAAATTTCATGCAATTTTCCAGTTTAAACTCGGTAGCGTCTTTATTTAAAATGCTAGAGGGATGGTTTATATATCAAAATGTACAGTATTTCAGTGCCTACAAATTGAGGCTTAGGCACTTTTCTCTAGCTATTACCGTTTACACGCTACAACCATCAGCAAATGTGAAAATTATGAAATTTCATGCAATTTTCCAGTTTAAACTCGGTAGCGTCTTTATTTAAAATGCTAGAGGGATGGTTTATATATCACAATGTAGAGTATTTCAGTGTCTACAAATTGAGGCTTAGCCACTTTTCTCTAGCTCTTACCGTTTACACGCTACAACCATCAGCAAATGTGAAAATCATGAAATTTCATGCATTTTTCCAGTTTAAACTCGGTAGCGTTTTTATTTTAAATGCTAGAGGGATGGTTTATATATCACAATGTAGAGTATTTCAGTGCCTACAAATTGAGGCTTAGGCACTTTTCTCTAGCTCTTACCGTTTACACGCTACAACCATCAGCAAATGTGAAAATCATGAAATTTCATGCATTTTTCCAGTTTAAACTCGGTAGCGTTTTTATTTTAAATGCTAGAGGGATGGTTTATATATCACAATGTAGAGTATTTCAGTGTCTACAAATTGAGGCTTAGGGACTTTTCTCTAGCTCTTACCGTTTACACGCTACAACCATCAGCATATGTGAAAATCATGAAATTTCATGCAATTTTCCAGTTTAAACTCGGTAGCGTTTTTACTTTAAATGCTAGAGGGATGATTTTTATATCAAAATGTAGAGTATTTCAGTGCCTACAAATTGAGGCTTAGGCACTTTTCTCTAGCTCTTACCGTTTACTCGCTATAACCAGCAGCAAATGTGAAAATCATGAAATTTCATGCAATTTTCCAGTTTAAACTCGGTAGCGTCTTTATGTAAAATGCTAGAGGGATGGTTTATATACCAAAATGTAGAGTATTTCAGTGTCTATAAATTGAGGCTTAAGCACTTTTCTCTAGCTCTTACCGTTTACACGCTACAACCATCAGCAAATGTGAAAATCATGAAATTTCATGCATTTTTCCAGTTTAAACTCGGTAGCGTTTTTATTTTAAATGCTAGAGGGATGGTTTATATATCACAATGTAGAGTATTTCAGTGTCTACAAATTGAGGCTTAGGCACTTTTCTCTAGCTCTTACCGTTTACACGCTACAACCATCAGCAAATGTGAAAATTATGAAATTTCATGCAATTTTCCAGTTTAAACTCGGTAGCGTCTTTATTTAAAATGCTAGAGGGATGGTTTATATATCACAATGTAGAGTATTTCAGTGTCTACAAATTGAGGCTTAGGCACTTTTCTCTAGCTATTACCGTTTACACGCTACAACCATTTGCAAATGTGAAAATTATGAAATTTCATGCAATTTTCCAGTTTAAACTCGGTAGCGTCTTTATTTAAAATGCTAGAGGGATGGTTTATATATCAAAATGTACAGTATTTCAGTGCCTACAAATTGAGGCTTAGGCACTTTTCTCTAGCTATTACCGTTTACACGCTACAACCATCAGCAAATGTGAAAATTATGAAATTTCATGCAATTTTCCAGTTTAAACTCGGTAGCGTCTTTATTTAAAATGCTAGAGGGATGGTTTATATATCACAATGTAGAGTATTTCAGTGTCTACAAATTGAGGCTTAGCCACTTTTCTCTAGCTCTTACCGTTTACACGCTACAACCATCAGCAAATGTGAAAATCATGAAATTTCATGCATTTTTCCAGTTTAAACTCGGTAGCGTTTTTATTTTAAATGCTAGAGGGATGGTTTATATATCACAATGTAGAGTATTTCAGTGCCTACAAATTGAGGCTTAGGCACTTTTCTCTAGCTCTTACCGTTTACACGCTACAACCATCAGCAAATGTGAAAATCATGAAATTTCATGCATTTTTCCAGTTTAAACTCGGTAGCGTTTTTATTTTAAATGCTAGAGGGATGGTTTATATATCACAATGTAGAGTATTTCAGTGTCTACAAATTGAGGCTTAGGGACTTTTCTCTAGCTCTTACCGTTTACACGCTACAACCATCAGCATATGTGAAAATCATGAAATTTCATGCAATTTTCCAGTTTAAACTCGGTAGCGTTTTTACTTTAAATGCTAGAGGGATGATTTTTATATCAAAATGTAGAGTATTTCAGTGCCTACAAATTGAGGCTTAGGCACTTTTCTCTAGCTCTTACCGTTTACCCGCTATAACCAGCAGCAAATGTGAAAATCATGAAATTTCATGCAATTTTCCAGTTTAAACTCGGTAGCGTCTTTATGTAAAATGCTAGAGGGATGGTTTATATACCAAAATGTAGAGTATTTCAGTGTCTATAAATTGAGGCTTAAGCACTTTTCTCTAGCTCTTACCGTTTACACGCTACAACCATCAGCATATGTGAAAATCATGAAATTTCATGCAATTTTCCAGTTTAAACTCGGTAGCGTTTTTACTTTAAATGCTAGAGGGATGATTTATATATCAAAATGTAGAGTATTTCAGTGCCTACAAATTGAGGCTTAGGCACTTTTCTCTAGCTCTTACCGTTTACACGCTACAACCATCAGCAAATGTGAAAATTATGAAATTTCATGCAATTTTCCAGTTTAAACTCGGTAGCGTCTTTATTTAAAATGCTAGAGGGATGGTTTATATATCAAAATGTAGAGTATTTCAGTGCCTACAAATTGAGGCTTAGGCACTTTTCTCTAGCTCTTACCGTTTACATGCTACAACCATCAGCAAATGTGAAAATCATGAAATTTCATGCATTTTTCCAGTTTAAACTCGGTAGCGTTTTTATTTTAAATGCTAGAGGGATGGCTTATATATCACAATGTAGAGTATTTCAGTGTCTACAAATTGAGGCTTAGGCACTTTTCTCTAGCTCTTACCGTTTACCCGCTATAACCAGCAGCAAATGTGAAAATCATGAAATTTCATGCATTTTTCCAGTTTAAACTCGGTAGCGTTTTTATTTTAAATGCTAGAGGGATGGTTTATATATCACAATGTAGAGTATTTCAGTGTCTACAAATTGAGGCTTAGGGACTTTTCTCTAGCTCTTACCGTTTACACGCTACAACCATCAGCAAATGTGAAAATCATGAAATTTCATGCATTTTTCCAGTTTAAACTCGGTAGCGTCTTTATTTAAAATGCTAGAGGGATGGTTTATATATCACAATGTAGAGTATTTCAGTGTCTACAAATTGAGGCTTAGGCACTTTTCTCTAGCTCTTACCGTTTACACGCTACAACCATCAGCAAATGTGAAAATCATGAAATTTCATGCATTTTTCCAGTTTAAACTCGGTAGCGTTTTTATTTTAAATGCTAGAGGGATGGTTTATATATCACAATGTAGAGTATTTCAGTGCCTACAAATTGAGGCTTAGGCACTTTTCTCTAGCTCTTACCGTTTACACGCTACAACCATCAGCAAATGTGAAAATTATGAAATTTCATGCAATTTTCCAGTTTAAACTCGGTAGCGTCTTTATGTAAAATGCTAGAGGGATGGTTTATATATCACAATGTAGAGTATTTCAGTGTCTACAAATTGAGGCTTAGGGACTTTTCTCTAGCTCTTACCGTTTACACGCTACAACCATCAGCATATGTGAAAATCATGAAATTTCATGCAATTTTCCAGTTTAAACTCGGTAGCGTTTTTACTTTAAATGCTAGAGGGATGATTTTTATATCAAAATGTAGAGTATTTCAGTGCCTACAAATTGAGGCTTAGGCACTTTTCTCTAGCTCTTACCGTTTACCCGCTATAACCAGCAGCAAATGTGAAAATCATGAAATTTCATGCAATTTTCCAGTTTAAACTCGGTAGCGTCTTTATGTAAAATGCTAGAGGGATGGTTTATATACCAAAATGTAGAGTATTTCAGTGTCTATAAATTGAGGCTTAAGCACTTTTCTCTAGCTCTTACCGTTTACACGCTACAACCATCAGCAAATGTGAAAATCATGAAATTTCATGCATTTTTCCAGTTTAAACTCGGTAGCGTTTTTATTTTAAATGCTAGAGGGATGGTTTATATATCACAATGTAGAGTATTTCAGTGTCTACAAATTGAGGCTTAGGGACTTTTCTCTAGCTCTTACCGTTTACACGCTACAACCATCAGCATATGTGAAAATCATGAAATTTCATGCAATTTTCCAGTTTAAACTCGGTAGCGTTTTTACTTTAAATGCTAGAGGGATGATTTTTATATCAAAATGTAGAGTATTTCAGTGCCTACAAATTGAGGCTTAGGCACTTTTCTCTAGCTCTTACCGTTTACCCGCTATAACCAGCAGCAAATGTGAAAATCATGAAATTTCATGCAATTTTCCAGTTTAAACTCGGTAGCATCTTTATGTAAAATGCTAGAGGGATGGTTTATATACCAAAATGTAGAGTATTTCAGTGTCTATAAATTGAGGCTTAAGCACTTTTCTCTAGCTCTTACCGTTTACACGCTACAACCATCAGCAAATGTGAAAATTATGAAATTTCATGCAATTCTCCAGTTTAAACTCGGTAGCGTCTTTATTTAAAATGCTAGAGGGATGGTTTATATATCAAAATGTAGAGTATTTCAGTGCCTACAAATTGAGGCTTAGGCACTTTTCTCTAGCTCTTACCGTTTACACGCTACAACCATCAGCAAATGTGAAAATCATGAAATTTCATGCAATTTTCCAGCTTAAACTCGGTAGCGTCTTTATGTAAAATGCTAGAGGGATGGTTTATATACCAAGATGTAGAGTATTTCAGTGTCCATAAATTGAGGCTTAAGCACTTTTCTCTAGCTCTTACCGTTTACACGCTACAACCATCAGCAAATGTGAAAATCATGAAATTTCATGCATTTTTCCAGTTTAAACTCGGTAGCGTTTTTATTTTAAATGCTAGAGGGATGGTTTATATATCACAATGTAGAGTATTTCAGTGTCTATAAATTGAGGCTTAAGCACTTTTCTCTAGCTCTTACCGTTTACACGCTACAACCATCAGCATATGTGAAAATCATGAAATTTCATGCAATTTTCCAGTTTAAACTCGGTAGCGTTTTTACTTTAAATGCTAGAGGGATGATTTTTATATCAAAATGTAGAGTATTTCAGTGCCTACAAATTGAGGCTTAGGCACTTTTCTCTAGCTCTTACCGTTTACCCGCTATAACCAGCAGCAAATGTGAAAATCATGAAATTTTATGCAATTTTCCAGTTTAAACTCGGTAGCGTCTTTATGTAAAATGCTAGAGGGATGGTTTATATACCAAAATGTAGAGTATTTCAGTGTCTATAAATTGAGGCTTAAGCACTTTTCTCTAGCTCTTACCGCTTACACGCTACAACCAACAGCATATGTGAAAATCATGAAATTTCATGCAATTTTCCAGTTTAAACTCGGTAGCGTTTTTACTTTAAATGCTAGAGGGATGATTTATATATCAAAATGTAGAGTATTTCAGTGCCTACAAATTGAGGCTTAGGCACTTTTCTCTAGCTCTTACCGTTTACACGCTACAACCATCAGCAAATGTGAAAATTATGAAATTTCATGCAATTTTCCAGTTTAAACTCGGTAGCGTCTTTATTTAAAATGCTAGAGGGATGGTTTATATATCAAAATGTAGAGTATTTCAGTGCCTACAAATTGAGGCTTAGGCACTTTTCTCTAGCTCTTACCGTTTACCCGCTATAACCAGCAGCAAATGTGAAAATCATGAAATTTCATGCAATTTTCCAGTTTAAACTCGGTAGCGTCTTTATGTAAAATGCTAGAGGGATGGTTTATATACCAAAATGTAGAGTATTTCAGTGTCTATAAATTGAGGCTTAAGCACTTTTCTCTAGCTCTTACCGTTTACACGCTACAACCATCAGCAAATGTGAAAATCATGAAATTTCATGCATTTTTCCAGTTTAAACTCGGTAGCGTTTTTATTTTAAATGCTAGAGGGATGGTTTATATATCACAATGTAGAGTATTTCAGTGTCTACAAATTGAGGCTTAGGCACTTTTCTCTAGCTCTTACCGTTTACACGCTACAACCATCAGCAAATGTGAAAATTATGAAATTTCATGCAATTTTCCAGTTTAAACTCGGTAGCGTCTTTATTTAAAATGCTAGAGGGATGGTTTATATATCAAAATGTACAGTATTTCAGTGCCTACAAATTGAGGCTTAGGCACTTTTCTCTAGCTATTACCGTTTACACGCTACAACCATCAGCAAATGTGAAAATTATGAAATTTCATGCAATTTTCCAGTTTAAACTCGGTAGCGTGTTTATTTAAAATGCTAGAGGGATGGTTTATATATCACAATGTAGAGTATTTCAGTGTCTACAAATTGAGGCTTAGGCACTTTTCTCTAGCTCTTACCGTTTACACGCTACAACCATCAGCAAATGTGAAAATCATGAAATTTCATGCATTTTTCCAGTTTAAACTCGGTAGCGTTTTTATTTTAAATGCTAGAGGGATGGTTTATATATCAAAATGTACAGTATTTCAGTGCCTACAAATTGAGGCTTAGGCACTTTTCTCTAGCTATTACCGTTTACACGCTACAACCATCAGCAAATGTGAAAATTATGAAATTTCATGCAATTTTCCAGTTTAAACTCGGTAGCGTTTTTACTTTAAATGCTATAGGGATGATTTATATATCAAAATGTAGTGTATTTCAGTGCCTACAAATTGATGCTTAGGCACTTTTCTCTAGCTCTTACCGTTTACACGCTACAACCATCAGCAAATGTGAAAATCATGAAATTTCATCCATTTTTCCAGTTTAAACTCGGTAGCGTTTTTATTTTAAATGCTAGAGGGATGGTTTATATATCACAATGTAGAGTATTTCAGTGTCTACAAATTGAGGCTTAGGCACTTTTCTCTAGCTCTTACCGTTTACAAGCTACAACCATCAGCAAATGTGAAAATTATTAAATTTCATGCAATTTTCCAGTTTAAACTCGGTAGCGTTTTTACTTTAAATGCTATAGGGATGATTTATATATCAAAATGTAGTGTATTTCAGTGCCTACAAATTGAGGCTTAGGCACTTTTCTCTAGCTCTTACCGTTTACACGCTACAACCATCAGCAAATGTGATAATTATGAAATTTCATGCAATTTTCCAGTTTAAACTCGGTAGCGTCTTTATTTAAAATGCTAGAGGGAAGGTTTATATATCAAAATGTAGAGTATTTCAGTGCCTACAAATTGAGGCTTAGGCACTTTTCTCTAGCTCTTACCGTTTACACGCTATAACCAGCAGCAAATGTGAAAATCATGAAACTTCATGCACTTTTCCAGTTTAAACTCGGTACCGTTTTTATTTTAAATGCTAGAGGGATGGTTTATATATCAAAATGTAGAATATTTCAGTGTCTACAAATTGAGGCTGAGGCACTTTTCTCTAGCTCTTACCGTTTACCCGCTATAACCAGCCGCAAATGTGAAAATCATGAAATTTCATGCATTTTTCCAGTTTAAACTCGGTAGCGTTTTTATTTTAAATGCTAGAGGGATGGTTTATATACCAAAATGTAGAGTATTTCAGTGTCTATAAATTGAGGCTTAAGCACTTTTCTCTAGCTCTTACCGTTTACACGCTACAACCATCAGCAAATGTGAAAATCATGAAATTTCATGCATTTTTCCAGTTTAAACTCGGTAGCGTTTTTATTTTAAATGCTAGAGGGATGGTTTATATATCACAATGTAGAGTATTTCAGTGTCTACAAATTGAGGCTTAGGCACTTTTCTCTAGCTCTTACCGTTTACACGCTACAACCATCAGCAAATGTGAAAATTATGAAATTTCATGCAATTTTCCAGTTTAAACTCGGTAGCGTCTTTATTTAAAATGCTAGAGGGATGGTTTATATATCAAAATGTACAGTATTTCAGTGCCTACAAATTGAGGCTTAGGCACTTTTCTCTAGCTATTACCGTTTACACGCTACAACCATCAGCAAATGTGAAAATTATGAAATTTCATGCAATTTTCCAGTTTAAACTCGGTAGCGTGTTTATTTAAAATGCTAGAGGGATGGTTTATATATCACAATGTAGAGTATTTCAGTGTCTACAAATTGAGGCTTAGGCACTTTTCTCTAGCTCTTACCGTTTACACGCTACAACCATCAGCAAATGTGAAAATCATGAAATTTCATGCATTTTTCCAGTTTAAACTCGGTAGCGTTTTTATTTTAAATGCTAGAGGGATGGTTTATATATCAAAATGTACAGTATTTCAGTGCCTACAAATTGAGGCTTAGGCACTTTTCTCTAGCTATTACCGTTTACACGCTACAACCATCAGCAAATGTGAAAATTATGAAATTTCATGCAATTTTCCAGTTTAAACTCGGTAGCGTTTTTACTTTAAATGCTATAGGGATGATTTATATATCAAAATGTAGTGTATTTCAGTGCCTACAAATTGAGGCTTAGGCACTTTTCTCTAGCTCTTACCGTTTACACGCTACAACCATCAGCAAATGTGAAAATCATGAAATTTCATCCATTTTTCCAGTTTAAACTCGGTAGCGTTTTTATTTTAAATGCTAGAGGGATGGTTTATATATCACAATGTAGAGTATTTCAGTGTCTACAAATTGAGGCTTAGGCACTTTTCTCTAGCTCTTACCGTTTACCCGCTATAACCAGCAGCAAATGTGAAAATCATGAAACTTGATGCACTTTTCCAGTTTAAACTCGGTACCGTTTTTATTTTAAATGCTAGAGGGATGGTTTATATATCAAAATGTACAGTATTTCAGTGCCTACAAATTGAGGCTTAGGCACTTTTCTCTAGCTCTTACCGTTTACACGCTACAACCATCAGCAAATGTGAAAATTATGAAATTTCATGCAATTTTCCAGTTTAAACTGTGAAAAAATGTGAAAATCATGAAATTTAATGCATTTTTCCAGTTTAAAATCGGTAGCGTCTTTATGTAAAATGCTAGAGGGATGGTTTATATACCAAAATGTAGAGTATTTCAGTGTCTATAAATTGAGGCTTAAGCACTTTTCTCTAGCTCTTAGCGTTTACACGCTACAACCATCAGCAAATGTGAAAATCATGAAATTTCATGCATTTTTCCAGTTTAAACTCGGTAGCGTTTTTATTTTAAATGCTAGAGGGATGGTTTATATATCACAATGTAGAGTATTTCAGTGTCTACAAATTGAGGCTTAGGCACTTTTCTCTAGCTCTTACCGTTTACACGCTACAACCATCAGCAAATGTGAAAATCATGAAATTTCATGCATTTTTCCAGTTTAAACTCGGTAGCGTTTTTATTTTAAATGCTAGAGGGATGGTTTATATATCACAATGTAGAGTATTTCAGTGTCTACAAATTGAGGCTTAGGCACTTTTCTCTAGCTCTTACCGTTTACACGCTACAACCATCAGCAAATGTGAAAATCATGAAATTTCATGCATTTTTCCAGTTTAAACTCGGTAGCGTTTTTATTTTAAATGCTAGAGGGATGGTTTATATATCACAATGTAGAGTATTTCAGTGTCTACAAATTGAGGCTTAGGCACTTTTCTCTAGCTCTTACCGTTTACACGCTACAACCATCAGCAAATGTGAAAATTATGAAATTTCATGCAATTTTCCAGTTTAAACTCGGTAGCGTTTTTATTTTAAATGCTAGAGGGATGGTTTATATATCACAATGTAGAGTATTTCAGTGTCTACAAATTGAGGCTTAGGCACTTTTCTCTAGCTCTTACCGTTTACACGCTACAACCATCAGCAAATGTGAAAATCATGAAATTTCATGCATTTTTCCAGTTTAAACTCGGTAGCGTTTTTATTTTAAATGCTAGAGGGATGGCTTATATATCACAATGTAGAGTATTTCAGTGTCTACAAATTGAGGCTTAGGCACTTTTCTCTCCCCCAAGGACAGAACACACCTTGCCGCGGTGTGGGGGCCCAGTGAGGCGACATCCGGAACGGCCCAGCTATGAGGACATACATAGCTGGGACTAGAAGGTCGCCTCATTGCTAAGATGTTCGGGACCCATTGCAACTCCTCGCGACAATGGGTCTCCCTACTAGACTCAACCACCTATGATCTATCGGCCTCCCTTGGCCAACCCCCTTCAACCGCTCTGGTTCCTTCCGACCCCGACGCCATCGCTAGGGGTCCAAACAACTGTCCTTCAACTTTGCTGCTCATCGCGCGGTGTGCAGAGCCTACAGAATCTCTCACACCTTTGAACTGTCGGCTTCTCTTGGCCAACCTCTTCAGCCTCTCTTGGCTACCTTCCGACCCCGACGCTATTAGAGCCATTCGAGGGCTAGGGGTCGAAACATCTTCTCGCGCTAAAAAAAAAAAAAAAAAAAAAAAGAACCGACAGACAGATCAGATTGACCACGATTCACCACGACGACAATGCGCGACCACACGGACAAATAAAAAAAAATAAACATGACTGACACAACTTTCGAAATGGAACTTACCGCCCAGAGGAGGGATACCTCAGGGCCGGTCGGAGAAGGCATCGGAGTGGGTGCCCCCCGACCGTCATCCAACGACCACCGAAACCAAACAAAAGACCCAGACATCGTCGCCGCAACGCCCGAGGGTGCGGGCACAAAAGCCGGTCGCCGCCCGTCGGAAGACCAAACAATCGCGGAATGGCTCATGGACCGGGAGGCTCTGGAGGAAGAGACTGGGAAACGCAAAGCATGCCCCCCCCCCCAGACATCTGGATCACACCAGAGGCTGGGAAAAAGAAGACACAAAAACGCAGGAAGTCAACAAAACCACCCGCGGAGGCGATGCTGCAAGCACTGGCCGCGACCCGCGACCTCGTTTGGAGACTCACCGACACAGCCGGCTCAACGCGTAACACCCCGCGTAAAGTCAAGGTGGACGCCCGTCAGCTAAGGGAGGCCTATGGGAGAATCTGGGGAGGCTACAGCCCCAGAACCCATAGCCCCCCGTCAGACGAGGACGAGCGGACAGAATCCCCAGACCGCGACGCCGACCTGAGGCAACAACTCAGCGACCTCAGGGAGGAAAAAAGACGGGCCGACGAGACCATCGAGGCGATGAAAGCGGAGCTTCGGGACATCCGTCGGCAGCTTGACGAGAACAAATCAAAAGCCGAGACCCCGGCCGACAGGGCGTCCAGAGTCAGAGCGGCCATCGCAGCCCAGGAGAGCCTACAAGAGACCGAGACCGCCATGAGCGAGGACTGGCCGGAAGAGGCATACACCGCCACCCACCTCGTCCGGCCGGAGGACATCAAGCCATCCCCTGACGTCCCACTCATCAGGCTTGTGGACTTAAACGCCAGGTCAATCAACGCGGGCCCCAAGCCAGGGCGCAAGATTGAGGGGTGAGGGAGTCAATTTACGTCGGTGCCAGGGAGGCGGCACAAACCATCTCTGCCTCCGGCACCACCAACGCAAGAGCTGAATGGGGATGCGCCACCACCACAGAGGCCAGAAAACTGCTTGAGATGGGTCTCGCGGGCACAAACCTGAGGGTCGCCATAAAGCAAGAGCCCCCACCAAAAGAACCGAAGTCACCCAACGAAAACCGACAGCCACCCCCTAAGAGCCCAGACCGGAAGCCGAAGGAGGAGACCATACTGGTCACCCCGGCAGAGGGGGAGACGTACGCCGACCTGGTGCGGAGGGTCCGCACCATCGACATGGCCGACAGCGTCACACGAATGGACAGATCGGACAGCGGACTCCTACGCATCAGGGTGAAGGGCAACGGAGGGAAGGTGGACGACCTGTGCACCACCATCAGTGCCCAAGCCGAGGGGGCCAGAGCGCGGGTCAGCCGCCCAGGATCGACAATTCATATCCGGGGGCTGGACGTGCTCGCAACGGTCTCCGAGGTGACAGAGGCCATCGAGGCGGCACTGCCGCCACTACAAAAAGAGCCGTTTAGGGTAGGGCCCCTGCGACCCTCCCGAAACTCCACCCAGGCAGTAACCGTCACCACAACGGCTAAGGGGGCGGAAATCCTGGCTGGGAAGAGCCTTAGGGTGGGCTTGGTGCTCGCCAAGCCAACCAGAAGGCAGGAGACACCCCCTGGATGCTCCAGGTGCTGGCTTGAAGGACACCAAGCCAGCACATGCAAGGGACCAGACAGGAGGAACCTCTGCCTCAAGTGCGGTAAGGAGGGGCACCAAGCCAGGAGCTGCAAGACCGGGGCCCCCCACTGCGCCGTGTGCGACGCCGACAGACATGCAGCAAGCAGCTTCCGCTGCCCAGCCAAGCAAAGGAGCGCACAAGAGGCGAGAGAACGCAGCGCCGGAGGAGTGGCGCCAACGGACCGAAAATGACCCACACCACCATCATCCAGGCCAACGTTGGCAGGGGCAGAGCTGCCCATCAGCTCCTGCTGGCGGAGGCAAACAGGATGGGGGCCGACGCACTAGTGGTGTCGGAACCGAACCACGCCAGGCTGGACCCCTCCTGGGTGTCCGACGGCCCCATGGGGGACGTAGCCTTCAAGGCGGTTGGCAGCCTCCATGGGCACATCACCGCCTTCGGCTCCCCCGGGAGGGGAATAGCCTGGGCGAGATTTAGCGGCTGGACATTGATAGCCGTCTACCTGTCCCCAAACTGCAGCAGGAACGAGGCCCAACAGTGGATCCGAGCACTAGAAACGACGGCGCGTAACACCACGGGCGACTACATAATCGCCGGGGACCTGAACGCCAAGGCCACGGCATGGGGCTCCCCCGCTACCAACGCACGGGGAGAGGCGGTGCTGGAGATGGCCGCAGCATTGGACCTGCTGATATGCAACACCGGGGCACCGACCTTCTCCAGGAGAGAGTCGGTGTCCCACATAGACGTCACCCTAGCATCCCCTGGAATCGCTAGACGAGTGAGCGACTGGAGGGTGCTGGGAGAGGAGACCCTGAGCGACCACCTGTACATCTCGTACAGGGTAGGTCGAGGTCACACAGCACAGGCCCGATCCCAGCCACCCACTCCAAGGCGCAGATGGAACTTGGAAGGAATGGACCAAGCTGCGCTCACCACAGCCATCCGCGAGGCAGGAGACAACCACGGAGGGGAAGCAGCGAGCACGGAAGAGATGGCCGACCGCCTTGCCAGCCGCATCGAGGCGGCATGCATGGACCACGCCAGGCCGTCCGACGCCTCCAGTAGACGGAAGAGGGGCGTCTACTGGTGGTGCAAAGAGGTAGCAGACGCCAGAGCTCTATCCAACCGGGCTCGGAGAAGGGAGCAGCGCGCCAGGGCGGCGGGAGCCCCCACGGAGCTCCTTCGGCAGGACTACAGGGCGAAGAGGAGAGAGTTCCGGAAGGCTATCGAGTCCAGCCAGGCTCGATGCTGGAAGGAACTCTGCGCCACAGTCGAGGACGACCCGTGGGGACTCCCGTACAGGCTGGTGACGAAGAAGATCGTGGCCCGCCGACCCGGCCCGGAAGCCTCGGTCCCGGGAGGAGTAGCAGCTGTGGTGGAGGCACTGTTCCCGCCAAGCTGCTTCCCCAACCCCCCTGACAGCGAGACAACCACGCCCCCACCAACGGACGAGGAGGAGTGGACGGAGGAGGAAGTGACGCAAGCGCTGAAACACCTGCCCAGCAACAAGGCGCCAGGGCCAGACGGGTTGCCAAATGAGCTGCTCAAGGCAGCGGCGGAAGGGATAGCCCCCGCACTACGCCATCTGGCAAATAGGTGTTACACAACAGGCACCTTCCCAACCCGATGGAAGACAGCGCGACTTGCCCTGATCCCGAAGCAAGGGAAGCCGCCGGAGAGCCCCACGGCATACCGCCCGATCTGCTTGCTAGACGGGCTGGCCAAAACACTGGAGAGGCTGCTGGCCGACCGGCTTGGCGACGCCCTGGAGGCCGCGGGCGGCCTTCACGAAAACCAGTACGGCTTCCGCAAGGGCAGGTCGACATCCGACGCCATCCTGAACGTGAGGAGGATCGCAGAGGCAGCCAACACCGGGCCCTGGAAGAGACGCTCCCACTGTTTGATGGTCACCCTGGACGTGGCAAATGCGTTCAACACGCTGCCATGGGGGGCCATCAACGGTGCACTTACAAGGAAGCTGATCCCAAGCCCACTGAGGACGGCCATAAGGGCGTACCTGGAAAAAAGGAGCATCACCTATGAAGGCACCGCAGGGCCTCGGAGGTACGACGTGACGGGGGGGGGGTACCACAGGGCTCTGTCCTGGGCCCCCTCCTCTGGAACGTCGCCTTCGACGAGGTCCTGCGGCTGGAGCTGCCGGAGGAGACCACGATGCTGGCCTTTGCAGATGACCTGGCGATAACCACCACGGCCAAGACCCTCGACAAGGCGAAAGCCCAAATCATGGAGGCGGTGGCAGCGGTGGACGAGTGGACGACGGGCAGCGGCCTTACCATTGCTGCTGCCAAAACCGAGGTCGCCCTGCTCTCCACCAAGAGGGCAGGCGTCCACGAAGCCACGGCTGTCATCCAACTCCTTGGGAAGACCCTGCCCATCAGGAGGAAGATCAAGTACCTGGGCACGTTACTGGAAAGTAACGCGCACCACACCGCCCAGGTACTTGAAGCGACGAAGAAGGCGGCACGAACCGAGGCGGCCCTAGCCAGATTGATGCCTAACATCGGGGGGCCGAGCACGTGCCGGAGGAGGCTGCTATCGCTGGTGTCGCAGGCCCAACTCGTATACGCAGCCCCCGCATGGGCAAGCGCCACGAACACCAAGCGCAACGTGGAGAGGCTGCGACGGGCCCTGCGCACCAGCGCGGTCAGAATATGCCGGGCATACAGGACGATTTCAACCGACGCAGTGGAGGTGCTAGCTGGTACCATACCAGGGGACCTGCTCGTCGAGGAGCGGGCGGAGATATACCGCAAGAGGACGGAGGGAGCCACCAAAAAGGAGGCTCACGACACCGCACGAAGCGAGACCTTCCAAAAGTGGCAGGCGAGGTGGGAGTCTGCCATCAACGGAGGATGGACGAGGAGGGTGATCCCACACGTCCAACCGTGGGTCACCAGGGGGCACGGGGAGCTGGATCATTGGTCCACCCAGGCCCTATCCGGACACGGAGTCTTCCAGTCCTATCTCTTCCGGATAGGGAAGGCAGACTCGGACACATGCCGTTACTGTGGTGGGGCTGATGATCCAGCCCACACTATCTTTCGCTGCCCCCGTTGGCACATTAACCGACATTCCTTAATGTTGCAGATCGGCGAGACAGATCCCGACACCATCGCTGCCAGGATCCTCCAAGACAGTGACGCGTGGGACGCGTTCGCGGCTTTCTCCCGGGCGGTGATAGGGAGGAAGTTCGACGACGACTTGCGATCCCACAGACCGAATGACGAGGACGGACGACAGTGACAGCCCCGTTCTCGTTCTTCTTCTTTCATTGCAACCCTACCCTGCTCCATACCAGACAAGAGACACGGAACTGACCAACGACAGACGGCCCCGGGGGCTTAGGAATGCCTGTTAGGCGGTCAAGCCCCCGCGGTGTCAGAACCTGGGTTTTGGTTTAGTCGGTAGGCGCCCCAATCATCGCGTGGGGCGAATCCGACACTACCCATGCCTATCACCGCAGGGTGATAGTGGCGGCATGGGTGTCTTTCGAAGATTCCACCCCAGACGAAAAAAAAAAGGCACTTTTCTCTAGCTCTTACCGTTTACACGCGACAACCATCAGCAAATGTAAAAATTATGAAATTTCATGCAATTTTCAAGGTTAAACTCGGTAGCGTTTTTATTTTAAATGCTAGAGGGATGGTTTATATATCACAATGTAGAGTATTTCAGTGTCGACAAATTGAGGTTTAGGCACTTTTCTCTAGCTCTTACCGTTTACACGCTACAACCATCAGCAAATGTGAAAATCATGAAATTTCATGCATTTTTCCAGTTTAAACTCGGTAGCGTTTTTATTTTAAATGCTAGAGGGATGGTTTATATATCACAATGTAGAGTATTTCAGTGTCTACAAATTGAGGCTTAGGCACTTTTCTCTAGCTCTTACCGTTTACACGCTACAACCATCAGCAAATGTGAAAATTATGAAATTTCATGCAATTTTCCAGTTTAAACTCGGTAGCGTTTTTATGTAAAATGCTAGAGGGATGGTTTATATACCAAAATGTAGAGTATTTCAGTGTCTATAAATTGAGGCTTAAGCACTTTTCTCTAGCTCTTACCGTTTACCCGCTATAACCAGCAGCAAATGTGAAAATCATGAAACTTCATGCACTTTTCCAGTTTAAACTCGGTACCGTTTTTATTTTAAATGCTAGAGGGATGGTTTATATATCAAAATGTACAGTATTTCAGTGCCTACAAATTGGGGCTTAGGCACTTTTCTCTAGCTCTTACCGTTTACACGCTACAGCCATCAGCAAATGTGAAAATTATGAAATTTCATGCAATTTGTAGGCACTGAAATACTTTACATTTTGATATATAAACCATCCCTCTAGCATTTTAAATATAGTCGCTACCGAGTTTAAACTGGAAAACTGCATGAAATTTCATGATTTTCACATTTGCTGATGGTTGTAGCGTGTAAACGGTACAAGCTAGAGAAAAGTACCTAAGCCTCAATTTGTAGGCACTGAAATACTTTACATTTTGATATATAAACCATCCCTCTAGCATTTTAAATAAAGTCGCTACCGAGTTTAAACTGGAAAAATGCATGAAATTTCATGATTTTCACATTTGCTGATGGTTGTAGCGTGTAAACGGTACGAGCTAGAGAAAAGTGCCTAAGCCTCAATTTGTAGGCACTGAAATACTCTACATTTTGATATATAAGCCATCCCTCTAGCATTTAAAATAAAAACGCTACCGAGTTTAAACTGGAAAATTGCATGAGATTTTATAATTTTCACATTTGCTGATGGTTGTAGCGTGTAAAAGGTAAGAGCTATAGAAAAGTGCCTAAGCCTCAATTTTTAGGCACTGAAATACTCTACATTTTGATATATAAAAAATCCCTCTAGCATTTAAAATAAAAACGCTACCGACTTTAAACTGGAAAAATGCATGAAATTTCATGATTTCCACATTTGCTGCTGGTTATAGCGGGTAAACGGTAAAAGCTAGAGAAAAGTGCCTAAGCCTCAATTTGTAGGCACTGAAATACTTTACATTTTGATATATAAACCATCCCTCTAGCATTTTAAATAAAGTCGCTACCGAGTTTAAACTGAAAAATTGCATGAAATTTTATAATTTTCACATTTGCTGATGGTTGTAGCGTGTAAACGGTAAGAGCTAGAGAAAAGTGCCTAAGCCTCAATTTTTAGGCACTGAAATACTCTACATTTTGATATATAAACAATCCCTCTAGCATTTAAAATAAAAACGCTACCGAGTTTAAACTGGAAAAATGCATGAAATTTCATGATTTCCACATTTGCTGCTGGTTATAGCGGGTAAACGGTAAGAGCTAGAGAAAAGTGCCTCAGCCTCAATTTGAAGGCACTGAAATACTTTACATTTTGATATATAAACCATCCCTCTAGCATTTTAAATAAAGTCGCTACCGAGTTTAAACTGGAAAATTGCATGAGATTTTATAATTTTCACATTTGCTGATGGTTGTAGCGTGTAAACGGTACGAGCTAGAGAAAAGTGCCTAAGCCTCAATTTGTAGGCACTGAAATACTCTACATTTTGATATATAAGCCATCCCTCTAGCATTTAAAATAAAAACGCTACCGAGTTTAAACTGGAAAATTGCATGAGATTTTATAATTTTCACATTTGCTGATGGTTGTAGCGTGTAAAAGGTAAGAGCTATAGAAAAGTGCCTAAGCCTCAATTTTTAGGCACTGAAATACTCTACATTTTGATATATAAAAAATCCCTCTAGCATTTAAAATAAAAACGCTACCGACTTTAAACTGGAAAAATGCATGAAATTTCATGATTTCCACATTTGCTGCTGGTTATAGCGGGTAAACGGTAAAAGCTAGAGAAAAGTGCCTAAGCCTCAATTTGTAGGCACTGAAATACTTTACATTTTGATATATAAACCATCCCTCTAGCATTTTAAATAAAGTCGCTACCGAGTTTAAACTGAAAAATTGCATGAAATTTTATAATTTTCACATTTGCTGATGGTTGTAGCGTGTAAACGGTAAGAGCTAGAGAAAAGTGCCTAAGCCTCAATTTTTAGGCACTGAAATACTCTACATTTTGATATATAAACAATCCCTCTAGCATTTAAAATAAAAACGCTACCGAGTTTAAACTGGAAAAATGCATGAAATTTCATGATTTCCACATTTGCTGCTGGTTATAGCGGGTAAACGGTAAGAGCTAGAGAAAAGTGCCTCAGCCTCAATTTGAAGGCACTGAAATACTTTACATTTTGATATATAAACCATCCCTCTAGCATTTTAAATAAAGTCGCTACCGAGTTTAAACTGGAAAATTGCATGAGATTTTATAATTTTCACATTTGCTGATGGTTGTAGCGCGTAAACGGTAAGAGCTAGAGAAAAGTGCCTCAGCCTCAATTTGTAGGCACTGAAATACTCTACATTTTGATATATAAGCCATCCCTCTAGCATTTAAAATAAAAACGCTACCGAGTTTAAACTGGAAAAATGCATGAAATTTCATGATTTCCACATTTGCTGCTGGTTATAGCGGGTAAACGGTAAGAGCTAGAGAAAAGTGCCTCAGCCTCAATTTGTAGGCACTGAAATACTTTACATTTTGATATATAAACCATCCCTCCAGCATTTTAAATAAAGTCGCTACCGAGTTTAAACTGGAAAATTGCATGAAATCTTATAATTTTCACATTTGCTGATGGTTGTAGCGTGTAAACGGTAAGAGCTAGAGAAAAGTGCCTAAGCCTCAATTTGTAGGCCTTAAAATACTCTGTATTTTGATATATAAACCACATTGTGGTTCATGCATTTTGGCTCTAGTGTCCCACCCCGTTAATGTTCGGTTAAAATCCTGTTAGTGGTTTAATATTGTTAAGACCCATAAAGTTTAGAATAAAATTGAAATAATTGATTTATCATATTAAATATCCAATATAGATTTTGACCTACATAGTGTAGTTAAATCAAACCTGACAATCTTAACAGTAATTTGGGATTTGCTGAATACAGAAATTAATAATTTACTCATTGTGCAAACCAAAGCAATTAGTATTTTTTCAAATTTCAAATGGAAAAGAAAAAGATTAGGTGGACAACATTAAAGTAAAAGCAATTGCCTGTCATGTCATTTAGTATAGCATATAGCACAAATTTCAATCTGCTGTGCTGCGGTGTCTTCTCCGAGCTTCATACAGCATTCCTGCAATTCCTCACATTAAGTCTTGTCTTGTCAGTAAACTTGAACATTGTCTTTCCTGTGTTTTAATATAGGGTAAGCAATGATTCAGAAATATTGAAGGAGAGAATTCTGCAAGAAGGTAAACTCGTTTTATTGTCTTATCTATTGTGAAGCTGAAAACACTCAAAATTCAAACCGGGATGCCATGACATTAAGAATTTCAAGTGACCAAAATTTAAGAATTTTTAAGATTTATTTACTTTCCCCTTTGGGTCAAGAAATCGTAAAAACCAAACCTTATTTAAATTACAAATACAATTTATACCATTAATAACTGTTGTGTGAGCTACATTAAAGCCATTGGATATTAGGTTACAGATGGAAAGTCCTGTTATAAAGAAAATTTACACAATTACTACATTCAGCAATGTTACTATTTTATTCATTAAACTATTATAATAAATAGATAGTGTTTTTGTGTAATGTTGCTAACTTCTTCTTAGTGCATTCACCATCCCTCTGCAGTGATGTTTATTGATAGAAAGACCATCACTCGCATCAAAATGATGTGGATATATGGAAAATCCCTGTTGATGATGATGGTGTCAATGCTGAGGTACAGTTGCAGAGTCAATTCCACTGGATACCAACTGATTGCCTCCTGGAGCATCATCAGGAGGTAATGGAAGCATCACTGTCACCAACTCCATAACGGAGGACTAAAACTAATGCTGTTAGGTGTTGTTGAGAGTTGTGGATATTGTGTTGGTAAAGACTGTGATGTGTGTGTGTGTGTTGCTTCTTGGTCAGTCCATCATTTAAGTATTTAAGAGAAACGATTTTGAAATTGCAGTTATCAACAAGTCCAGGCTCCTGCTACTCTTATCGCCATTGTAACATCTAATATTACCATAGGGGTTGTGCATGTTCTCTCACATTACACCACATGCCATATCAACTTGCTTGAATGTTGTCTTTCCTATGTTTTAAACTGGGCAATTAACGATTCAAGTGTATTGAAAGACTAAAATCATCACACACAAACACACATAAATGTAGGAACTTTTATAATGTTAGAGTCATTTGAATACCCCCTTTCAAGTGTTAATCATTAAATTTTATAACAAATGCAATTCAAATTAAAGAAATAAGCAAATCACATGCTTTCAAATTTCTTGAAAAATAAACAATGTATAATATTTTTTTATAATTATCTAAAAATATATTAATCAGTCTATCCAAAACCATTAAGAATTCGTTTCTATCTATTGTGACAAAAAAAGTTATGGCTTGTTGAGAACTACTGAAAATATGAAATTTTTCATGAAATTTCAACTTTTTTCAATGAACTTAAAAAATTTATATTCGATATATTCAAATTTCAGACAAAAAATCACCTAGTTTTATAATATATGTGAAAAACTTCGAAATACATGGTTCTCAGTCGATATCTGGAAAAGATGGACCATCAAGATATATTATTACTTTCCGAATACATCACTGATGTAAAGGAAGGTATTGTTTTACCGAAAACGTGTTCACGTTTTCAAACTAAGATTGTGGAAATATGCCATAACTTTCCGGGAAAAAAATTACACCAGAAGGAAGGTATTGTTGCCGTGTACCATTTAGCAAAAAAAAATTCAATTTTCGTTACGTTTTATGCCCAAAATAGTCGAAATAAACCCGATTTTTGCGATGTCTGTGTGTGGTATGTCTGTCTGTCTGTCTGTTAACAAAATTGGGGGAAAACGACACCACAGATTGCGATTTGGCAAATATCTGCGGACACTATCCAGGACGATCCAGTGAAAATTTGAGGACAATCGGTTTACTAACAGCGAAGGAATCACAATCAATACGAAAAATCCCTCTAGCATTTAAAATAAAAACGCTACCGACTTTAAACTGGAAAAATGCATGAAATTTCATGATTTCCACATTTGCTGCTGGTTATAGCGGGTAAACGGTAAAAGCTAGAGAAAAGTGCCTAAGCCTCAATTTGTAGGCACTGAAATACTTTACATTTTGATATATAAACCATCCCTCTAGCATTTTAAATAAAGTCGCTACCGAGTTTAAACTGAAAAATTGCATGAAATTTTATAATTTTCACATTTGCTGATGGTTGTAGCGTGTAAACGGTAAGAGCTAGAGAAAAGTGCCTAAGCCTCAATTTTTAGGCACTGAAATACTCTACATTTTGATATATAAACAATCCCTCTAGCATTTAAAATAAAAACGCTACCGAGTTTAAACTGGAAAAATGCATGAAATTTCATGATTTCCACATTTGCTGCTGGTTATAGCGGGTAAACGGTAAGAGCTAGAGAAAAGTGCCTCAGCCTCAATTTGAAGGCACTGAAATACTTTACATTTTGATATATAAACCATCCCTCTAGCATTTTAAATAAAGTCGCTACCGAGTTTAAACTGGAAAATTGCATGAGATTTTATAATTTTCACATTTGCTGATGGTTGTAGCGCGTAAACGGTAAGAGCTAGAGAAAAGTGCCTCAGCCTCAATTTGTAGGCACTGAAATACTCTACATTTTGATATATAAGCCATCCCTCTAGCATTTAAAATAAAAACGCTACCGAGTTTAAACTGGAAAAATGCATGAAATTTCATGATTTCCACATTTGCTGCTGGTTATAGCGGGTAAACGGTAAGAGCTAGAGAAAAGTGCCTCAGCCTCAATTTGTAGGCACTGAAATACTTTACATTTTGATATATAAACCATCCCTCCAGCATTTTAAATAAAGTCGCTACCGAGTTTAAACTGGAAAATTGCATGAAATCTTATAATTTTCACATTTGCTGATGGTTGTAGCGTGTAAACGGTAAGAGCTAGAGAAAAGTGCCTAAGCCTCAATTTGTAGGCCTTAAAATACTCTGTATTTTGATATATAAACCACATTGTGGTTCATGCATTTTGGCTCTAGTGTCCCACCCCGTTAATGTTCGGTTAAAATCCTGTTAGTGGTTTAATATTGTTAAGACCCATAAAGTTTAGAATAAAATTGAAATAATTGATTTATCATATTAAATATCCAATATAGATTTTGACCTACATAGTGTAGTTAAATCAAACCTGACAATCTTAACAGTAATTTGGGATTTGCTGAATACAGAAATTAATAATTTACTCATTGTGCAAACCAAAGCAATTAGTATTTTTTCAAATTTCAAATGGAAAAGAAAAAGATTAGGTGGACAACATTAAAGTAAAAGCAATTGCCTGTCATGTCATTTAGTATAGCATATAGCACAAATTTCAATCTGCTGTGCTGCGGTGTCTTCTCCGAGCTTCATACAGCATTCCTGCAATTCCTCACATTAAGTCTTGTCTTGTCAGTAAACTTGAACATTGTCTTTCCTGTGTTTTAATATAGGGTAAGCAATGATTCAGAAATATTGAAGGAGAGAATTCTGCAAGAAGGTAAACTCGTTTTATTGTCTTATCTATTGTGAAGCTGAAAACACTCAAAATTCAAACCGGGATGCCATGACATTAAGAATTTCAAGTGACCAAAATTTAAGAATTTTTAAGATTTATTTACTTTCCCCTTTGGGTCAAGAAATCGTAAAAACCAAACCTTATTTAAATTACAAATACAATTTATACCATTAATAACTGTTGTGTGAGCTACATTAAAGCCATTGGATATTAGGTTACAGATGGAAAGTCCTGTTATAAAGAAAATTTACACAATTACTACATTCAGCAATGTTACTATTTTATTCATTAAACTATTATAATAAATAGATAGTGTTTTTGTGTAATGTTGCTAACTTCTTCTTAGTGCATTCACCATCCCTCTGCAGTGATGTTTATTGATAGAAAGACCATCACTCGCATCAAAATGATGTGGATATATGGAAAATCCCTGTTGATGATGATGGTGTCAATGCTGAGGTACAGTTGCAGAGTCAATTCCACTGGATACCAACTGATTGCCTCCTGGAGCATCATCAGGAGGTAATGGAAGCATCACTGTCACCAACTCCATAACGGAGGACTAAAACTAATGCTGTTAGGTGTTGTTGAGAGTTGTGGATATTGTGTTGGTAAAGACTGTGATGTGTGTGTGTGTGTTGCTTCTTGGTCAGTCCATCATTTAAGTATTTAAGAGAAACGATTTTGAAATTGCAGTTATCAACAAGTCCAGGCTCCTGCTACTCTTATCGCCATTGTAACATCTAATATTACCATAGGGGTTGTGCATGTTCTCTCACATTACACCACATGCCATATCAACTTGCTTGAATGTTGTCTTTCCTATGTTTTAAACTGGGCAATTAACGATTCAAGTGTATTGAAAGACTAAAATCATCACACACAAACACACATAAATGTAGGAACTTTTATAATGTTAGAGTCATTTGAATACCCCCTTTCAAGTGTTAATCATTAAATTTTATAACAAATGCAATTCAAATTAAAGAAATAAGCAAATCACATGCTTTCAAATTTCTTGAAAAATAAACAATGTATAATATTTTTTTATAATTATCTAAAAATATATTAATCAGTCTATCCAAAACCATTAAGAATTCGTTTCTATCTATTGTGACAAAAAAAGTTATGGCTTGTTGAGAACTACTGAAAATATGAAATTTTTCATGAAATTTCAACTTTTTTCAATGAACTTAAAAAATTTATATTCGATATATTCAAATTTCAGACAAAAAATCACCTAGTTTTATAATATATGTGAAAAACTTCGAAATACATGGTTCTCAGTCGATATCTGGAAAAGATGGACCATCAAGATATATTATTACTTTCCGAATACATCACTGATGTAAAGGAAGGTATTGTTTTACCGAAAACGTGTTCACGTTTTCAAACTAAGATTGTGGAAATATGCCATAACTTTCCGGGAAAAAAATTACACCAGAAGGAAGGTATTGTTGCCGTGTACCATTTAGCAAAAAAAAATTCAATTTTCGTTACGTTTTATGCCCAAAATAGTCGAAATAAACCCGATTTTTGCGATGTCTGTGTGTGGTATGTCTGTCTGTCTGTCTGTTAACAAAATTGGGGGAAAACGACACCACAGATTGCGATTTGGCAAATATCTGCGGACACTATCCAGGACGATCCAGTGAAAATTTGAGGACAATCGGTTTACTAACAGCGAAGGAATCACAATCAATACGACGGGTGGAGCATAATTAGACGCTGTGCCGAACCATTTAACGCTCACGGTGGGAAAACGGCACAACAGATCGCGACTAAATTTGGAAATCGGGTGATAGCCCGCGCTCCGGCGACCCTGTGAAAATTTAAGCAAGATCGGTTCACTAAAACAGAAGATTTCTTAATAATAGCGATTTTCTATTGCGCATACCACAAATAATGAATAATATACGTGACGTCAGCGGGCGTGGTGTAACTCAAGCGCGGAATTCGCGAAAATTGCCGCATCTTAAATGTAGTAAGGTATTGAAAATATACAACTGTGAACATTTGAAAATGTGAAAATGCCTAAATATAACATGTGAAAATTTCACGTTAAAATGTCAGAATGTTAAAATGTCAATATATCAGAATGCCAAAAAGATAATAAATCAAACTGTCAAAACGTGAAAATGTCAAAATCTCGCTTGTCAAAATTTCAAAGAAAGTAAAAAAAGAATATTTTTTTAAAAGTAAAAAAAGGCAGATATGTCAAAAATATGTCAAAAAAGTAAAAATATGTCAAAAAAGTAAAAAAATGTAGAAAAAGTAAATAAAAGTCAAAAATATAAAAAAAGCCAACAAAAAAATATGTCAAAGAAAGTCATAAAAAAGTCAAAGAAATAAAAAGCCCAAAAGTTGAATATGTCGAAAATGTTATACAAAATTAAATAGTGTCATATAATTGATGATATTTTCATACCAGCTGAAGAGCAGGGGTTGGCAACCCAACGTACAAGACGTTATAAGTGTCGCTCCCAAACTTATAATTAAATTTAACGTAAATACGTAAATTTAAAAAACCGAGAGTGTTAAAGTGTTTTAGTGGCTGCTCGTGCTACCCCTGGGTAAGTACTTGAGCACCCTAGCGTTTACTCTGTAGAACATAACCTCACTTTATGTACCCACGTGTAGGACATGAGTGAGGCCACTGGCACTGCGATAACAGAGGGACCGTCCTCTCAGGACACCCTCTCGCAGGTAGCACACACGTCCCCAATGCTGAGGGCTGACGACAACGTCAACCCACAAGCGGCGGATGACTTTGTGCGGCCCAAACGCCACAGAATATGTGGCTCAGAATCCCGTCGACGACGAAGAGTCCGTCGAGCGGAGCAAAAACTAAGGGAGGGTACAGTCAGGACCAGCGCTTCCCCGGTGAAGCCACCTGTCAATAACCCACCCAAAAAACGGATGAGGTCGGATGGATCGGCACCTTCTCCAGGGAGCAATCCCAAGAGAAGGTACGACCAGCCAACCAATTCAAAGATTAGCTACGTAGCGGTGGTGAATAGCCACCTCAGAGTAGCTATAATTGACTCGCTTCACCTTTTGGGGAAAATGACGAGTGAACAAGCCACCAAAGTGGAGGGTTGGCTAACTGAGGAGCTGGATAAAACAATCACCAGCTCATCAATATTCACCCCCACTTTTGAAAAGTGGCAACATGCAGGAGAGATTCTGCGAATCACATGTGGGAATCAGGAGTCTTTGGACTGGCTGACAAACCATATAAAGGCTGCACCTGCCCTATGGGAAGGTGCAAAACTTGCAGTTGTTAGGGCAGACCAACTGCCTAAACTAACTAAAATTTCAGTGTGGGTACCAGGGAAACCAGCCGAGCCCCAGGTCATACTACAACGTCTGGCAGCACAGAACACTACACTGTCTGTCAAACATTGGTGCGAATTCCATAGGGAGACCAAAGAAGATGGCGTTCTGCTCGTCTTCGGTGCACCCTCAAGTGACATCGCAGAAATAAAAAAGAGGGACGGCAAAATCTATTATAGATTTGCCACCCTCAAGGTAAAAACCCATGGCGGAGAGGAAATCTCTGGGCTGGCAGACTCTGTTGAAGCGACAGCTGAGACAGGCAATGCTAACCCGGATACTGATCCATCTCCTCCATTGCCAACAGAATAAAATGGGCCTGGTTTTACAAATCACCCAAATAAATTTGCAGCATTCTAAGGTGGCAACTGCTAATTTAAGTTGCCATCTACAGAATATGCAATATAGCATAGCACTGATCCAAGAACCCTGGATTGTTAAAAACAGGGTATGCGGACTCGGCAACAATAACAGCAACCTGCTTTACAGCGCTGCTGGAAACAAACCTAGGACATGCATCTTAACATCTTCTAAAGTTACAGGTACACTCCTACACCAATTCAGCTCTGCAGACCTCACAGTTGTCAGACTGAAAACAGACGATGACGCAGAGATCTATATAGCCTCTGCGTATCTACCGTACGACGCAGCTCAACCACCTCCCAGCCCAGAACTGGCAAACTTGGTGGAACACTGTGAAAAACTAAAGATTGACCTCATCATCGGATGTGATGCCAATGCTCACCATGTGGTGTGGGGCAGCAGCAACATCAACAGCAGAGGAAAGGCTCTAATTGAGTACTTAACCAGTACAAAAATAGAGATATTAAACAGAGGGTGCGAACCAACGTTCGTAACACAAAAACGAGCCGAGGTGATAGACATCAGTCTGACACTGGGCAATATCTCAAGCAAAATAAAAAACTGGCACGTATCAAGTCAGGTATCCATGTCCGATCACCGACTGATACGCTACGACCTAGATTTCGTACCACGTGAACTACCGTCCTACAGAAATCCACAAAAAACTAATAAACAACTATTTTGCAGATACCTATCGGATAGGATGGAGTATCAAGCAGCAGACAAAATTCCAGAATCAGTGGAAGACTTGGAGGCCTGTGTGAAACACCTCCAAAAATCACTGATTTCATCATATGAGGACTCCTGTCCCATAAGAAAGGCGGGCTTGAGAGCCTCTGCACCTCCTTGGTGGAGCGCAGAGATCAACTGTCTCCGATCTAAGGCCAGGAAAACTTTCAACAAGGCCAAAAATAGAAATGATATTGTTCTATGGGAAGCTTTTAGGGAAGCCCGTAGACAATTCAAAAGTGAAGTCAGGAAGCGACAAAGAAATACATGGAGAGCCTACTGCAATGGCATTGAATCCACAGCAGCAGCTGCTCGTCTGAAGAGAGTAATCTCAAAAGACCCTGTACAACAACTTAACTCGATAAAACGGGAAGATGGCACCTTCACGGTAACACCCTCCCAAACTATCGAGGTACTTCTAGACACCCACTTTCCTGGCAACCAACCTAGAGGTCTCAACTTGGCAACTGATCCTCATCTACCTGATGAGGAAGATTGGCTGCAAGCTGACCAAATGATAAGTATAACTAAAATAGAATGGGCAATATCAAGCTTTTCATCTTTTAAGTCCCCAGGACTAGATGGAATATTCCCAGCACTACTACAATGGGGGTTAACCTACATTATAAACACATTGGTGTACATATTTAAAGGTTGCATTGCTTTTAGGTACATACCCAATACATGGAGAGAGGTCAAAGTGACCTTTATACCCAAACCAGGCAAAGTAGATTACACACTTGCCAAGTCATTCAGGCCCATAAGCCTAACCTCATTTCTATTGAAGACGCTGGAAAGGCTCTGTGATCGTGAAATCAGGGACGGGCCGCTGAGAACGTACCCCATACATCCGAAACAGCATGCCTACCAACCAGGACGCTCAACAGAATCAGCCCTACATCTGGTGACCTCAAAGATAGAGGAAACACTAGAGCATAAAGGTTCGTTGCTTGCCACCTTCATTGATATTGAAGGTGCTTTCGACAAAACAACATTTAAGAGTATCGATAATGCTCTAACATCTCACGGGATTCACCCCACTATTAGGGGCTGGATAAAAAATATGCTTGGTCTAAGAACAATCCAAGTAACACTAGATGACGTAACATCAAAAAAAGTTGCAGGAAGAGGCTGTCCTCAAGGTGGAGTCCTCTCACCCCTTTTATGGGACCTTGTAGTTGATAGCCTCCTCCTGGAATTAAACAACTCAGGATACTATGCCGTTGGCTATGCCGACGACATAGTGATCATGATAAATGGCAGTTTTGAAGGTGTACTCTGTAATCTCATGCAGAGTGCCCTACAGATTGTTGAGAACTGGTGCGATAACCATTCGCTAACAGTTAACCCAAAAAAGACAGAGCTGATATTGTTTACGAGGAAGAGGAAACTCGAACTCATGAACATGCCAACTCTTTTTAAGGTCCCTCTGACTCTCACTGATAAAGTAAAATATCTAGGATTAATCATGGATACAAAACTGAACTGGAATGAGCATATAACATCCAAGCTGCAAAAAGCTTGCATCTCATTCTGGCAATGCCGCAGGGCGGTTGGTAAAACATGGGGTCTGTCTCCCAAGATCACCCAATGGATATATACCGCGATCATCAGACCAACTATCGCATATGGTGCAATAGTCTGGTGGTCGAAAACCAAACAAGTTACAACAATCTCAAAGCTATCACACATCCAGCGGATGGCGTGTCTTGCCATCACCGGCGCTATGAGAACAACGCCCACAGCAGCTCTTGAAGCACTGTTATGTCTACAACCACTCGACCTTCTAATAAGGGAGACTGCAGTAAAAACAGCATTAAGGCTATCTTCACTCAACCTGTGGCATGATAAAGGTAGAATCATTGGACACAGGAGCATACTGAGTGAAGCTATCAAACTAGACCCCCTCATAGAAGGTAAGTGCGACAGAATTCTACCCAAATACAGTTTTGTCAAACACTTTCAGACCATCATCACAATGGATGGTACCCCACAAGGCGCCAACATAACCATGTATACTGATGGATCCAAAACTAAGACGAGAGCTGGCTATGGAATTTTCTCACCAGAACTCGATCTCAAGATAAGTGCACCACTTGGAAGACTCACGACAGTCTTCCAAGCGGAATTAACAGGAATACTAAAATGTGTTCAAATTTTAGCTGAACGGAATATTAAGGATAAACATATCCAAATACTCACCGACAGCAAAGCAGCTCTAAATGCACTAAATGCCAACACATTTGTGTCGAAAGAGTTATATTCATGTCTACACAGCCTGGAGGAGCTAGCTAAATATAACAAACTAGAACTCTGCTGGATAAAAGGACATAGTGGCATCAAGGGGAACGAAATAGCAGACGAACTTGCCAGGAAGGGATCCTCACATCCTCTAATAACCCAAGAGGATGAAATACTTTCCGCAGGTACTCTGAAAAAAATAATAGAGCATAGGACACATGCTCTACATAAGGTAAGATGGCGAGAAACGCCGGGCTGCAAACAATCAAAGGTTGCAATCAGGCAGCCTTGTAAAATTGCAGCCACGGCCCGCCTTAACTTATCTAGAACCAGTCTGAAATTATTGACTAACATCCTAACCGGCCACTGCCGGCTAAACAAACACCTACACACGATGGGCCTGGTGAACAGCCCGTTATGTAGAGGGTGTAATGAAGAACTAGAAACAGCAGAGCATGTAATATGCCTCTGCCCAGCTCTAGTAAACACCAGGCATCAAATACTAGGGGAGTGCTGGCCTAGTATGGTCAGCATTGGCAGCTCCTCACCCGCCAGGGTTTTGCGGCTTGCACGCAAAATTGACTGGTGGGACGAGTGAGCAGCCTTTAAAGGGAGGTTTCACAATGGGCCTATCTTGAGGCCTAAGTGTCTGTAGCTATGCTACCCTCCAGCCAACTATCCAGAACTATCATATTTAAGTTTTATGATAAAGTGGTTACTTTATCTCATTTTTAGTTATATGTTTTACTTTTAGTTCTAGTATGTTTTTCTGTATGTGAAAATGTTACGTTTTCAAAAGAGTTTATTTTTCTTCTGCAAATAAAAGTTTATTCATAATTATTTTTTACTTGATATGATCAATAGTAATTAGTAGTAGCAAAAACACACCAAAAAGTTATGAATTCAATTTTGATGTTATTTTGAGTGCTTTTGAAATTGGAGGTATCACATACCCCAGTGTACCTGTCGCGGAATTTTATTACACCGTACCAACGCCGGGTTAAGAAGAGTTTTCTAATACTTATTTATGACTTCAGTTATACCTGTTGCAATGTTATTCCATGTACATTTATTTGCAAAAGAGCTTTTGTTAGATCTGATTTCTGCTGCTGCTTTCTGAAAGTAATAATTAATACAGTTAAACTTATATTAGCTGTTTTCGGTTATTGCTCTGTGCCGCTCTGGGCTTATTGTCCCTTGTTCTATTTTTCATGCAAGCTGCTCCTGATGCACACAATTCAATCTTGTCCCTTACATTACTCCACATTGTGCATGTATTCAGGTTAAGGTTGTTGACTAAGTAGGCACATGTAGAGAGGAGTTATTTAAATAAATTGTATTGTTACTACACTTATTTAGTTGTATTGTTGCTATTCTTACTCTTACAGTTACAAAATTTGCATATGGTGGTTGTATTGTTGCCTACCCAAGAGAAATTGACAGTAAACTGTTTGCATTCACAAAATAGTGAGTTCTAGTTTTGTTTCAAGCTGATTGGACAGAGTGACTAGAAATGTTAAATTAAAGCAGCTATGGTAGTGCATTAGCATAATTTAATAGTGTGATATCCTAATAGCAAAGTTGTTGAGAAAGCTTCTAGCATTTTTGTTATAATTTTGATTCAAGTGTATGTTCGTAATATCAAAGAGAACCTTATTTAAACAACAAGAACACTTAATATCAATAATAAGTGTTGAGGGATGGCACTAATCTATTGGTGAGAAGTCTAGATTACTACAACCAGCAATATTACGATTTATTGAATACAATTTTATTCATTAACAGACTATAAGAAATAATGAGTGCTTGTGTGTGATATTTCTTTTTATTAGTGCCAACACCATTCCCTTACAGATTTTGGAAAACTTGTGAGTGTAGGAGAGATTTTATAATTCTGAAATTGCAGGTATCAACAAGTCCAGGCCGCAGCTCATCTTTTCATTATTGTAATATCTAATGTAATCATTGTACAACTTGTACAACTCAACAGTACCTCATGTCATATCAACACACTTGAAAGTTGTCTTACCTGTGTTTTCAACTGGGCAAGCAATTATTCAGGTGTATTGAAAGACTGAAATCAACACACCCATAAATGCATGTATTTTTATAATGTTAAACGTCATTTTACTCCTCTTTTAATACCAATGACTTTATTTCTAGGAATAATCACAACAAAATCTAAAAAAAAAATTAAAATTATATAACAACAATATATATATATATATATATATATATATATATATATATATATATATATATCTATATCTATATCTATATCTATATCTATATCTATATCTATATCTATATATATATATATATATATATCTATATTTATGACTATAATGGCGATTTATGACATTTTTATTCTTATACAGATAATCACAGTCAACAACTATATATGAATTTGGTAATTCAATAAGATACACTAAGGAGAAAGAACGAAAGACACATATTTCACACCTATGTAGATACCTATCAATGTTACTAACAGTTAAACAAATAAAGATTGTGTAGAGTGATAGGAAGGGTACGGAAGTAAACACAGAGGAAGATAGTGAATACTACAAATTATCATTTATTTAAATAATCAAATAGTATATCGAATAAATCCACATCATTATAGCTGAGGATAACACTTAGATTATAAGGCCCTACTATGAATTTATTTATATCAGATAGTAAACTACTTCTTTCAATATAATACTTAGGACATTGAAAAATATATGGTCTAAACTTTCCACTCATGACAGCTATAAAGTGGAATTGCTTTACAACCTACCCTATATAAATGTGAGCCATATGCTCCATGATTGGATTTGAGTCTGCAAATAGTTTTAATGTAATGTTTTGTTTTATGTTTACGAGAAAACTAAGAAATTTTTAAAGGTAGTGCAAGTAAATGTTTGTATCTTAGACGCTTATTATTACTGGAATACATATCACACCATTGTGAGAATGCCGATTCTTTAAATTCTTTCTGAAAATCAGAAACAGGACATTTCCAATTCGAATCAATTTCCATAGTAGTGGAGTTCTTTGCTAAATTATCTACGTATTCATTTTCCAAAATTCCTATATGAGCTTTGATCCAGTGTAATATAATTAATTTTCCGGTTTTTTCAAGGCAATTAATTTGTGAATTGATTTGTACCAGCAAATGGTTTTCATTTAGAGTTGGATTGAAATTTGACAGTTTCATGAACATACTTTTACAGTCAGTAAATAAGACGAAGGTGTCGCTATTTAACTGTTGTATGTGTGTAAGAGCTTCACTTATGGCGATCAATTCACATGAGTAAATTGAAAAAAGACTAGAAAGGGCCACCTGTTTTTCTATATGGTTCGAAGTATCATAAAATGCGCATCCCGATTTACCGTTTATGACCGAACCGTCAGTATAGATGTAAGTGAAGTTTGGAAACTTAGACGACAAATAGTCAGTAAATTCGTTATTAATATATTTACCGGCACAATTCGAGAAGGATTGCTTTAAAATAATTTTGGGATTTGTAAATTTGTCTTCATAAATCTCCATGAAAGTTGGGAGAATTTTCCTAGTAAACGCGAATTTGAACAGGCGTTGATACTTTATCAGGGACTCAGCTATGAGGCAATTGGGTTTTTTCTTCCAGTAGGAGAGTCTTAGATATCTCATAGTTAGTTTCTGCCATTTACTATAGATATACTCATGACACCCATACAACTTTGCAACAAATCTGTCGCTTAGTGTCTGTCTTCTCAACATTCCGAGTAAATCACGACTCTCGGGGTTGATCTCATCAAGCCCAAACATTGCCTTAAGCACTTCAGTTGAAATACATCTACTTGTTTCAATGCTGATTTACTCGCTGACCCGTAAAAGATAGAACCATGATCTAAACATGATCTTATAAAAGATCGATACAATAATTGAGACATTTCTGGATGTGAGCCCCAATTTGTCCTAGTAATGGATCTCAATAAATTCATCCCTTTTCACCTTTAGAAACTATGTGCGCAATGTGAGGCTTTCATTTTAATTTACAATCTAGAAATACTTCTAGAAATTTAATAACATTCCAAACAGGAATCCTGTAATTACCAAAGTTACAAACATTGGGAGAGTTGAGTCTTGAGAAAAAACAACAAACCGATTTTCTATCCGATAATTCAAGACCATTTATATTCAGCCAATTTTGTAAAGATTCTATGAAATTAGTCATTCTATTAATAACATTATCAAGTTTCTTATCTTTGGAGTAAATACTAATATCATCTGCGTACTGTAAAAGGTGGATTTCAGGAGACATTAATTTCATGATATCTTGAGAAAATATATTATAAAAATAATAGGCGACAAAATTCTACCCTGTGGGAGACCTAAAGATATGGACCTTGCTGAAGTTAAAACATCATTAATACGAATAAATAAGTTTTCCGATCTAATAATAAATTGACAACATTACGAACAAAAATTGAAGGCATTTTGTTATAAAGAATGGGAATTTGGACATTAGCATATGCTCCTGATATATCCAATAATGTAGTCAAAAGGATTTCATTATCAGTAAATGAATCATAAATGTCACAAGTCAAATGCGCAACGCTTTCCATTGTACTCTTACCTTTACAAAAATCGTACTGGTAAGAAGGGATTAAACAATTTGATTCCAAACACCATTCTAGACGAGCTTTTATCATTCTTTCTAATGTTTTCAACACGCAGCTGCTTAATGATATAGGCCGATATGATGAACTATCTTCGGGATTCTTATTAGGTTTTAGAATTAGTATAATACTAAAACGCTTTTAATCGTGAGGGTAGATTCCCGATTGCCAAATATCATTATACATTTCCAGGAGCTTTCTTTTACACATTGTGGACATATTGTAAATCATACTATACTGAATATTATCCATATCAGGAGCGGAATTTGAATTTAATTTGAGGCTACATGTTAGTTCCTTTATGTTAAAGGATCTTGTAAGGTCATCTGAAATAACTTCCGCATTGATGGGGAAATTGGTATATTCATTCACTGATGTAGGGGCAATTTTATTATAGAATTTTTCGACCCAAGGATCAGGTGCTACTAAAGTTTTAACACAAGACGAAGAGTTCTGTACATTACGCCAAATATCTCCTATAGACGTACTTCTGTTGAAACTATCACAAAAGGATCTTTAGGAGTTCTTTTTAGCAATCTTAACTATTCTCTTAAACATAGCATCTGCTTTTTGGTATAAAATAAAATTCTCCAAGTTTGGCCATAACTTATATTGAATAAACGATGATTTCCTTCTATCTAAAGCTGTATCACACTCTTGATTCCACCATATTACTGACTTGGATCGATTACGAGACCCTGAATGACTATGATTTAAAATGGGAATCGCACTGTTAGCTGCTTCGTTAATAAATTCTATAAAACTATCGTAGCTACATTTGTTAGGCAATTGAAATATTAATTCATCTAGGACATTAGAATACGTTCGCCAATCTGCAGGTTTTAAGTTCCAATAACGTGTAGGTTTCCCTGATATACCAGTTGTACTTAATGAACTCGATGACAACTTAATGGAATACTGGTCCGAACCTAAAGGTTCATCAATTACTTCCCAATTTAAATATGAGGTGATACTAGGGGAACAAAAAGATAAGTCAATTGCAGATGGGTTTGAAAATAGACGTGAAATCATTGTAGCAGAACCGTTGTTTAAACAAGCGAGTTCATTGTCTTCAATGCTCAATGTAGAGCTTCTCCCTTGTAATCGTTATTCATACAACCCCAGTCATTATGGTGACAATTAAAGTCTCGTCCTATAATAAATGGAGGATGAACTTGAGACAAGAAGTTATTCCATTGGGCCGAGTTAATTTAAAGGTTAGGTGGCATATAAATAGAAATAACTTCAAATGTATCCAGAGCAATGCAGATACTTGAACACATTACACCGGGTGGTATATAGTTCAAATTGACTAAGCTAAATGCTAAATTTACTCTTATAAAAATGGCGGAGCCTGCCCTACCATCATTTCTGTCATGTCTAACAATATTGAAACCTGTAAATTTATAGGTGATTTCCGATTTCAGCCAAGTTTCAGAAATCAAGGCCAAGTCATATTTATTTTAATTTAAATAATTAAGTAAAGTAGATTTGTTAGATTGGATTGATCTAGCATTCCACTGTAATAATTTAAAATTACTACTATTCATTATTGTCGTTGTAAAATAGGTTTACTAATATTTGTTTTTATATCTTCTAATTGTACATGGGAACCTGATCTATGATTTATTCATTCATCTTCAGAAAGTGATAGCATTATTATTATCACAATGCCACGAAGGGATAATTATGGAACAAAATCTGGAATGCAAAAAACACTATGCTTATAAATTTGCTAGTTTTACCTTATCAGTATAGTGTCATGCGAATATGTTATAATATTTTTTCCTCTTTTAAGAAGATCTGTCGTTTGTTTCGTGGTAAAATTGTATAGAGATTTTTTATTTGATTCTAAATTGTCTATCCAACAGGCTTATGCTTATTTTATTAGGACAATTTTTATTTTATTTTTCTTTTAATCATCATAACGGTACAATTTTATAACAACATTTTTGTCGAATTTCCTTTGGAATTAAAACACCTACAAATGAGTCCAAGCGCGACTTTCTATCGTGAAATAAAATTTCAGAATTGTGTCATGTAGCTTTCCCGCTTCAATTTGAAACATACTCGACATTTTCCTCGCCATATTCCTGTAGCTTTTCAGGTTCAATTTGAAATAATCTCGACATTTTCCCGCCATCTAGACTATATTTCCAGTCAAACGACATAAGTTTCAGCTCCATACCACTTTTGAGACGGCCCCAATTTTGAACGGACGGAAGCTAGTTTTAGGATTTTTATCAGTTTTATTATTTGGAATTTGACTGGTTTAGTTTTTGTTTTAAGGAAAACATATTTTAAGATTTTGCATTTAGTTCAAAATTATCTATCCAATAGGCTTATCTTAATTGGATGATTTTTATTTTATTTTTATTCGTTTTTTCGACTTTACCACCAAAACGGTATACTTTTTATAACAATATTTTTATGTTTTCTCTTTGAAAATGAGATACCTATAAAAACCGCTTTCTATCATGAAATAAAATTTTGAATGTTTCAAAAATTTGCCAAGGCCTGTAGCTTACAGGTTCAATTTAAAATATCGCCATCTAGACTATATTTCTAATCAAACGAATTAAGTTTTAGGGCCATGCCACTTCTGGGACGGCCCTGATTTTGAACGGACGGAAGGTAGTTTTACAATTTTTATTGATTTTATCCGTTTTATATTTTATCATGTGACGGGTTTGTCTTTTGTGTTAGGGAAAAAATGTATTAAGATATTTCATTTGGTTCAAAATTATCTATCCAACAGGCTAAATCTCATCTTAATTGGCCAATTAAAAAAAAAAATTTCTTCACTTCTTAGGCTTTACCGCATAAACGGTACATTCTTTAATGTTTTTCTCTTTGTAAATGAGACCTACAAAATAAGACTAAAAACCCCTTTCTACCATAATATAAAATTTTTAAAGTTTAAAGCCCTGTTTACAGGTTCATTTTGATACAATCTCGACATTTTTCCCGCCATCTAGACTATATTTACAATCAAACCACATTATTTTTAGGGACATGCCACTTCTGTGACGGCCCCAATTTTGAATGGACGGACGGTAGTTTTGGAATTTTTTTTCGATTTTTATCACTTTTATATTTTATCATGTAACGGATTTGTCTTTTGTTTTAGGGATAAAACGTACTAAGATTTTTCATTTGGTTCAAAATTGTCTATCCAACTGACCAAAACTCATCTTGATTGGACAATTTTTATTTTATTTTTCTTCACTTCTTCGACTTCTTCTGATAACAATATTTTTGTGTTTTTTTCATTGGAAATGAAGGATCTACAATATAAGAATAAAACCCACTTTACATAATGAAATAAAATTTTCTGTTTCAAAAATTAGGCCTATAGCTTTGCAGATTCAATTTAGAACAATCTCGACATTTTTCCCGGCATCTAGACTATATTTGCAATTAAGAGACATAAGTTTCAGGGCGATGCCACTAATGGGACGACCCTAATTTTGACGCAATGGACCTTAGTTTTGTGACGTTGACGGACAATTTTTGAAATTTTACATTTTTACTTTTTGCAGCTTTATCTGTAACTATAGAGCAATTCTATTTAAGTTTGATGAGTCAGTTTTGGATTATCTATCCCATGAGCCCAAATTCGACTTTTTCGAAATAAAATCTTATTTTATTTATGCACTTTTCACTGATTGACATTTCCTAATATTTTTTTCCCAATCTTTCTTTGCCTTTTTAGCGCGCACAAACTGACAGTTGAATTTTTACGCTACGATCAATTCTATGTTTCGCGTTTTCCCGGCTTTTCACGTTTCCACAGCTTTTCCTAACGGAGCCATAAAAGAAGTATAATTTTTGTTTGCGGAAATTCCCAGTTCTTTCAGGGTAAATTGGACATCTTTCTGCAGAAACGAACCAATCCACCTAATGTTAAAGTTGAGAAAACAGATTTATATAAATTAAAAAGTATCTATTCATCTAAGGTTAATTTTGGACTTCTAGAGCTTTAAAGCAATATTTTTTTAAATTTCATACAGTTAAATTGTTTACCTTCAGTGTAAAGGTAAGAGAAACAAACATATTTTGTCTGTTGATTCCTTTCTACAGAAAGGCATGCAAATTGTATTGAGATTTCTTATTTGGTTCTAAATTATATATGTAACAGGCTTTAGTTGATTTTGATAGGCATTGTTTATTTTATTTTATTGACATCGGCATTGCCGATTAGGTAAAAAAACATACCATTTATGATATTACTATGCGCATTGTCTAATAATATACGCGGTTAATTCATTTGCTGTAACATTTTCCATTGCAATGTTCTCATTCATATTATTTGATGTTCCAATAGAACTTGATAACGCAGAGGACATGTTACCCGTTTCTATAGAAAATAAATTTTGAAAATTAAAATCAAATGACGTTAGTTTTATTTCTTGGTAATCTTCTAGTACGGCCTCTATTTTGACACAACGGAGAATAGTTTTGGGTTTATTAACGATTTTTATTATTGTTATAATTTATCATCTAACGGGTTTGTCGTTTGTTTTTGTGAAAAATTATACTGAGATTTTTCATTTGGTTCTAAATTGTCTATCCACCTATCTGCAGTTGAATTTGATTGGACAATTTTTATTTGATTTTCTACACTTCTTCCACTGTACCGCCTAAACGGTACAGTTTTTATAACATTAAGTTTTTTCTCGTTAGGAATGAAAGACCTATAAAATAAGACTAAGACGACATTTTTCCTGCCATCTAGACGATATTTTTACCGATTTTTATGACTTTTATAATTTATTATGTGACGGTTTTGTCTTTTGTTTTTGGGAAAAATATTTTAAGATTTTGGTTCGAAATTATCTATCCAGCAGGATGAAGTTCATCTTAATTGGACACTATTTTATTTTTCTTCACTTCTTCGATTTTACCGCTAATACAGTATACTTTTTATAGCAATATTTTCGAGTTTTTCTCTTTGTAAATGAAAGACCTACAAAATAAGACCCAAAATCACTTTCTATCATGAAATCAAATTATAAAAGTTTCAAACATTTACCAGGCCCTGTAGCGTTACCGGTTAAATTTAAAACAATCTCTACGTTTTACCGCCATCTAGACTATATTTCCAATCAAACGACACAAGTTTCAGGGCCATGTTACTTCTGGGACGGCCCCAATTTTAAACGGACGCACGATAGTTTTGGCATTTTTACCGATTTTTATTACTTTTAAAATTAAATTTGTGACGGGTTTATCTTTTGTTTTAGGGAAAAATTGTACTAAGATTTTATATTTCGTTCAAAATTTCCTATCCAATAGGCTGAAGTCGATTTCGATTTGACAGAGTTTATTTTTATTTTCTTCACTTCTTCGACCTTACTATCAAAACGGTACATATTTTATAACAATATTTTTCTGTTTTCCTCGTTGAAAATGAAATACCTACAAAATAGTACCAATAATCACTTTCTAACATGAAATAAAATGTTCAATGTATCAAAAATTTGTCAAGCACTGTAGCTTTCAAGTACAATTTGCAACAATCTCGCCATTTTTTACCGCCATCTAGACTATATTTTAAATCAAACGACATAAGTTTCAGGGCCATGCCACTTCTGGGACGGCCCCAATTTTGAACGGACGGACGGTAGTTTTTACCGATTTTTTCACTTTTATAGTATATCATGTGACGGGTTTGTCTTTTGTTTTAGGGAAAAAATATAATAAGATTTTTCATTTACTTCCAGATTGTCTATCCAACAGGCGGAAGTTCATCTTGATTGGACAATTTTAATTTTAATTTTCTTCACCTCTTAGACTTTATCGCTAAAACGGTATACTTTTTATAACAATATTTTTGAGTTTTTCTCTTTGGAAATGAAGAATCTACAATATAAGACTAAAAACCACTTTGTATCTTAAAATAAAATTTTCAACGTTCCAAAAATTTGTCAAGCTCTATAGCTTCTCAGGTTCAATTTTGAATAATCTCGACATTTTTCCCGCCATATAGACAATCAAACTACGTGAGTTTCAGGGCCATGCCACTTCTGGGGAGACCCCAATTTTGACGCAACGGACCGTAGTTTTGTGACGTTGACGGACATTAATTGAAATTTAACATTTTTACTTTTTGCAGCTTTATCTGTAACTTTAGAGCAGTTATAATTGAAGTTTGATGAGTCAGTTTTGGATTATTTATCCAAAACTGAGGCATCTAACTCATCCAATGAGACCAATCTCGATTTTTGTGTGAAAAACTCGTTTTTTATTTTTGCACTTTTCCGGCAGTACACGCCTACTGGTTGACATTTTCTAATATTTTTTTCCCCAATTTTTCTTTGCCTTTTAAGCGCGCACAAACTGACAGTTGAATTTTTTGATACGATCAATTCCATCTTTCGCACTTTCCCGGCTTTTCACGTTTCCACAGATATTCCTACCGGAGCTATAGTGCCCAGTCTAATTTTCCCGACGTCTAAAAGGATGCCCCTTTCCAATGACACCTTTTCCGACCCCCTACCCGCCCTCTTCCGCCCGCTAATCTCATGCAATGGAGGCCATTTTTTCCGCTTAGCTAATTATACATGTAGATAGACATGTCATATGCGCAATCGGAAATCGCTATTATTGAGAAATCTTCTGTTTTCGTTACACGATTTTGCTCAAATTCATAGGATCGCCTCGGATAGTGTCCGCAGATATTTGCCAAATTTGGCCGCAATCTGTTCTACCGTTTTCTCGGAATTTTGTTAACAGACAGACACCATACAGACAGACACCATGCAGACATACAGACAGACACCATGCAGACATACAGACAGACACCATACTGACATACAGACAGACACCATACAGACATACAGACAGACCCCATACAGACATACATACAGACCTCACACAGACATCGCAAAAATCGGGTTTATTTCGATTAGGTTGGGCATAAAACGTAACGAAAATTGATTTTTTTTGCTAAATGGTTCACGGCAACAATACCTTCCTTCTGGTGTAATTTTTTCCCGGAAAGTTATGGCATATTTCCACAATCTTAGTTTGAAAACACATTTTTGGTAAAACAACCTTCCTTTATTACATTAGTGATGTATTCGGAAAGTAAATATCTGGTGTGGGCACCACACGACTTTCCGAATTACATAACCTATTTCATTTTCGACATTTTCAACTTTTGGACTTTTTTTAAATTTTATATTTTTATACTTTTTTTGAAATGTTATACTGTTTTTTTTGTTGACGTTTTTGACTTTTTTACTTTTTTGACATTTCTGATTTATTTTTTACTTACTTTGAAATTTCTGACACGTGAGATTTTGACTTTTTATCTTTTTGACATTCTGACATTTTAACATATGTATTCACATTTTAACATTTTGAAATTTTGACATATTTACATTTAGGCATTTTCATATTTCACATTTTCAAATGATCACAGTTTCACATGAAAATGTAATGTAATTATTAATGTATATTTTCAAAACCTTACAACATTTAAGATGTGGCAATTTTCGCTAATTCCGCACTTCCGCCACGCCCGCTGACGTCACGTATATTATTCATTATTTGTGATATGCGCAAAAGGAAATCGATCTTGCTCTTGCTTTCACAGGGTCACCAAAGCGCGGGCTCTTGTCCGATTTCCAAATTTGGTCGCAATCTGTTGTGTCGTTTTCCCGGAATTTTGTTCACAGACAGACAGACAGATAGACAGACAGACTTACATACCACACACAGACATCGCAATCGGGTTTATTTCGACTATTTTGGGCATAAAACGTAACGAAAATTGATTTTTTTGCTAAATGGTTCACGGCAAGAATACCTTCCTTCTGGTGTAATTTTATTCTCGGAAAGTTATCGCATATTTCCACAATCTTAGTTTGAAAATGTGAACACGTTTTCGGTAAAACAATACCTTCCTTTACATCAGTGATGTATTCGGAAAGTACAAAGTCTAAAATGTCAAAAAAATAAAAAATGTCAATATGCCAAAAAATTTAAAAAAGCCAAAATATCGAAAATATTATACAAAATTAAATAGGTCATTTAATTTAGAAAGTCGTGTTGGTGCCCACACCAGATATTTAATAATTATATTTTCATAATACTGTATGTATAAATATGTTTTACTATTGACTTATATAATGTTTATATTTTCAAGTTATATGTTGTATTCTTTTATTATATACCCAAATATAAATTATATATTCAAAGTGAGTAGCATTTAAACATGAAAAACAGTTTATTGAACATTGCAATGGTTTTATTTTTTTCGTTATAACATTTATTGAAATGTGCAGTAAATGGTTGCATTTTATTTATGTTAACAATTTAAGTGTACGGAGTATTTACAAAAATACTTCGTACACTTAAATTATTTTAGAATTTCATGAAATATATTGCATATGCTGCATTAAGCTAAGGTTCAGGTCCGAGCTAATTTTTTGCGGTGCTGATATTAGAGGGCGCCGGTTCTGGTGTCCAAAAAGAGTACATTAAGTTTCCTATCTATCTTGTCTATGTAATATGTCGCCACCAAGAGCGTATAATATGCCAGATAACAAATAATATATATATATATATATATATATATATATATATATATATATATATATAAAATCTGCTGTGGGTACTACAGGACTTTCTGAATAAAAAAAATAGAATTTAAAAAAAAATAGCAATTCGAATTTTTGTGTGAAAACAAATCCTTACTTACAGCAGTGCTGTGTTTGATAGTAATAATATTAATATTAATTCAAGATTTTTAAGCCACAGAGTTGAAAGAGGCAAGGCTAGAACAAGTTAAGTCCATGGCGAAACTTCATAGCTGGCCTGAAGTGTTTCTGCTAGTAATGGCCAAGAAGCAATGAAAAGGGATGGCTGGATCATGGTATAAGAGAATCAGAGATTTATAGCTTGGCAGATTTTGAAGAAGCATTTGTCAGCACACCTTCAAGAACGGACCAATGGTGAGCAATGGAACAGCAATCACAAGGGAAGGATGAGGACATAAGTGTATATTTTCCTGAAAAGGCAGTACTATGTTGATAATTGAAACCCTTCTGGGAAGGACTAAAATTACCCCAGGTGAGCAATTTTATTTTATCAAAAGATATAGAGAATGAAAATGAACTCTACAGTGATGTTATTAAATTTTAGAGAATTGAGCACACCCAAAAAAATAGAATAAGTGGAGTGAGACAGGTAAGAAGGACTATTTAATACCACTAAGTAAAGGTGGATTCATGTCAAAATAAAATAATAATTAATAAATATGAATTAGTTATCATTCAAGGTCACAAATAATAATTACACACACTACTAACGTTGAAAAGTATAACTTGTTTTTGATTTTATTATAACAGAAAGTGGGTGTCAATCTCAATGAATGGGGATGAACTAGTGGGACATAGTAGTAATGTCTGCTGTTGCATTCTCACCATTACTATATTATTTCAATATAAACAGTAAGTCATTGAATTCCTATTAGTCACGAAAGTATTTAAATAATTTTGAGAACACAATAAATCTCCCAAAATCGATTAACAAAACTAATTGTAGGAGTAAGATTAAATATAAGTAGGTATTAACATAATTAATCCATCTGGATATGTACAAATAAAACTATTAGGATAAGTGATTAGCATCAGAAAGTATCAAGCCCTTGACCAGCCAAGCAATTAACTAATTCACTGAAAATGTTCAACCCCAAGAATGTAGTAGGAGATATTTTATTTTATAAGTGCTGTGTCACAATAAGATAGTTACAGACAGTTCAGTTACAGTTAGAGACGAGTCAGAGTTGACGACTGCCCACATTTATGTTTAAAGTTTTAAAACAGTCAGCACAGAAGAACAGGCATTCTAAATATACTTAGGAGAAGATACCATTAGTAATTAAATAAATAGATAGTTATTTATACAAGTTACTTTATTTCCAACCCTAGGTTGCCCACAATAGGTTTTAACATACCATCAAAGGTAATAAATTTGATGACAGTGGGTTCAAAGAGAGTACAACGTGCTCCGAACCCCGGGTCATTACATAACACTGCCATCAAATAGCCATGCAGATTTCACACATTTTTTCCACCTACCACTCATTGTGTCAAATTTGGGTTTATTGCACCTCGGCAATAAATGATTTAAAAGCAAAATATTTAGAAGATTTAGGCACCAATTAGTATAGTGATCAACAAAATAAACATATCAAATCAATTGACATCAAAACAAGCAGGCCTTCCAAAAGCTATTTATTGAATAAAGTTTGTCCAACATAATTTTATTTATTAATTATTATTTATTAGTAGTATGAACTACTTTTATTTATTATTTCAGCATAAACCCACCTTAAGGAATCCAATACCAGCAAGCATACTGTGGAGATTGAAAGGAGATGCTAATGCTGTGGCTGGATGGGTCATTTAGTCACTCACTGTACAATGGCTGAGGGCCTATGCTTCAATTGCAAGAAGAAAAAACACTTTAGTAGAGATTGCCCAGATTGAACACAGGGAGGGTTTAAAAATGGTTATTAACCAATGGCTGAGGGACATTCACATCTAGAGCTTTTCAACAATTCGCTCTAGAAAGGGGTATTTGGTTAATTCTCAACTCAGAAACCCTCAAGCAAATGAGATGGTAAAACAAGCAAATCGTAAAAAAATTCCATGATACAGGCAGAAACGGTTAGTGAGTGTTCATGGGACAAATACTTGAGAAAAATTCGATTTAAACACTTCAATCAATAAAACCACAAGAAGCCATGGATATTATTTTGGGTCACACTATAGCAGAAATTGAGAGTTATCAAGATGCAGGAGAAGATCATGAGTAATTTGGAGAAAACATTCTTAGGGGAGAAATGAAATACAAAGCACAGTTTGACAAAAAGATAATTGTTGCTAACATAATGAGAATAGGAAAATCATTTTAGTTTGAGGGCGAGCCCAGGTGACAGGTGATAGTACCAATTTACAAGCTAAGTCTTTTCCTCACACAACCTGTTAAAATTTATCTACATAGTTCAGTTCAGTTGTTATTTTAAAACAAAAAATCAATTACAATTTTTTTTTAAGAAACATGTATTCTCATTATTCCATTTTTGAACAATATTACGATATATAAGCTGATAGCAACTCAAAATTGTTACATGATGGATTGATTATGTATTAATTTGATTTTGTAGGGAATGAAACTGCTTGAAAAGTTTTGCATTGGTAAAACAGTATGCATACTACTATTTATCAGTAACGTACACATGCATGATGTATGTATATCCTAACCAACATCTGCTTGAAAAGTTTCTATCATAACCTAATATGAAATTGGCTCACAAGTTGTGTGTTGGATGGATGCAACTTGTCAACATTTATAGCGTAGCCAACCTTGGATGTATGCAAAAGGGGATGGTTTCAATTTCTAATAATGTAATTGCACAATTTTCAATCCAACATTCATGGCAAGAATAAATACATCCTTTCTACTTTTGTGATTGATTCTAGCAAAATATTTAAACTACAGCAACTTTAATGGTATTTAAGTATGAAGAGCAGAGCTGGCTGGTAAATACAAAAAATTACCCTAGAAATGCAACATGCATATTCCAAGCTGGATTAGAATAGTTTGAAAGGTGTGTTGCTAGTCAAATTGTAAATAGTTTATTATAAAAGTTGAGAGCGATAATAAAACAACTATTCTTAGTTCATACTAGTAATTTATAGTAAATACCTATATTAAACTAGAAAGAAAAGGTACAAGCAGTTGAATCTAAACCAGGTATAGATTTGGATTGTTTTCAAGTTGATTAGCATTGGCAAAAACAAACTTTTGTATATGAAAATGTTAAGTTAATTATAATGTATACATTATATGACAGGAATGTGGGCTTAGGGAGTCGGAGTTAAGTAACTTGAGAGCACAAATAATTCAGTACATGTAAGCAGTTAACGTGAACCAACTGTAGTTGATTAATTATTAACCAAATACTACAATGAATACAGCATCAAACATATAAATGGTAAAAATCATAATGCACAGATCTTTTTAGAACGACCTGCTGGTATAATCCTAGCCGGCTCAGGCTTTTTGTATTCCTAGAATCTTCCAAGTTCCAACCTCAAAACACATGCAGCACTTGTATTTCACTTTTCGCGTTGATTATGCATGATCACAACAGAAATCACACATCACAGGAATGACTATGAAATCCCCGTTGCTTGAACATCACTCACTCCACCGAGGCACTTGTTTATGCAACAATATTGCAATAAATATATAATATATGTGCAGAGCTGGCTTCTTACACTATACTGGCGCCATAGATGAATACTACTGGCAAAAACAAACTTTTGTATATGAAAATGTTTTAGTTTCAAGTTAATTACAATGTAAACATTATATGACAGGAATGTGGGCTTTAGGGAGTTGGAGTTTAGCAACTTAAGAGCACAAATAATTCAGTACATGTAAGCAGTTAACGTGAAACAACTGTAGTTGATTAATTATTAACCAAATACTACGATGAATACACCATCAAACATATAAATGGTAAAAATCATAATGCACTGACCTTTTTAGAACGACCTGCTGGTATAATCCTAGCCGGCTCAGGCTTTTTATATTCCCAGAATCTTCCAAGTTCCAACCTCAAAACACATGCAGCACTTGTATTACACTTTTCGCCTTTATTATGCATGATCACAACACAAATCACACATCACAGGAATCACTATGAAATCCCCGTTGCTTGAACATCACTCACTCCACCGAGGCACTTGTTTATGCAACAATATTGCATAAATATATAATATAAGTGCAGAGCCGGCGGCCTTCGTACACTACACAGGCGCTGTCAAAGTTAAACAGCTGCTGTCAAGTGCCAGGTACAGTTACCTTTAGAAAAGTGATGTCATTGATGGCCGTGAGATGTCGCTGTAGTTCACGCATGATGGCCGGCTAAATGCTCAATTTTGAACACGCTGCAAACATTTATTGCAATATTGTTGCATAAACAAGTCCCCTAATGCTGTTAGTGATGTTCAAACAACGGGGATTTTAAGATGATTCTGATTTGTGTTGTGGTCGTGCATAACCAACGCGCGAGGTGTAAAACACATGTTGCATATGTTACGAGGTTGGAAATAGGAACATGCTGGGTATTTTACAATCAACACTAAACAGCCAGAGTTGGCTAGGATTATACCAACACGTCAGTTGTAGAAAAGTAAGTGCATATGATGTCTAACTATTTATATGTTTCGTGCTGTATTCATTGATATTTGGATAATAATTAATTAACTACAGTTGCTTGCATTATGTTACTTACATGAACTGAATTATTTATGTTTATTTAAGTTGGTAAGTTCTGTCCTCTAAAACCTATATTCCTCCCATAAGATAATCCACATATACTCTCCATTTATCTATTGTAGATTGGAAAGCATAGTTATTGTGCAGATCTTGTTGACTGCTGCCCTGAATAGGTTAACGGATGGGCATCTAAACCCGTCCTTCAGGTTGCTAAGCCACAATATTCTTCTGCTTCCAATTGATCTTTTTCCTTTAATTTATTCTTGGATTATTAGTAAAATGATGTGTTATCAGTCTCCTCTCATGATGTGACCAAAGTATTCCAGATGTATCTTCTTTATTGTGGTGTATTCTATTACTGTTTCATTGGTGACTTTTTCAGTCCATGAAATACTGTACATCGTCTAGCACTATTTCATATGATTCCAATGTTTCATGTTGTCTGTCTTCATTGTGTAGGCCTCTTCCCAAATAATAAGATGAGTAATATGTGACACTACAATACTCTAGTTCTCACTTGTAATGATGAGATTTAATACTATTTTCATGTGCCTTTGATACAAATTCATTTTACCTTTAACTTTTTGATAATTGTAAAAGTTTTGAAAAAAAAATCAACTAGATTTTATTACATTGTCTAATTTTTCATTCTAACACACTTAATTCAATAATAGTATCTTGTATATTTTATACAAATGGGAATTTTCAACTAGTCAACTAATAAGCAATAAAATAATTCATCATCATACCTGTGGAGTATCATGTCCACTGCAACAATTTCCATAGCACCTACGCCTCTCTTCTCCACAGCCAATGTGAAGTGCTTTTGAATTCTTTGAATGGTGTCACTTCGTGCCACCTGCTCAGTCACACCATGTAAGCTATATTACAAGGTTCTGATTAGAGACGTGTAGTTCGTGAACGAACTACTGCAATCATGTAGTTCTTCATATCTAAACGAGTTCTAGTTCGTTCGTGATTGTTAGAGGTAGTTCGTCACGAACTATTGCGAGGTTAGAACGAGCGCTCTGTTTTGCACAGATAGTGACGCGGCGTAAAGCACCGCACTAGTCGGAATACCCGCAAGAGCCGTTGTAGTTCCCCTAGTACATAAACTGTGGCCGAAATTATTACCGGCGCCGCACAGTAGGATAGATGCCCGATCCAGAGGGAAATAATTTAACCGGCGACTAAATATTGGTTTTAATTGTTATAAAAATAACAGAAACAAAAATATTAATAATAATAACAATTAAAATTTGTTTAATTTATTTGTTGTATATGGTATTAAATTATATAAACATAAAAAGGTTAATTAAAACATTTTGACACAAATGTAGTTTATTAAAAAACAAATAAACAAATTAATTAATAAATTAAATTGTCATTTGTTTTCTCTTTACGGGTGTATAATGTTCTTTTTAATTTGGATGCTGATTTAAAACGCTCTATAATTTTCTTAAGACTGCTTGATACGCTGTAATTCTACTTATGATATGATATCGAGTCGACTCAATTATTGTCCTGTTTGCTATTTCAAAACGACGAATTTCCTGAAATATTTCTAAATCACTCAGAATGGGAGACAATAAAGCAACTAGTGAAAGTATTAAGGATATTCTATGATGTTACTAATGAAATTTCAGCAGAAAAAAATGTGAGCGTGTGAAAAATGTATATATTTTTGAATCAATCAAAGAATACATCGAATGCAGGAGGATGAGTATTGTACCGATATAATTCTTTTCTTAAAGGCTATATCAACAAATTTAAAATGTTTTCATAGCGCTTTAAGGATTTGCCTCCAAAAAAGGAGGTCTTAAGAAGAAATTATTGAAACTCTGTGGAGACCACTGCAGAATACAAATTGTATATATTTTAGCAGCTTTTAGAATTTTATGTTATTTATAAAAAAAATATAAAAAGGTAATGTTTTGTATAAAAATCTTATAAAAGTCCTAAGAAACACTTAAATTTAGCACTTTGTAAATTGTAAATTTAGCAAAACAGTTAAGCTATAACCACAGCTCGTTCTCGCTTATTCCATGCGCGTCAGTTTGAACTAAGCGAACTAAATGAATAGTTTGTGAACTAGTTTGTTACTAGGACTAAGAACTAAGGAACTAGTTCGAGAGAAGGAACTAACTAAATAATCAATACACACAATCCTTTTAAGTGTTTATAGGTCTCCAAGCGGGGATTTTTAAATGTTCTTAAATATATTAGCTGAAACAATACAACAAACTGATATGATCTCCAAAAACGTCATTGTCGGTGGTGATTTCAATGTTAATTTTAATATTCAAAATTCAAAAACCTCCGAGTTAGACCAGCTAATGGCCAACTTCGGTCTTACAAGGAGAGTCAATTTCAATACTCGTTATGAAAATTGCAAAGACAATGTATTTTCAAACATTGATGAGAGCCAATTAATAACAACAATTGCCTATACTGGTCTTTCGGATCACGTAAGACTACAGTGCAAACTATTAGGCAATGGAGGAGAAATCCAACATGAAAAGCGTATATTTAGACCAATAACACAAATTGAAAACTTAACTTTCTTCGACTCACTGACCACTGTCGACTGATCCTTCATTGATGGCGAGAGCACTGACGTTCATGTTAAGGGGCTGCTAATGCAGATGCTAGCAAATTCCCCAAATATGCGTTCCCAATTAAAGTAACTAATTCTGATAGTAGGTAAAGGTTTCAAGCATTCTGTTTCTCCAACAATCTGCATGAAATGCGTGAATTACTTTCTCTAATTAGTGAGGCCTCACATAAAACAAAAGATCCTGATATTATTGCCGTACGTAATAATTATCGTGCACACTATCAACGTGTGATAAAACAAGAAGAAACTAGGGAGACCGACTATTACATAAATAGCTCTAAAAACACCATGAGAGCTATGTGGAATGTAGTCAAAGCAAAGCGAGTTAGCAAGAAAACCAAAACTGTAAACAGTAATACCAAAGTGCCTGATTTTAACAAATTTTTCGTAAACTATCCCGTTAACATGGTTTCAACGTTGCCTGCGTCCGACACTGGCCATATTGTTCTAATGGCTACCAACCTGACTGACTGGACGACAGGATATTTTAAATTTACACCAACATTCAAAACCATAGTTAGAGACACGATTCAGCAACTAAAAAACACCAAGAGTGAGGATATTTATGGTCTTATTCTGGACGTTCTCAGAATATCACTTAATATCTTAATACCACCATTAACTAAACTCTTCAATCGCTGCATTAAGACAAAATCATTCCCAGATTGCTTCAAGGTTGCTAAAATTATACCCATACTGAAGAAAGGCCACAAGCATGACCCAAACAACATTCGTCCAATTTCCATATTGCCGGTTCTGTCAAAAGTATTTGAGAAAGTACTAGGTGCTCAACCTTCGGCTTTCTTTGAAACAGAAAGACTCTTAAGCCACCGACAATATGGTTTAATAAGTAAACGATCAACTACTGACGCAATCCTGGACTTTGCCAATGAATGCTTGGAAAGCTTTGAAAATGACCAATACCTATATGCTTAGTTTCTGGACTTGTCAAAGGCATTTGATTGTGCGTCCCACTCAATTCTGTTGTGTAAACAATATCATACAATATTCATCCTGATAAGTTCCTGCTTTCATACCTAACAAACCGTACTCAAACAGTTCATGTCGCTGGGGAAGTTTCTGAACCTTTCCCGATTAGCATAGGCGTTCCACAAGAGAGCTTAGGTTCTCTTATATTTTAAATCTACATTAATGATCTACCAAATACCCTAAGAATGGGCGGATTAATCATTCGCGGATGATACAACTCTATTCAATCTAAAATCAGTCTGTGAGCATGGTGAAATTCATTCAAATTTATTTATTTGCATTGTATTTGATCTTTTTTAAACTGAATATTTTTAGTCATATTTTTAGTTTTAAGTGTATTGAAATATTAAATTTTTGACTTGAGTAAATACGAACAACAGCACCAATAAAATTATGATTATGATTACCATTACAGATTATTGATTATTGATTATTGATTATTGATTATTGATTATTGATTATTGATTATTGATTATTGATTATTGATTATTGATTATTGATTATTGATTATTGATTATTGATTATTGATTATTGATTATTGATTATTGATTATTGATTATTGATTATTGATTATTGATTATTGATTATTGATTATTGACTATTGACTATTGACTATTGACTATTGACTATTGACTATTGACTATTGACTATTGACTATTGACTATTGACTATTGACTATTGACTATTGACTATTGACTATTGACTATTGACTATTGACTATTGACTATTGACTATTGACTATTGACTATTGACTATTGACTATTGACTATTGACTATTGACTATTGACTATTGACTATTGACTATTGAATATTGATTATTGATTATTGATAATAATCTTTATTAAACGGGTCTAACCCTTGAAAATACAATAAAATACAACATATATACATAGATTACATGACTAAAACAAGCTTAAATGTAACCAAAATAAATCATTGCTTCACAATCAATTTAGGTTTAATGAGATAATACTCTTTTTAAAACGTGTTAAATCATCCGAGAATATTGAGATGTGATTTGAATCACATACAGTGATATTTGCTATCCTTATTAACCTCGATAATGGATTGTTATATTCAAAATCAGTTTTATGAAAACGCTCCCTAAAAATTATACGACTTCGCGTCCCCATGCCATCCTCTTGGACCCAGAAATTAATGCCACCGAGAAGAGATGGGCAATCAATTTGATTATTAATGATCTTATAAAGAAATATAAGATCATAACGAGCTCTCCTAACGTCCAGAGGCGGTAAATTGAGGGACGACATAAGTTTGATGTAGTTTAGATTAGTTAAGCTAATCTTTAATTTGAACGCTGCCATTCGAATAAATTTATTTTGAACCTTATTCATTTCTTTGGTCATATATAAGTGGTGTGGTGCCTATACCGAAGACGCATATTGCACTCCAGGGCGAATCAAAGCACAGTACAAATGTTTAACGGTACATACCGAAAAATCTTTCGAAATTCTAGATACAAATCCTAACATCTTAAGCCTTTGATTTACGATACACCCAAATCACTAATTTCTAGAACTCTTTCAATTTCAGCGTCACCTATACAATAGGTCCAAAAGACTGATTTATTATTGTTACAATAGAAAGAAATAGCTTTACACTTGCTAGTATTCAAAGGTAAGTCATTTTTCTCGCACCGCTTAAAATACGATCGAGATCTTCTTGAATCAGTTTACAATCATCTAGATTAGATATACTTCTAAATATTTTCATATCATCTGCATACAGCAACCCCTAATAACATCCACTATATCATTGATAAAAACGTTAAATAGAATTGGCCCAATATGCGATCCCTGGGGTACACCAGATGATACCCGGATAACCTTAGAAACGCAATTATTAATTTTTACATATTGTTTACGATTCCAAAGGAAGCTCTGTAACCATTTTATAATTGTACCATTACAGTCAAGACAATTAAGTTTACTCAACAGAATTTGATGGGAGACTTTGTCAAATGCCTTGGAGAAGTCGGTATAGATTGAATCTACTTGACGTCGACACTCCAACTCATCTACCAAAAACATTTCATACGTAATTAAATTTGTAATTGTAGAACAGCCGGAATGAAACTTATGCTGATCTTCAATTATTGTGCTTTTAAATAACCATTTCAACTGTTGTGCAATGATACCATCTAATAATTTTGGAATCGCCGAATTGCAAGCAAACTGCCCTATAATTGGAGATGTCTTGGCGAGTTCCCGTTTTAAATATAGGCGATACATAGCTATCCTTCCAGACATCAGGAACACATTGCTCAACAATAGACCGCTGAAACAGAATGTTATCTGTTAAAGGATGTTTTATTGTAAAAATACAGTTAACTAAAAATAAATTCGGAATGTTATCTGGCCCACATGAGATATTCGGTTGAAGTTTACTAATGGCATTACAAACTAACATAAAGTCAATATAAAATTTAAGGCATGAATCCACAGGATGAGAACTTTTGAAGTCATATAAAGGAACCCTGCTGTTATTATTATTATTATTAAAATTATAAACAGTGGAAAAATATTCAGCAAACAGATTCAAAGAACCGTCTAAGTTAGAGCTACGCTTACTATTCAAAAACATGCTTAACTGAAGGTCTTTGTTTACTTTAAATTGATTAACATAACCCCAGAATGACTTTGCATTTCTGTGGATATCGCTTTCAATTCGATCAATGTATAATCTATATAAAAATTCCCTTAGAGTTTTACATTGAGAACGTAAATTGTTAAATTCAACGTAATCCCCATGATTGTTTGATTGCTTATATCTACGATGTAATTTCTTTTTCATTCTAATTAGATCTATAAGTTCTTTTGTGAACCATTTTGGGTAGTTACTATTATAAATCCTTTTGAAAGGTGCAAACAGATCAATTGATCGGTACAAACTATCATAAAACGAAATCACAGCTTCATTAACATCACAGCAATTATCAAACAAAGATATCCAGTCTACCGACGCAATAAACTGGTTGATTTCATTAAAATTCGCTTTGTAAAAGTCGTAGCGAAGGACATCACAGATAATATTACCCTTCACAACAATGGCATATGCAAAATGATGGTTAGAGGCATCACTTAGTAGCTCTAGCGCACTTGAAACACTTACTAAATTTGCATCTCCAAACACGAGATCTAAAAATACACCATTTGAATTTGGTAAATTGTTCACTTGGGAAAGGTTTAAGAAACCCATGGAATGTGCCTTGGTACTGGAGCTGCTTGGCACATTGACCCCATATTCCTCATTAACCCATTTATCTCCTGGCAGATTATAATCGCCACATATCAGAAGCTGTTCTGGATGATATTTTTCTATAATACGCTCTATAGTAGAGCAATGAGATGGGTATTTTTCATAGGTACTTAGTGGAGGCAGGTACACCGCTCCAATAACTAAGAAATTTCCTTCAATTGATAATCTAATATACAATTCCTCAACCTCAGACTGTGCAAGAGGTAAAATGATTGGGGTCAATTGCTTTTTGACCCCAATCATAACTCCACCACCCGATGTTTTACAACTGGTGAGAGTTGAACGATCCTGTCGAAATATTTTATACTGATCTAGTTTAAATTCGCTGCAATTTACTTTGTTTGTAAGTTTCAACGATAATAAAAATATCATAATTGCAAATTAGTATTTTGAAAAATCAATATTTTTTTAATTCATTCCACCTATATTTTGAAAGTAAATATTAAGATTATTTACTGATTTCGATATCTTACTTGATTTATTTTTACCATGTACATCTTAGCAGATCTATTTACGAATTCTTGTGTGTGTATCTACACTAACTGTATTAGAATTATGTTATTTGCTGTGGGGATTGAAATTATCGACGTATATACCCTCTGGCAACTAGCTGGATTCAGAAGATTTTCAAGAGGTATATCGATGCTTCCCACTTTGAAGCATTTTTTCAGACTTATTATTTTACTAATAATCCAAGAATAAATTAAAGGAAAAAGATCATTTGGAAGAAGAAAAATATTGTGGGTTAGCAACCTGAAGGACGGGTTTAGATGCCCATCCGTTAAAGCTATTCAGGGCAGCAGTCAACAAGATCTGCACAATAACTATGCTTTCCAATCTACAATAGATAAATGGAGAGTATATGTGGATTATCTTATGGGAGGAATATAGGTTTTAGAGGACAGAACTTAGCAACTTGTAAACACAAATAATTCAGTTCATGTAAGTAACATAATGCAAGCAACTGTAGTTAATTAATTATTATCCAAATATCAATGAATACAGCACGAAACATAAAAATAGTTAGACATCATATGCACTTACATTTTTACAACTGACGTGTTGGTATAATCCTAGCCAACTCTGGCTGTTTAGTGTTGATTGTAAAATACCCAGCATCTTTCTATTTCCAGCCTCGTAACATATGCAACATGTGTTTTACACCTCGCGCGTTGGTTATGCACGACCACAAAACAAATCACACATCACCAGAATCATCTTAAAATCCCCGTTGTTTGAACATCACTGACAGCATTTGGGGACTTGTTTATGCAACAATATTGCAATAAATGTTTGCAGCGCGTTCAAAGTTGAGCATTTAGGCGGCCATCATGCGTGAACTACAGCGACATCTCACGGCCATCAATGACATCACTTTTCTAAAGGTAACTGTACATGGCACTAGACAGCAGCTGTCTAACCTTGACAGCGCCAGTGTAGTGTACCACGCACATATATTATATATTTATTGCAATATTGTTGCATAAACAAGTGCCTCGGTGGAGTGAGTGATGTTCAAGCAACGGGGATTTCATAGTGATTCCTGTGATGTGTGATTTGTGTTGTGTCATGCATAATCAACGCGAAAAGTGTAATACAAGTGCTGCATGTGTTATGAGGTTGGAACTTGGAAGATTCTAGGAATACAAAAAGCCTGAGCCGGCTAGGATTATACCAGCAGGTCAGTGCATTATGATTTTTACCATTTATATGTTTGATGCTATATGCATCGTAGTATTTGGTTAATAATTAATCAACTACAGTTGTTTCACGTTAACTATTTACATGTACTGAATTATTTGTGCTGTCAAGTTGCTAAATTCTGGCTCCCTAATGCCCACATTCCTGCCATGTCTTGTTCACATTGTATCTTGAAATTATGAGAACATTTTCAAATACAAGTTTGTTTTTTTGTCAATGCTAACCAACTTGAAAACAATTCAACTGCTTGTACCTTTTCTTTCTGGTTTACTATAGGGATTACTACAAATTACTAGTATAAACTAAGAATAGTTGTTTTATTATCACTCTCAACTTTTATAATAAACTATTTACGATATGACTAGCAACACACCTTTCAAACTATTCTAATCCTGTTTGGAATGTTTGTGACTTATTGGAATCCATCCTTCTTTGCATTTCTAGTGTAATTTTTTGTATTTGCCAGCCAGCCCTGCTCTTCATACTTGCAATACCATTAAGGTTGCTGTAGTTTAAATATTTTGCTAGAATCAATCACAAAAGTAGAAAGGATGTATTTATTCTTGCCATGAATGTTAGATTGAAAATTGTGCTATTACATTATTAGAAATTAAAACCATCCCCTTTTGCATACATCCAAGGTTGACCAAGTTTCATCCATCCAACACATACTTGTGAGCCAATTTCATATTAGGTTATGATAGAAACTTTTCAAGCAGATGTTGGTTTAGGATATACATACACCGTGCATGTGTACGTTACTGATATATAGTAGTATGCATACTGTTTTTACCAATGCAAGACTTTTCAAGCAGTTTAATTCCCTACAAAATCAAATTAGTACATAATCAATAATCAATCCATCATGTAACAATTTTGAGTTGCTATCAGCTTATATATCAAGCACTATTGTTGGTAATATTGTTCAAAAATGGAATAATGAGAACTACTTATGTTTGCTAAAAAAAAATTGTAATTGATTTTTTGTTTTAAAATAACAACTGAACTGAACTATGTTCATAAATTTTAACAGGTTGTGTGAGGAAAAGACTTGTAAATTGGTATTATCACCTGTCGCCTGGGCTCGCCCTCTAACTAAAATGATTTTCCTATCCTCATTATGTTACCAACAATTATATTTTTTATCAAACTGTGCTTTGTATTTCATTTGTCCCCTAAGAATGTTTTCTCCAAATTACTCATGATCTTCTCCTGTATCTTGATAACTCTCAATTTCTGCTATAGCGTGACCCAAAATAATATCCATGGCTCCTTCTTGTAGTTTTATTGATTGAACTGTTTAAATCGAATTTTTCTCAAGTATTTGTCCCATGAACACTCACTAACCGTTTTTGCCTGTATCATGGATTTTTTGTATGATTTGCTTGTTTTACCATCTCATTTGCTTGAGGGTTTCTGAGTTGAGAATTAACCAAATACCCCTTTCTTGAGTGGATTGCTGAAAAGCTCTCGATGTCCCTCAGCCATTGGTTAATAACCATTTTAAACCCTCCCTGTGTTCAATCTGGGCAATCTCTACTAAAGTGTTTTTTCTTCTTGCAATTAAAGCATAGGCCCTCGGCATTGTACAGTGAGTGACTAAATAACCCATCCAGCCACAGCATTAGCATCTCCTTTCAATCTCCATAGTACACTTGCTGGTATTGGATTCCTTGGTGGGTTTATGCTGAAATAATAAATAAAAATAGTTCGTGGTAGTAAATAATAATTATTAAATAAAATTATGTTGGACAAACTTTATTCAAGAATAGCTTTTAGAAGGCCTGCTTGTTTGATGTCAATTGATTTGATATGTTTATTTTGTTGATCACTATACTAATTGGTACCTAAATCTTCTAAATATTTTGCTTTTAAGTCATTTATTGCCGAGGTGTATTAAACCCAAATTTGACACAATGGGTGGTAGGTGGAAAAAATGTGTGAAATCTGCATGGCTATTTGATGGCAGTGTTATGTAATGACCCGGGGTTCGGAGCACGTTGTACTCTCTTTGAACCCACTGTCATCAAATTTTAGATTACCTTTGATGGTATGTTAAAACCTATGGTGGGCAACCTAGGGTTGGAAATAAAGTAACTATAAAATAACTACCTATTTATTTAATTACTAATGGTATCTTCTCCTAAGCATATTTAGAATGCATCTTCTTCTGTGATGACTGTTTTAAACTTTAAACATAAATGTGGGCAGTCTTCAACTCTGACTTATCTCTAACTGTAACCGAACTGTCTGTAACTGTAACTCTCTTATTGTGGCACAGCACTTATAAAATAAAATATCTCCTACTACATTCTTGGGGTTGAACATTTTCAGTGAATTAATTAATTGCTTGGCTGGTCAAGGGCTTGATACTTTCTGATGCTAATCCCTTATCCTAATGGTTTTATTTGTACATATCTAGATGGATTAATTATGTTAATACCTACTTATATTAAATCTTACTCCTACAATTAGTTTTGTTAATCGATTTTGGGAGATTTATTGCGTTCTCAAAATTATTTAAATACTTTCGTGACTAATAGGAATTCAATGACTTACTGTTTATAGTGAAATAATATATGAAATATAGGAATGTTGAGAATGCAGCAGCAGACATTACTACTATGTCCCACTAGTTCATCCCCATTCATTGAGATTGATACCCACTCTCTGTTATAATAAAATCAAAAACAAGTTATACTTTTCAAGTAGTGTTTATTATTATTATGTATGACCTTGAATGATAACTAATTCATATTTATTAATTATCATCTTGTTTTCGCATGAATCCACCTTTACTTAGTGGTATTAAATAGTCCTTCCTACCTGTCTTGTGCCTGACTCCACTGATTCTATTCAAAATCTACCAAGCTATTAATCTCTGATTCTCTTATACCATGATCCAGCCATCCCTTTCAATTGCTGCTTGGCCATTTCTAACAGAAACGCTTCAGGCCAGCTATGAAGTTTTGCCATGGATTTAACTCATTCTATCCTTGCCTCTTTCAACTCTGTGTCTTAAAAATCTGGAATTAATATTAATACTATTACTATCAAACTACAGCACTGCTGTAAGTAAGGTATTGTTTTCACATAATAATTCGAATTGCTAATGTTTTTAAGTCAATATATGTAAAACATATGTACAGTATTATGAAAATATAATTATTAAATATCTGGTGTGGGCACCACACGACTTTTCGAATTACATGACCTATTTAATTTAGTATAACATTTTCGACCTTTTGGCTTTTTTAAATTTTTTTTTGACATATTGACAATTTTGACTTTTTTTGACATTTTTCAATTTTTTTAGACATTTTAGACTTTTTACTTTTCGAATACATCACTGATGTAAAGGAAGGTATTGTTTTACCGAAAACGTGTTCACGATTTCAAACTAAGATTGTGGAAATATGCGATAACTTTCCGGGAAAATAATTACACCAGCCGGAAGGAATTTGTGGTATGTATTTCTGTCTGTCTGTCTGTGAACAAAATTCCGGGAAAATGACGCAACAGATTGCGACCAAATTTGCCAAATATCTGCGACGATCCAGTGAAAATTTGAGCACAATCGGTTCACTAACAGCGAAGGAATCACAATCAACACGACGCGCGGAGCATAATTAGACGCTGTGCCGGACCATTTAACGCTCACGGTGGAAAAACGGCACAACAGATCGCGACCAAATTTGGAAATCAGTCGAGAGCCCGCGCTTTGGCGACCCTGTGAGCAAGATCGGTTCACTAAAACAGAAGATTTCTCAAAATAGCGATTTCCTATTGCGCATATCACAAATAATGAATATATATACGTGACGTCAGCGGGCGTGGCGTACATCAAGCGCGGAATTTCTCGCATCTTAATTGTAGTAAGGTATTGAAAATATACATTAATAATTACATTACATTTTCATTTTGACATATTTACATTTAATATGTCAAAATTTCAAAATATAAAAAGATCAGAATGCCAAAATGTTAAAATGTCAGAATGTCAATATGTTAAAATATCAGAATGCCAAAAAGATAAAAAGTCAAAATGTCAAAATCTCGCGTGTCAAAAATTTCATAGAAAGTAAAAAAAAAACAAATATAAAAAGTCAAAAAGTAAAATGTCAAAAATATCGAAAAAGTAAATAAAAGTAAAAAATATCAAAAAAGACAACAAATCAAAAAATAACAAAAAAGTCCATAAAAGTCAAAAATGTCGAAAATATTATACAAAATTAAATATGTCATGTAATTCGGTGGTGCCCACACCAGATATTTTAATTAGCAATTGATCGAAATTTAACGTTAGTCAGCTTAAATTATAGGTAATTAAATTGCGTACAATACGCTGTTTGCTCCTGCAATTTTAATGTTTAGTGGAAAAAAGCAAAAATATAAAATTTTAGCACTTTATTGCAATTTTCTAATTTAGCACAACCTCTTTCGAATTAATTTTTCGATATTATTATTCCAGTTAACCTTCCCGACAGTAGTGTGCAAAAAAATATCAAGTAGGATTTTTTTTAAGTTTTCAAGCTATATGAAGCTAATTCGACTGAAGCATAAATGAATACGACGATTCTATTATTCTCGTAGCCGCTGCGTAATATTTTGCTGGCCCAATCTGGTTAAATGTTTATTTTCTTATTCTCACCGCATTTATCAGTGCGAAATATGTTCACGCCTATTCACGCTCGGAATTCGCGCGACCAGCGCAGCCTTAACGCTCACGGTGGGAAAACGACACAACAGATCGCGACCAAATTTGGAAATCGGGTGAGAGCCCACGCTTCGGCGACCCTGTGAAAATTTACGCATGATCGGTTCACTAAAACAGAAGATTTCTCAATAAAAGCGATTTCCTATTGTATATATCACAAATAATGAATAATATACGTGACGTCAGCGGGCGTGGCGTAAATCAAGCGCGGAATTAGCGAAAATTGTCGCATCTTAAATGTAGTAAGGTATTGAAAATATACATTAATAATTACATCACATTTTCATGTTCAACTGTGAACATTTTAAAATGTGAAATATGAAAATGCCCAAACATGTCATATTTGCAAAATGTAATAAAAATGTCAGAATGCCAAAAAGATAAAAAGTCAAAATATCAAAACGTAAAAATGTCAAAATCTCACGTGTCAAAAATTTCAAAGAAAGTTAAAAGATATAAATAAAAGTCGTAAATGTCAAAAATGTTGAAAATGTAAAAAAAAGTCAAAAAAGTCAAAAATGTCGAAAAAATAAAAAAAAGGTCAAAAATATATAAAAAAAAAGCTAAAAAAAAATATCAAAAATGTCAAAAAATATCAAAAATATTAAAAATGTCAAAAAATGTCAAAAATCTCATAAAAGTCAAAATGTCAAAACAAATTAAAAAGTCCAAAAGTTGAAAATGTCGAAAATGTTATACATAATGAAATAGGTCATGTAATTCGGAAAGTCGTGTGGTGCCCACACCAGATATTTAGATATGATGAACCAACCATCAACTTCAACTGGAGTACCCCGCAATTATGCAAGATTTAATGAAAACTGTGCACCAGATTCAATAAACGGTATAAGATTTGTTTCTTTAAAAACCGTACTATTCGTTTGTAAATTTTTTCCGTGCAGATTTCTACCAAAACATAAATGAATTACTTGAGATAATAGATAGCCTTTATATGTTTAACAAAGTATACATATACTATTTATACTTCTTTTATTGCAGGTATTGCTGCAACGGGCCACTAGTACGTTAATAATTACATTACATTTTCATGTGAAACTGTGAACATTTGAAAATGTGAAAATGCCTAAATGTAAATTTGTTAAAATGTCAGAATGTTAATATGTTAAAATGTCAGAATGCCAAAAAGATAAAAAGTCAAAATGTCAAAACGTGAAAATGTCAAAATCTCATGTGTGCAATGTCAAAAAAGGTAAAAATTCACAAAAAGTCAAAAAAATAAAAATGAAAAAAAATGGTCAAAAAGTCAGCAAAGTAAAAAATTTCAAAAGAAGCCAAAAAAACTAACAAAAAAATACAAAAAAGGAAAAAAAAATTACAACAATATTAAATATGTAAAAAAGTCAAAAACGTTAAAAAAAGGTTTTAAAAACAGAAAAGTAAACAAATTTCATAAAACTCAAATTATCAAAAAATTTAAAAAAGCCTAAAAGTTAAAAATGTCGAAAATGTTATACAAAATGCAATAGGTCATGTAATTCGGAAAGTCGTGTGGTGCCCACACCAGATATTTTACTTTGATTGACATTTTTTTTGATATATTTGACATTTTTGACACGCGAGATTTTGACATTTTGATTTTTTATCTTTTTGGCATTCTGACATTTTACCATTTTGACATTCTGATTTTAATATTTTGGCATTCTGACATTTTGACATATTTACATTTAGGCATTTTCATATTTCACATTTTCAAGTGTTCACTTTTTCTCATGAATATATAATTGTAATTATTAATGTATATTTTCAGTACCTTACTACATTTAAGATGCGACAATTTTCGCTAATTCCGCGCTAGATATACGCCACGCCCACTGACGTCACGCTTACATCACATATATTATTTATTATTTGTGATATGCGCAATAGGAAATCGCTATTATTGAGAAATCTTCTGTTTTACTGAACCGATCTTGCTCAAATTTTCACAGGGTCGCCGAAGAGCGGGCTCTCGCCCGATTTCCAAATTTGGTCCCGATCTGTTGTGCCGTTTCCCCACCGTGAGCGTTAAATGGTCCGGCACAGCTCCTAATTATTCTTCGCGCGTCGTGTTGATTGTGGTTCCTTCGCTGTTAGTGAATCGATTGTGCTCAAATTTTCATTGTACCGTCCTGGACAGTGTCCGCAGATATTTGCCATATTTGGTCGCAATCTGTTGTGTCGTTTTCCCAGAATTTTGTTCACAGACAGCCGCACATACATACCAAACACAGACATCGCAAAAATAGGGTTTATTTCGGCCAATTTGGGTATAAAACGTAACGAAAATTGAAATTTATTTTTGCTAAATGGTACACGACAACAATACCTTCCTTCTGGTGTGATTTTTTTCCTGGAAAGTTATCGCATATTTCCAAAATCTTAGTTTGAAGACGTGAACACGTTTTCGGTAAAACAATACCTTCCTTTACATCAGTGATATATTCAGAAAGTAATAAATTTCTGTCCTCTGATCAAAATCAACTTAAGCTTGTTACATAGATAATTTAGAACCAAATAAGAAATCTCAATACAATTTGCACGCCTTTCTGTAGAAAGGAATCAACCGACAAACCGAATACATCACAGATGATTTTCATTGCATAATACCGTTACTTCATTATAGTATCTTAAAATCTGGACGATAACAAATATAGTGTATGATAAATAAAAATGTATATGCGTTTGCTTGTTTGGCTTGAATCAAACCTAAACCAAATAACATATGGGCATCGTCTCATAATATATGCGGTTGTCGGAAAAATCACCGGTCGAGAGCCAAATAGGGATTGTTTTTCTCTATCTATATGCTTCCACACTATTCAATATTGTTACGTTTTCCATTGTAATTTTCTTCTATATAAAATCACTAATTATAATTACTAATTATTTAAAAAATAAATTTTCAACCTTCCACATTTCCATTTTATCCCTTTCAATGCAATTCATTCTTTGTTCCGAACTGTCCCGGTATACATTTTTCAGTATCTGATCTCGACCCGTAGATTTACTCATATTACTACAAGTCCAACTTATAAATGTATTTATATATTTACTGTACTTACTTTTATGAATGATGGGTCAAGACGACAAACACCATTTTCATTAGTTTGACATTTTTTTAAAATAACGAAAGGAGACAAAATGGTTTTAAAATATCCCGCGTAAAGTTAACGTTTAGTGCCAATGCTTAAAATCTATATCCTAAATTCACTTGTGCTTTTACCAACTTCAGAAAGCGGTATCATTATTATAATCACAATGCCACGAAGGGATAATTATGGAACAAAATCTGGAATAGGAAAACACCATGCTTATAAATTTGCTACTTTTACCTTATCAGTATAGTGTCATGCGATAATATTATAGTATTTTTCCTCTTTTAAGAAGATTGTCGTTTGTTTCGGTAAAATTGTATAGAGATTTTTTATTTGATTCTAAATTGTCTATCCAACAGGCTTAAGCTTATTTTATTAGGACAATTTTTATTTTATTTTTCTTTACTTTTATCGTCATAATTTCGTCCTGTAGCTTTCCCGCTTCAATTTGAAACATACTGGACATTTTCCTCGCCATATAGACTATATGTTCTATCAAACGACATACAGTTCAGTGCCAGGCCACTTCTGGGACGGCCCCAATTTGGACGCTACGGAAGGGAGTTTTGGCATTTTTACCGCTTTTGAGCACATTTATCATGTGACGTTTTTCTTTTATTTTAAAGAAAAATAAACTAAGATTTTTCATTTTGTTCAAAATTGTGTATTTATCTTCATTTCTTCGACTTTACCGATACAACTGTAAACTTTTTATAACAATATTTGTTTTTGTTTTGTGTGTTTCCCTTTCAAATTTAGGGACCTACAAAATAAAATCAAAAACTACTTTCTATCATGAAATAAGTGTTCAACGTTTCCACAAATTGGCTAAGCACTGTAGATTTTCCGGTTCAATTTGAAACATCTCAACATTTTTCCCGCCATCTAGACTATATTTCCAATCAAACTCAAATTTAAATTAGTTTTGGAATTTTTACCGATTTGTATCACATTTATATTTTATCATGTGACGGGTTTGTCTTATGTATTAAGATTTTTTATTTGGTTCAAAATTATCTATCCAGCAGGCCAAATCTCATCTTGCTTGGCCTATTTTTATTATTTTTGTCTTCACTTCTTTACCGTCCAAACGTAATAACAATATGTTTATATTTTTCTCTTTGGAAATGAACGGCCTACAAAATAAGACGACTACTTTCTATCATGAAATAAAATTTTCTAGATTTCAAAAATTTGCCAAGCCCTATAGCTTTTCAGGTTCAATTTGAAATAATCTCGACATCCGCCATCTAGACTATATTAACGACATAACTTTCAGCTCCATGCCACTTTTGGGACGGCCCCAATTTTGAACGGGCGGAAGGTAGTTTTAGAATTTTTATCAGTTTTATTATTTGGAATGTGACTGGTTTAGTTTTTGTTTTAAGGAAAACATATTTTAAGATTATTTATTTAGTTCAAAATTGTCTATTCAACAGGCTAAAATTAATCTTAATTGGATAATTTTTATTTTATTTTCATTCGTTTCTTCGACTTTACCACCAAAACAGTATACTTTTTATAACAATATTTTTATGTTTTTCTCTTTCGAAATGAGATACCTACAAAATAAGACCAAAAGCCGCTTTCTATCATATAAAATAAAATTTTCGAAGTATCAAAAATTTGCCAAGGCGCCGGTAGCTTTACAGGTTCAATTTAAAATAAAACAGTTTTCCAGCCATCTAGACTATATTTCTAATCAAACGATATAAGTTTTAGGGCCATGCACTTCTGCGACGGCCCCAATTTTGAATGGACGGAAGGTAGTTTTAGCATTTTTATTGATTTTATCAGTTTTATATTTTATCATGTGACGGGTTTGTCTTTCATTTTAAGGAAAAAAATGTATTTAGATATTTCATTTGGTTCAAAATTATCTATCCAGCAGGCTAAAGCCCATCTTGATTGGCCAATTTAAAACAAAAAATTCTTCACTTCTTAGGCTTTACCGCAAAAACGGTACCTACACTTTTTATTACCATGTTTGTATGTTTTTACTTTCCGAATACATCACTGATGTAAAGGAAGGTATTGTTTTGCCGAAAACGTGTTCTCGTTTTCAAACTCAGATTGTGGAAATATGCGATAACTTTCCGGGGAAAAAAATTACACCAGAAGGAAGGTATTGTTGCCGTGTACCATTTAGCAAAATATTTCAATTTTCGTTACGTTTTATGCCCAAAATAGTCGAAATAAACCCGATTTTTGCGATGTCTGTGTGTGGTATGTATGTCTGTCTGCCAGTCAATCTATCTGTCTGTCTGTGAACAATATTCCGGTAAAACGACAAAACAGATTGCGACCAAATTTGGCAAATATCTGCGGACACTATCCAGTGAAAATTTGAGCACAATCGGTTCACTAACAGCGAAGGAATCACAATCAACACGACGCGCGGAGCATAATTAAATGCTGTGCGCTGTGCCGGACAATTTAACGCTCACGGTGGGAAAACGGCACAACAGATCGCGACCAAACTTGGAAATCGGGTGAGAGCCCGCGCCCCGGCGACCCTGTGAAAATTTGAGCAAGATCGGTTCACTAAAACAGAAGATTTCTTAATAATAGCGATTTCCTATTGCTCATATCACAAATAATGAATAATATACGTGACGTCAGCGGACGTGGCGTAAGTCAAACGCGGAATTAGCGAAAATTGTCGCATCTTAAATGTAGTAAGGTATTGAAAATATACATTAATAATTACTTTACATTTTCATGTGAAACTGTGAACATTTGAAAATGTGAAAATGCCTAAATGTAAATATGTCAAAATTTAAAAAAGTAAAACTGTCAGAATGCCAAAATGTTAAAACGTCAGAATGTCAATATGTTAAAATGTCAGAATGCCAAAAAGATAAAAAGTCAAAATCTCACGTCAAAAACTTCAAAGAAAGTTAAAAAATACAAAAAAGTCGAAAATGGCAAAAATGTCGAAAATGTAAAAAAAAGTCAAAAATGTCACGAAGGTGAAATTTGTTTAAAAAAGTCAAAAATGTCGAAAAAAAAAAGTCAAAAATGTCAAAAAAGTCAAAATGTTAAAACAAATTTAAAAGTCCAAAAGGTGAAAATGTGGAAAATGTTATAAAATTAAATAGGTCATAATTCGGAAAGTCGTGTGGTGCCCACACCAGATATTTACTTTCCGAATACATCACTGATGTAAAGGAAGGTATTGTTTTACCGAAAACGTGTTCACGTTTTCAAACTAATATTGTGGAAATATGCCATAACTTTCCTGGAAAAAAATTAGACCAGAAGGAAAGTATTGTTGCCGTGTACCATTTAGCAAAAAAAAAATCAATTTCCGTTACGTTTTATGCCCAAAATAGTCGAAATAAACCCGATTTTTGCGATGTCTGTGTGTGGTATGTATGTCTGTCTGTCAGTCTGTCTGTCTGTGAACAAAATTCCGGGAAAACGACACAACAGATTGCTACCAAATTTGGCAAATATCTGCGGACACTATCCAGGACGATCCAGTGAAAATTTGATCACAATCGGTTCACTAACAGCAAAGGAATCACAATCAACACGACGCGCGGAGCATAATTAGGCGCTGTGTAGGACCATTTAACGCTCACGGTGGGAAAACGATTTAGCGATTTCCTATTGCTCATATCACAAATAATGAATAATATACGTGACGTCAGCGTGATATCAACGGGCGTGGGGTAAATCAAGCGCGGAATTAGCGAAAATTGTCGCATCTTAAATGTAGTAAGGTATCGAAAATATACATTAATAATTACACTACATTTTCATGTGAAACTGTGAACATTTGAAAATGCCTAAATGTAAATATGTCAAAATTTCAAAATGTCAAAATGTCAATATGTTAAAATGTCAGAATGCCAAGAAGATAAAAAGTCAAAATGTCAAAACGTGAAAATCTCACGTGTCAAAAATTTCAAAGAAAGTAAAACATAAATCAGAAATGTCAAAAAAGTAAAAAAAAATTATAATAATAAGTGTAAAAAGAACGTCAAAAAGTCAACAAATGAAGCCAAAAATATTAAAAAAGCCAAAAATATTAAAAAAGCCAAAAAAAACTAACAAAAACGTCAAAATAGTTTTAAAAACAGTAAAAAATGTCAAGAAAAGTAAAAAAATGTCATAAAAGTCAAAATATCAAAAAATTTAAAAAAGCCCAAAAATTGAAAATAAAATATATATATATATATATATATATATATATATATATATATATATATTGTTAATTTATAATTTTATTTTACATTTTATTGTTGTGATTATTCCTAGAAATAAATTCATTATTATTAAAAGAGGAGTAAAATGATTCATGCATTTATGGGTGTGTTGATTTCAGTCTTTCAATACACCCAAATAATTGCTCGCTCAGTTTAAAACACAGGTAAGACAACTTTCAAGTGTGTTGATATGACATGAGGTACTGTTGAGTTGTACAAGCCCTACGGTTACATTGATATTACAATAATGAAAAGATGAGCTGCAGCCTGGACTTGTTGATACCTGCAATTTCAGAATTATAGAATCTCTCCTACACTCACAAGTTTTCCAAAATCTGTAAGGGAATGGTGCTGGCACTAATAAAAAGAAATATCACACACAAGCACTCATTATTTATTATAGTCAGTTAATGAATAAAATTGTATTCAATAAATCGTAATTTTGCTGGTTGTAGTAATCTAGATTTCTCACCAATAGATTAGTGCCATCCCTCAACACTTATTATTGATATAAAGTGTTTTTGTGGTTTAAATATGGTTCTCTTTGATATCACGAAGGTACACTTGAATCAAAATTATAACAAAAATGCTAGAAGCTTTCTCAACAACTTTGCTATTAGGATATCACACTATCAAATTATGCTAATGCACTACCATAGCTGCTTTCATTTAACATTTCTAGTCACTCTGAACATTACATGTCCAATCAGCTTGAAACAAAACAAAAATAGACATCACTATTTTGTGAATGTGAACAGTTTACTGTCCATTTCTCTTGGGGGCAACAATACAACTAACCATGATATGCAATTTTATTAACTGTAAGAGTAAGAATAGCAACAATACAATTAAATACTAGTAGTAACAATACAATTTATTTAAATAACTCCCATCTACATGTGCCTACATAATCAACAACCTTAACCTCACTATAAATAATGAATACATGCACAATGTGGAGTAATGTAAGGGACAAGATAGAATTGTGTGCATCAGGAGCAGCTTGCATGAAAAATAGAACAAGGGACAATAAGCCCAGAGCAGCACCGAGCAATAACCGAAAACAGCTACTATAAGTTTAACTGTATTAATTATTACTTTCAGAAAGCAGCAGCAGAAATCAGTTCTAACAAAAGCTCTTTTGCAAATAAACGTACATGGAATAACATTGCAAAGGGTGCAACTGAGTCATAAATAAGTAAGAAAACTCTTCTTAAAGAGATGTATCGTTATTGTATCTTAAATGTACTCCAGATTAAAAGAAATCAGTGTCATTTATACCACCTCATTTGCATGCTTGATGTCTATGTTGTTCTTTATTCAACTGTGCCTTTTGTTTATTTGTAATTGCCTTCTGTGCTTGTAAACAAACCTATTGTAATTAATTTTGAGGTTATACCGTTTGTGGCTATATTTATAAACCTTCGGAACGTCGTGCTATGTTTATGCAACTTCCCGTCGATTGTTGATTTCCCTAAAACACTCGTACGATGAGCTTTCTGCTTATTAACGCCGATAAGTTAATTCACTTTTTGAGGTTCTGTTTTCGATAAATAAATAAATGCGTGTTTATAGGGAAATGTCAAAAGGAATCGGCGATTGTCGGAATTGTTCGTGTGTCGAAAGTAAGGCAGCTACACACCTTATTATTTAAATTACTTCTTTGTTTATTTTTCTTAACGTCTGCTATGAGAATATAATTAATGATTAGTGACTAAATATGGTATAATCAACAAACTATAAGATCTTATAATTCGTTGGACATGAGTTATCATAATGAAATATAAGCGAAATTCGTGATTATAGTGTGATACTTGCCTAACTAATACCAACCGTTTCGTTACAGTGAAGCAGTCGATGTATCAACATTTCTTGGTTGACAGGTAGTTGCGCAGAAGCAATTGCGTCGCACGTTTGTTTTGTAAACACATGGCAAACACCGGTGTGTTTTCTAAAGCAATACGTTTTTCGTTCGCCAGCAGTCGTGAATTTTGTGAACGAATTTTATTGATCGCAACAACGGCCTTAATCGGTATCTACAACGGAAAATCTACCTGCTCACACCAAATATGATGTGTAGAACACTACCTCAGGAAAACTCTTACATGTTTAAAATGTTTATTGGACAATGGTTTAACAACTATTTAAAGTGATATCTAACTCATATAGCTCAATGATGTTGGCTGGTTGTGTTTTATTTAGACAGTTTGTGTGAATAAGTGTGAGAACGATGTCCATTTTATAACATCAGCTCTATTAATTGAAGGGCAATATTCTGTTGAAGAGTTTCTGATGGGGTCTTAATGTAAATGCATGTCCACTTTCTAATCGGGCTATTACCCTCTTCGTAATATGTGCTTGAGTAAAGATTTGTTGTTACTTAACAATGTCAACAGATGGTCTACAAGTATAATCTGATGCCAATTAAGTATATACACAACACAGCAAAAATTTACAGATTTTTTTCATGTAAAATAATGTTTTGTTACTGAACACATTGGTTTTATTATTTTAGTGTTTTTTGTTTGTTTGTTTTATATGTTAAATGTATATTTGGTATGTAATAGACGTAACATTTATTTTCAGAATATGTCATCAGCTGATGTACACACCATCTACTTGAAGATGTTCCAATATTTACTCAAATTAGAATGGGCAGGAAAGGCTGTGGCATGTGCTTATAACAACTTCCTGGTCTGGCTATAGATTTTGATCATGAATGATGGACGAAATGGACAAGGCAGTTGGATAATTAAATTAATATCTTTACATCCAGATGCCAGAAGGTAAATTTTATATTAATATGATAACAATCAACTAAGAACTAAAAATATTTTGACATAATTTTTAGTTGATTGTTATAATAATAATAATTCTTTATTTATGGCAATGCCATTTCATACAAATTCTTACAAAATATAAGATATAAAATACAAAAAATTACAACCTACAAAATAAAATAGAATAACTAAGTGTACATACATGAACATATAGGAACAGGTGAAAATTTACATTTAATTTAAACCAACATGTAAAATCAATTTTAAAAACTAACTTTTAAAGACTGTCACTGACGAATTAAAAAGTAAAATATTTGCATTTGCATTATAAAAATTTGCCAACAATTGAATTCTAGTCACTGGAGAATTACAGCTATAATTTCTCGTGTGAAATGTCACCCTAAACAGAGGTGTTTGTCTGTTTTGTCTGTTAGTGGGATTAATCTAGAAGTCAAGCTCATCCAGTAATTCAGCATAGTTTATAAAACCATTCACTAGCCAGTGGAGGAAACAGATGTCATTTATTACTCTGCGATCGGCAAAAGTCAATAAATTAAAATTGTTTAAAATAATTGCATTACTAACACTAATTCTATTGGTTTTAAATGCCAAGTATCTTATGAACTTAGTCTGAATTCTTTCTAATTTGTTACAATGTACTTGGTAATTTGGATTCCACACAACCGAGGCATATTCTGTTATTGACGAACAAGTGAAACAAAGAGATGATTAGTAATCTGCACTGTGAAATCTTTTGAGTTGCGACAAATAAATCCCACGCCTCTAAAAGCCTCTCCTGCTATCTTCGATATATGAGCAGAAAATTTAATTGTGAGTCAAATAGGACCCCCAAATCATGAATTTCATTAACACTTTTTAACTTAGTGTTATATAAAACATATTTTGTCATCAGCAACGAAGACTTCCTACAAAAGGAGATAGCTATGCACTTACTGGTGTTTAGATGCAAACAATTTACTTGACCACTCCTCTAAACCATGCAGGTCAGTCTGCAATTGCTGGGAATCAGTTAATTGATGTAAACATTTTTAGATCGTCCGCAAACATTAAAAAAACGGGTGTTCTTCACATAGAGATTAATATCATTTATAAATAAAAGAAATAAAATAGGACCGCAGTGAGAACCTTGTGAGACACCAGACGTTACACGTATCTATTCGGATTTACATTCTGCATATCTAACACATTGAGAACATTCCAACAAGAATGACATCATCCAATTTACTATCTACTCAGACAAACCCAAGGCACTTAATTTAGCGCATAATAATCTATGATTCACTTGATCGAATGCCTTGGAGAAGTCCGTATAAATAGCATCTACTTGTTCTCGATTTTCCATAGCTTTTAGGATATAGTTTTGATATAACAACAAATTGGTTGTGGTAGATCTGCCCTCCATAGAGCCGTATTGTTCATCAATAATTATTTCTCGTAACATCCAGCGTAGTTGCGCTTCTACAAGACTGTCTAAAAGTTTTGCTAACGAACATTGAATCGAAATTCCCCTGTAATTACTAATAACCTCACGATTTCCAGATTTAAAGATTGGAGTTATAAACGATTGTTTCCACATTGTAGGAAACGTTTGGCATTGTAATGAAGAATTAAATAGTAATAAAGTAAGCTTTGATATAGTGTAGATGTATTTTTGCAATAAAGAATTTGACACTCCATCCGGACCTCATGACCAACTTTTAGATAAATTTTTAATACCATTGAATACATCGATATGTCAATTTTTATCAAATCCGGAGCAACTGTATGGTTATTTATTTTTTGTGCTTCTGCCGAAAGTTGACCTGTATCATTGACGTATACAGATGAAAAATAATCTGCAAAGGCATCAGCAATTTCAATTGCAGTGTTAAAATTGACGTCATTATATTGTTGGATCGCTTTATGTTATTAATGTGAGACCAGAATGAATTCGGGTTTTTCAATAAGAGATGTTTCTGTACGTGTTATATAAGCCTTATACAATATATTATTTAACGTTGTACACTCCTTGCGTAGCTCTTGAAATATGTGATAGTCAACTAAACTATTCGTACGTTTATAATTTTTGTGAGCAGTTTTCTTTTTCCTTACCAAATGTATCAAATTATTGTTAAACCATTTAGGATACCGACTAGAATATATAGTTTTCTTAGGTATAGACCATTAAAAACATAATAAAATTTAGCTACCATTTTATCTAAATCACAGTTGTTAAAATAAGAGTCCCAATCTATAGCGGCTAACGCATTGTTAATTTCTAAATAGTTACCTTTCTCGAAGTCAAATATTTCTACCTTGGTTTGTACATTATGATTAAGCGATAGGAAGACATATACAGTATGGAAGATGGTGAGAATTTATATTACATAAAACCTCATGTGTAGTTGATACCTTCTACAAATTATCAGAAGCAAATACTAGATCTAAGAAAACTCCCCTTTCATTACTTATCTCATTTATTTGCTGTAAGTTTAAGAAACTAAAGTTCTTGGAGAGTAAAACTGCTGGGTTGTTACTACTAACGGATCTAAAACTATCATCAACATAATTTGGTAAATTATAATCCCCACATATAACATATTGATTTTCTGGAAAATTTGCAACCAACTCCTCAATATTCGCACAATTCAGATCATATAATTCCAAACCAGTCCGATAAACGATAACCCAATTTTTAATATATGTATTTATATGCACGAATATTTCTTCAATTTTATTTTCTGCTAATAATAACATCGTTGAAGATAGTTCTTTTCTAACTGCTATAAGTAGGCCACCTCCACGAGACTTTACACTGGTGTACTGTGATCGGTCAGAACGATAAATCTGGTAGTTAGTCAGCATGAGTTCGGCATTTAAGATGTCATTTGTTAGTCAAGTTTCTATAATGATTATGATATCATAAATTGAGCAATTCGCATTATGAGAGAATTTCTTTGATTTTGTTTTAATTCCACCCGCATTATAATAAAATAAATACTATGTTTTTCGCGTTGAACTACATGATGTGTAACGCATGGTGTACCATTGATATATCTCAGTCTCAAGTCCTTTTCACCAGCTGCAATTCTGTTATACAAGTCCTGCTTAGCTTTTCTCAATTCCTCTTGTTGTAATGGTGTTAAATCAGATATTTTATTTTGACAGTACCAGAGTTTTTTTTTAAGAGTTTTGCTTGCTGCCAATATTTTTTTAACAACGGTAGAGTTCTCATAAATAACTTTCAAGGGCCTACTTTTATTTTTATTACCCTTCCGTCCCACGCGAAATATTTTCGTGGAATTGATAATTTCGCCAACCGGTGCTAGAATTTTATTGAGTTCGTAGAGATCATCACTTTGTTTGTTATCATCACTAAATTTCGTCGATTCAACCATATTGAAAACCATAATATTAGATTCTATATTATATTGTTTTGTTTCATACAAGACATCACTGATGTTAATAATATTAGTATCTGTTGATCTTACTGAAATATTTATGTTGTTCAATTCTGCCTGGCGCCTATCATTATCTTCTTCAAGTTTGTTTAGGCGGTTATCGATGCGTTTAAATTGTTCTGAAAATGTACTTAAAGATTGTTGTATGTCGGTTTTGAAAATGATAAATTGTTTTTGTAGCAGCTCTTCAAGCAGTGATACTATTTTAGAATTATGAGATGGAGAATGAACCCGCGAGGACAAATCCATTACATCCTCATCAGACGCTGCATTATCTAAGGCTATACATGCATTACAAATCCAACCGTTTCCGCCTTTCCCTTTTTGTTTATTTACATTGAATTTCGTTTTTTCGGGTGTTAAATCCGTATACACTTCGTATGATGTCAGTTATTGCAAACTCCATAACATTTAATGTATTGCGAATTTGGGCCGATTTCCGAATTCCATGACCTATTTAATTTTCTATAATATTATCAACTATTCGGCTTTTTAAAAAAATTTGACATATTGACATTTATGACTTTTTTTGCCTTTTATGACATTTTTTTATTCTTTTTGATATTTTTTACTTTTTTCACATTTTTGACTTTTTCTTAGACATTTTTGACATTTTTACTTCTTTTTGACATTTTAATTTTTTTTACTGAAATTTTGACATGTTTACATATAGGAATTTTAATTTTTTTTTTTTTTGCGAAATGAAACACGGCAACAATCAATGCCTTCCTTGTGTAATTTCTTTCCCGAAATGTTATCGCATATTTCGACGATCTTAGTTTTAAAACGTGAACACGTTTTCGGTAAAACAATACCAACAATACCTTCCTTTACATCAGTGATGTATTTGGAAAGTTAAAAAAAGTAAAAAAAAAATCAAAAATGTTCAAATATGTTAAAAAAATTAAAAAATGTCATAAAGGTAAAAAAAGTCAAAAAAGTAAAAAATTGACTTTTTTTTACTTAAATAAATATCAAAAAAGCCACAAAAAGTAAAAAATATTGAATGTAAAAAAATGTGAAAAAAGAAAAAAAAAGTAAAAACTGTCAAAATAAAAGTAAAATATCTGGCGTGAACACGACTCTGCTAATTACATGACCTATTTAATTTTGTATAACATTTTCGACATTTTCAACTTTTTAATTTTTGTTGACATTTTTGTTTTTTTATATTTTCTTTTGACATGTTATTAATTTTGTTTATCTTTTTTGACATTTTTTGGCTTTCTTGACTTTGTTTAACTTTTTTTTAGACTTCTTTAAAAATTTTGTGTTTTGACATTTTGACATTTTCAAGTGTTGATATATCAACTTTTTAACTTTTTGGTATTCTGACATTTTAACATTCTGACATTTTTACGTTTTGGAATTTTGGCTTATTTATATTTAGGCATAGGCGTAATGACATTTGTTTTATTAGTGGTTGTTTATGTTTTACATGTACTTGATTTGTACCCACTTAGCTAAGCTAACAAACTCTTCAAGTACAAGAAGACTTTGCAAGTCTTGCAGTGTCCCAAGTTCTCCCTTCCAAATAATGCTCTTGCTAGTATCAGCGACTGTCTATATATTTTCATATGAGTAACATACACAATTATTTGCTAACACTGGTTTTGGCTGTTTGAGTGATGAATTGTGTGTCTGTGTGTGTATCTAGAGATAGACTTGTGCAGACAGTGTCAGGAGTGAGGGATTTTATGTTTATAATTATTGACTTATATATTAAAGGGGTAAAAGGAAGTTGAAAGTGTGCTTTTCATAAATGAAAAGTACACAAATAGGCAAACGAAGGTCTGCTGATAAATCGTCAATTGCCTGATATTGAATTAAGAAAATGGTGTTGATATATGAGAAAGATGAGGAAGTAAAGTGTGGATGTAGCTGAAACACATCACACATTTACTGTGTGGTAAGGGGAGTGACAGATGGTGATTGAATGTACAGAACTAAACACACAGGGGGTGGAAGATTACAGAAAGGTGAGTGAATGTTTAAGAGAGGATGGAAAATGTGTGGAAATTTTGAAAAGGCTAGCAAGGAAAATAAAGTGGGTGAGGGTGGAGATTGAATATTGAAAAGTGGAGTATTTTTGTTGTTTGAGGATTATATACTATTAGATATTATGTTGAGTTAGATTTGTCTTTTGTATGTATATGGGATGCCAAGTAAAGGTTTTAAAAAAATATATAATTTATTTGTGTCAATCAATACATTGTATTTTACACATGTTATAGAAGGAATAAATTTAAAATGAACAGAACAAATTCATAAAAGAGAAATGTGAAAATTTCGATAATTAAAACTAGACCAAAAATAGACAAATGTACAATTTTGTTAATATATATATATATGAGTTTACAAACAAAATCAAAAAGTTACACCAGAAAATAAAAAATAATTTCAAGAAAGAATACCTTGTTCACTTCTCCATAACATTTTGCTTTAATAATTGCTTATAGGTAGCATAATGATTACAATTTTTTAAATTCAACAGTAAATTATAAATCCTTGTAATTCTCTTATACACACATTGTCACAATGTATGTGATTTTGTGTATGGTGGAATGCAGAAATCATTATGTGTAGGTTAAGAATGTGTACCACCAAGATATTTCAGTTTACAACACATATACTGTGGAACAGTATATTTTTGATTTCATAAATCATATCAAGTGTTTTTATACATGATTCTTTGGTAAATCATCATATAGTTTAATTTATTTTGCATCAATGTTATAGCTGTGTATTTATTGCATTTTAATATAATTATTAGTGTTCTATTTTGAATTTTTTTGTATTTTTTCTAGATGGTTTTTATTCAAATTAAGCAACACAGTAGAGCAGAAGTCCATGTGAGGCAAAACTAAAACTTTATACAATTTATTAAGGACATATGAACTCGGTGTTTTGCTTGCTCTGCTCAAGAAATAAACTTTTTTTTATATTTTATTCATTATGTACTGAGCGAGTTACTTAAAATTCAAATTCTCATCAAGTTTGACCCCTAAATACTTAATGACTTTTACCCTTTCTAATGTGATGTTATTTACTTTGATATTATCTAGCATCTTGTTAGTGTATGTCGCAAACCAAATACAATTGCTTTAGATTTAGCAATATTAATGCATAAATCATTATTACAGAGCCACCTATTTACTAAATTCAAATATATAACATAGTAAATACCATCATCATCAGTAAATACCCTTATTTTATAGTTTACAGCATATTCATGCATTTTGTTCATATATAAAATAAATAGTAATGAACCTAGAACAGTTCCTTGTGGGACACCATACATTCATGGATTCGTGAACATCAGACATACTATTATTGTATTTTACACAACTCTATTATCAAGATATAACTGTCTGCCCTAATTCTATTCTATCATTAAATTTTTTAGTATTAATCACTTCTGATTTATACGTGTTTAATATATCTTTCTTTTATAATATAGTGCAGTAATTCCACACCCACAAAAGGAATTGAAAGAGCTACAGTTTTCGAAATCAAACCATAATGCGCTGAACATGTTAAACTACAAAATAGCAAAACTCATCCAGTCCAGATGGGTAGCTGGCCATAATGAAGAAAATGCACGTGTACTTATTTCTTCATTACAAACCGACAAGACCATGAAGTACCTGCCAGCAATTTCTTCATATTTGTTGAATGTTGAGTTACCCAAACTAAACGGCCCAATTGCAATTATTTAGATGTCCAGACTCGAGGACTGTGGAATCTGTTTTGGAATTGTTGAATAATCTCCTGAAAAAATTTATCAGCCAAACGAAGACTCGGATATCTGTAGGACTGCTACCTTTTGATAAAGTTATTATTGTAAGTATTTTGATTTATTATTGTTACATGTTTTTCTACCCCTTCTTAGGAAATTTAAATTATTCTGGATACTTTACTGTATCAACAAGATAAAGTTCTATTGATAATTTGTATCCTCCAATACTATAAACCGAGCTGCAGGTATCAAGCAGAACATAGTTTTGATTGTGGAGATACAGTTATTTACAATTTGTCAAAATTAATGGCTTCAAATTTGTGCAATTTACTCTCAGTCCACCCCACAAAATATACACTATCCATCCAATTTGACAATATTTTTCTATGAGTATCCTGAAACTCTCAAGTTCTTAATTTGTGGCAGTAGGAAAGAATAGACATTTATTGAACACACATCCCTAAATTGTATGACTTGCTAGACAGTAATGAATGGCACTTAGAAAGAGGGTATATAATTTAATTCATGTTATTTTTTATTATTTAAAGTATAATCTACAGACTAGTTTTAATGTTTCAAATAGAAAAAAATTATATAAGTGTGCACGCATGTGGCATACAATATTATTATGATGCCAATATAGCTGTTACTAAACATAATTGCCCTTTACATGTTTTAAAATAGAAAATAATTTTTGAAAGTATAATAAAATATCTGGCGTGGGCACCACACGACTTTCCGAATTACATGACCTATTTAATTTTGTATAACATATTCGACATTTTCAACATTTTCGGCTTTTTTAAATTTTTTGACATATGGACATTTTGACTTTTTTACATTTTTTACTTTTTTAACTTTTTTGACATTTTCGCCATTTTGATATTTGACTTTTTAATATTTTTGACATTTTGACTTTTTAACTTTTGGCATTCTGACATTTTAACATTTTGACATTCTGACATTTTAACATATTGGCATTCTTTCATTTTTCTTATTTTCAAATTTTGCCGTCATTACTTATGCATGATAATGAATACATACTCTATTAGATAAAAATGCTTAAAAATTTCGTAAAACGCACAATTTTTAAATAAAAGCAAAATTAAAATCATTCTTATTGCGTGGAAACATCCGAGAGAGGTGTTGTTCTCACCACCCTTTTGTTTATAACCCACGTATTTCCTGTAAGTGATTCATTGTAATCACCATGAGTCAATCCTTTGCTAAGTGCATGGTGCAAAGAACAATTTATTTTAAATTGTAACACCTTTTGCAGTAGGCATAATTATTATAGTAGATAATTACCGCCATTCCATTGAATAATATTCTTGTAGCATTTTATTGCAAATAAGATCAAATTGAATGATATTAACATTTTCTTCCTACAGATCTACGGTGACTATTATGAGGGTCGTCGAGGAGGTGATTGAACAGATGCTCGGAAATGCATTCTACTAATGGAAATGGCACAAAGGCGAAAGATCGGTATGATCACCACCACCAGCGGAACCATCCACGTCGATGGACTCAACTGCCGCGGAGTTATGAATACAGTCAATACTTACAAGTAATTTTGTCACAACAATCATCATTTAACAAGTTATTTAATAAAGAAAATCAATGGACTTTAAATATTCAAAAACGTTCATTGTCTATAAAAAAACTAAAACAATTAGAAAAAGTAGATCGAAGCTCTCAGAGACAGACAACGTGCCGCTAATGATTTAGATGTCCTTCAGTTGATGTTTGATGATCATAGAGAGTAGATTTACAGTTATAGTACTCCATTGAATGTTAAATTGTTTAGTAAGCATCAACTTGAGTTATTTCAGAAATATTGCCAATACACTTCTTTGATACAACTGGAGACGAAGTAAAATATAATGCTGAATATGTTGGGGTATTGAAGGAATCTGCTAGTGCCACTTGATATATTATGTGAAAATGATACCCAAGCAGTATTATTTAGTGATTTTGTGTCATATTATTAAAAACCTAAATATATCTGGCCAGCTCCAGTTGCAATTGTGACAGACGAGTTGGACTGCACAGTGTCATATATACCATTTGCTGCACTGCATGCCATTTGTAATGGTATTAATACTACTACTTAGAAATGTACTAACAGTAACAAAAGATAAACATGCAGGCAAACAGAACAAGCAAATATATGCAACAATTCTCCTGTGTTGTGCACATTTATGAAAAACTACTGTCATGTCATGTTAAAGACTGTGCAAAAAATATCAATCAATCAAACTCAAAATGTATATGGTGACATAATTGCAAGTGTATTTTAATTTTAATATATTTATGAATTGACAATGGAACTAAAAAATGTGGCAGAAGCATTAGTTATAATTGCTGATGCTATGGGTAAGAATAAAATTAATAAAACAGTAAACTAGTTGTACACTTGATTGTACAAGTTGTTGAAATCATGCAGGACAATAAATCTATCTATCCTCTTCATTAGGTTCCCTGTTATTTTAATCATGTTGGGCTTGTAGGTTGATGGTGATTCAATATGATTACATCAATTTCTCTTCTAAATTATATTGTGCAATATAGAACAGCATGTTATAATTTGAGGTGCCTTCTGTGGAGAATAGTGTTGTATATGGTCTTTCAAGAGGCACCGATAATGAGCTTTCATGACTCCAATGCATTTCGATAGTGCCCCTAGCATATTAAACTGTATTATTAAAATGTGACAGTACTCACTTCTTTTACAGCAGCTTACCAGTAGCTCCCTTAAGCAAGACAGTATGCGATTAGCCACTCTTCATTGATAGCTGCTGACAGCAACAAAATTTAGTGCCCCTAAAATTGATGAAAAGTGTTTTGTTGTAAATTTATGTTCTTAATTCATATGCACTCTGAGCGTATCCACTAAAAACCGGTACGACTCCTTACTTATTTTAAGATTTTTGCACGGAAACCGGCTTCGAGTGTTTCATCTCGTAACATTATTCTCTAACTTTAAGATTGGTCTCTTCTCTCCCTGCCCTCCAATGGGTGTGAAGCCCTAAATATGCCATTGCGCTAATTGCACCACCGAACATAAACTGTAATGTTGTTTATTATTACTTTCCGAATACATCACTGATGTAAAGGAAGGTATTGTTTTACCGAAAACGTGTTCACATTTTCAAACTAAGATTGTGGAAATATGCGATAACTTTCCGGGAAAAAAATTACACCAGAAGGAAGGTATTGTTGCCGTGTACAATTTAGAAAAAAAAATTTCAATTTTCGTTACGTTTTATGCCCAAATAGTCGAAATAAACGATTTTTGCGATGTCTGTGTGTGGTATGTATGTCAGTCAGTCAGTCTGTCTGTCTGTCTGTGAACAAAATTCCGGGTAAACGACACAACAGATTGCGACCAAATTTGGCATATATCTGCGGACACTATCGAGGACGTTCCAGTGAAAATTTGAGGACAATCGGTTCACTAACAGCGAAGTACTAACAAAAAAGTCAAAAAAGTACAAAAAGTAAAAAAAAATTCAACAATATTAAATAAGTCAGAAAATGCCAAAAACATATAATAATGTCAAAAAATGTCATAAAAGTCAAAATATCAAATAAATTAAAAAGCCCCAAAGTTGAAAATGTCGAAAATGTTATACAAAATGAAATAGGTCATGTAATTCGGAAAGTCGTGTGGTGCCCACACCAGATATTTTTATTGTTGTTATTATTATTTTTTACTGTTTTGTTGTTAATTATTGTTACAATGTACTATTTTTTCATATTGATTTTATTTTGTTGCACCGTAATTGGGTTTACCTATTGGACAATAAACATTATTATTATTATTAAACAAACTGAGAAGTTATGTTCATATATGCAAGCGCTAACTCTTGATTCTAGAAACAGTTGAAAACCAATGACGTCATTTCTTCTAAAAAAATATTTTGGCAGCACTGGATAGCAACTCTTGACATATATCAATATCTGCGGCAATATTAGCATATATACAAATCGGAAACTTCTGTCGGTACCTTTCATATTTCGGAGACAAATTTGGTGATCTTAAAAGCCGTGGGCTGTATACCAACCTCTAAATCACAACAGTGTTGCTAACTTAATTTTCTACCAACATAACCATAACTAATAGGTATTTATTAAACAACCTTGTTTGGCGTCTTTCAATCTCCTAATAGAACTTATTTGTCAAATAAGTAACGCTATTCGGCAAATAACTTAATCGAAGTTCCATTAACTACTTAATGGTAAAATGAATTTTGAATATACAATTAACCGAATTGAACCATTGCAGCATATATACAATTTGCAACAGATCAACTAATTTGGTCCCACCTGTCCAAACACTGGTTTTGTAAGAAGGTATCAGTTATCAAAACAAATTGTGTTGGGATTTGTTACAACAAATTGAAGGTGTAAATAAGCATCTCACTGACAGACTGCTTATAAAAGGTTATACAAAATATCTGGTGTGGGAACGACTTTAATTTTGTATAATATTTCCGATATTTTCAACTTTTCGGCTTTTTTTTTTTTTTATATTTTGACATTTTTTTCTTTTTTTAAATTTTTGACATTTTTGATTTGTTTTTGAATTTCTTTTGACATTTTTTTTCATTTTTTTACTACTTTTCACTTATTTTTAGACTTTTTTGTTTTTTTTTGACTCTTAGAAATTTTTGACACTTCGAGATTTTGACATTTTCACGTTTTGACATTTTGACTTTTCAACTTTTTGATATTCTATTTAATTACATGACCTATTTAATTTTGTATCAAATTTTCAACTTTTCGAATTTTTTAAATTTTTTGATATTCTGATATTTTTTGACTTTTTTGATATTTTCGACTTTTTTGAGATATTTACATTTTTGATTTTTTTTGCATTTTCTTATTTTTTGTGTGGCTTTGATTTTTGATTTTTTTTTTACTTGAACATTTTCAAAATTTTCAACTATTCGGCTTTTTAAATGTTTTTGACATTTTTTGACTATTTTTATTTTGTGTGGCTTTGTTGACTTTTTTACATTTTAGATTTTGTTTACTTTTTTGACATTTTTGACTTTTTGTTGACAGTTTTGACTTTTTTTTGAAATTTTTGACTTTTTATATATTTTCCTATTTTTACGTATTTTTATTGTGTAAATATGTATTTTGTTTTGATTATCATATTGTATGACTTGTGTAAACTTCTTGAAGTGATAACACAAATAAACGATTATTATTATTGTATGACCTGGCCATAAAATATTTATGCATACCGGGTACATCTGTACCATCAGAGAGAATTTTCTCTAAAGCTGGCCAGTTAGCAAATCAGAGATGGAACAGACTGTCTTCTCAAAATCTAAATTATATTATATTCTTAAACCAAAATACCCGAGTTTTTAAAATTATTTTATTGTTATCTATTATATTATTTTTATATGTACTTAACAATGAATTAAAGTTATTTTTATAGTTTTGTTAAACATTTAATATGAATTAGAATTTATTTTTGTGTTGAGTAATGAGTATTTAGTATAATGCAATAAAAATAAATACTAGAACCTATGATTAAATTTTATATATAAAATATCTCCCTTGAAATAATCTTGCTAACAATAGAAACAGTCACGAAAATATAGTAGTAATAATAACAAAGTTTATTTTCATTTACGGTTTTAATTTTATATTGGTGTAAGTGCGTAAACCGAGATACAGTCATCTTCCTAAATATTCAGGAAAGTATGAAAGTATGAGTATGATCAAATTGATATACCAATTGAGTTTTTTTTTCGAAATAATACATTCTATATCACTACTAATAATCACAATGAATAGACTGAAAACAATATCAATAGTAATTGCTTGATGCTTGTTTTACACTTGCTTGAAGTAAACTTCATAACCACCCTTGGCCCTAAATTACTCTACATTTTGATATATAAACCATCTCTCTAGCATTTGAAATAAAAATGCTACCGAGTTTAAACGGAGAAAATAAATGAAATTCCATAATTTTCTCATTTTCTGAGAGCTAGAGAAAAGTCCCGAAGCCTCAATTTGTTGGCCATAAAATACTCTACATTTTTGTTTATGCAACAATATTGTAATAAATGCTTGCAGCGCGTTCAAAGTTGAGCATTTTAAGCGGCCATCATGCGTGAACAACAGCGACATCTCACGGCCATCAATGACATCACTTTTCTAAAGGTAACTGTACCTGGCACTTGACAGCAGCTGTCTAAGCTTGACAGCGCCTGTCATTATAGTGCTCTGTGGCGCCAGTGTAGTGTACGAAGGCCGCCGGCTCTGCACATATATTATATATTTATTGCAATATTGTTGCATAAACAAGTGCCTCGGTGGAGTGAGTGATGTTCAAGCAACGGGGATTTCATAGTGATTCCTGTGATGTGTGATTTGTGTTGTGATCATGCATAATCAACGCGAAAAGTGTAATACAAGTGCTGCATGTGTTATGACGTTGGAACTGGGAAGATTCTGGGAATA